>OY720639.1:146036551-146495709 GCA_963169105.1 Ceriagrion tenellum
GATGGTATGGAATGGAATCGGGACCCGTGGTATGTTGTGTAGTTCTCCTTGCTCTCTCCCAGCCATTTTCTTGTGATACGCACACTCCACGCATGCTTTAATGTACTTCTTAACAAATCGAGTCATCTTTGGGAACCAGTAGTGTGGCTTCAGGTGCCTCAACGTCTTCTCCTCCCCGAAGTGGCCCATTTCTTCATGGCTTCCCCGATCTACTCTCCATATAACTGGCATCGGCACCACCCACAAAGCCTTCCCATCCATCCGCCGACAAACCCTTTCATTTTTCATCTCATAGTCAGTGTGCATTTGCTTCTCTCCGGGTGATTTCGGCGCTCTCTGGAGCGATTCCCGGATGTTTTTCAACTCCTCGTCTTGCATCTGCATAGTAAGCAACCAGTCCTCTTGACTTATCCTTGTCGTCCAGACGCTGAGGGTTGCAACTTCGGTTTCTCTTGGTTCTCCTTCGGGTTGTCTACTAAGTGCATCCACGTGCTGCATTTGTACACCGGGTTTGTACTGTAATTCGAAATCGAATTCTTGTCATTTCAGCCACCATCGCCCAACACGTGGGACTATGTCTTTCTTCGTCATGGTTGCCTTTAGTGCGATACAATCGGTGAATATTTGGAAATGTTTTCCCAAAAGGTAGATCCAGAACCTTTCAACAGACTCCACCACCGCAAGGGCTTCTAACTCATAGCTGTGGTATGGTGACTGCATCACTGGTCTGCCTACTGTAGTATGCTACTGGTTTCCACTCCTTGCCTTCTTCTTGTAGTAAGATACCGCCACGCCATATTTGCTAGCGTCTGTGTCCAACTTGTGGTTCTTCGTCGGATCATATAATACCAATATTGGTCTGGTCACGAGCTTCCGTTTTATATCTTCAAACGCTCTCTGTTGGTCTTCTTCCCAGACAAATTTTTTGTCTTTCCGCAGAAGTTTCGTTAACGGCTTCGCTAGCGCTGCGTAATTTTCGATGAACTTCCGAAAATATGAGGCCAGCCCACAAAACCGCCTAACGTCGTGTACTGTAGTAGGTTTTTTGAAGTCCTCTACGGCAGCTATCTTTGTCTTCCCCGGTCTGATACCCTCCGATGTAAGCTCATATCCTAGGAAATCCACCCTTCTCTGAAATAATTTGCACTTCTTCAAACGTAAGGTCAGACCTTCTTCCCTCAGTATTTCTAGGAATCGTTCTAACTTCTCAAATCCTTCTTCAATCGTTTTACTGGGCATCAAAATGTCATCCATATAGACCGAAAATTTGAGTGGCTTCATCTTTCTCTCTATTATCTTCATCATCCTCGAGAATACCGCTGGAGCATTTACTAATCCGAAAGGCATTCTGTTGAATTCATAGAGACCATCGCTAGTCACGAACGCCGTCAGATGTCTCGACTCCTCCGCCACCGGTACTTGATAGTAGCCGCAGCCCAGATCTAGTGTTGTGAAGTATTCGTTCCCAGCTAGTTGATCAAGTTGTTCCTCGACTGGCGATACTATCGGGCGTTCCTTTTCGGTTATGGCGTTGAGACGCCTATAATCTACGCAAAGCCGTTCTTCCCCATTTTTCTTCTTGACCAATAGTACCGGACTGGCGTACTCAGACGTCGATTCCCTAATGATCCCGGCTGAGAGGAGCTCTTGTACCGCCTTATTCACTACGGCTCGCTTGGCATACGGCAAATGGTAGGGTTTTCCGTCAATCGTTTCTTCCCGGGACAGGCTAATTGACATTGTTATCAAATGGTTTATCCCTACCTCAAATATACTTTCTGAAAAGCATTGCTTGTAGTCCTTAATAAGTCTTTTGAGTCTCTCATGCGTTTCTTCCCCAACACTCTCGTCGCATATCACCTGATCACTCTTGTCTACTTCCTGGATCCTCCTGACATTTCCTCCCAGCCCTTCTGTCCCTTTTCCAGCATTTCCAACGTTCATAATTTCCAATTTTCCAGCTGTCTTGATTATGGTGATCCCGTCTCGATCTAAGGCACTCCTCCCAATGATAAGGTCTTCCTCTTGCGCTTCATCAGGTACGATCAAGACTTCAACGTCAACTTCTACTTCGTTGATCTCAAGATGCGTTTGTTTCGTCCCCGATGGCTTATATATCCCTCTTCCGAATCCCTTTAGAATCTTCGGCACCTCGTTCCGGACATAGCTGATCCCCAATTGTTCTGCCGCCGACTCTGTCAGCGTGACGCAATCGCTCCCCAAATCCACGAAACCTTTGACCGTTCTCCCGTCAATCTGTACCCTTTTGTGATACTCGTCCTTCAGGTCGGAGTAGTCTTGAAGAATTCTTCGGATGCTGTGACTTTCTTCTCGTCGGGTCGCCCTCGGGCACTGTCTCACCATATTGACCTTCTTTACCGCATGAAAAGCATAAAATTTTTGGTCTCTTTACACATTCTCTAGATAGCTGTCCTCCCTCGTTGCAATTCTAACACCTGATTTCCGAGGCCAATCTTTCCAGGTACTCGTCTATCTCCTCCCGTTGCCGAGACTATCTCTGGTATAAACCCTCGCGGATGTTGCTGCCGCATCGGTTGATCTACGTTCCGTCCGTCGCTAGATCGGTTTCTCTCACACAGATTCTCGTATCTATTTATGCTACGTAGTAGCTACTCTATCGAGGTAAATTCGACCAATGCCAGGACTCTACCAAGTTCCCTATCTCCGATGCCACTCAAGATGTATTTTATCCGAGAGCTATCGTCCACTTCCCCTTTCTTCGCTATGGTCTTCATGGTGTACACGTACATCTCGTACGTCTCGTTTCTGCCCTTTTGCCTCCTCATCAGTTCTAGGTGTACATCAGCCTGATCAACAGACGAAGGGAAACCACACACTAACTTATCTTTGAAGTCCGTCCAAGTCCTCACGTCTTCAACAATACTATCGAACCAGAACTTAGCCGCCCCGCCTAGTTTCCCAACTGCTTGAGTTAGTAGCATGGCATTACTCTATGAATATGCGTCCGCAATACCCTCAACTCTTTTAACCCACTGCGCCGCCGTCATCCCATTCCTTTCCGACGGATTAAAGATGGGTAGCAACCTCTCCGCCAGATCCCTACACACCATCTATGACGTCTTATTTCCTTCCCGTCTCGATTTCATTGCCCTCTCGCGAGTTAAAAGTTCTCTTTCCCTTTGAACTAGATCCCATTCCCTCCTCAATAATTCTCTTTCTCGCATATTTTCTCCTATATTTTCCACCACTTGTCTGTCTTCGCCAAAATGCATCCCCGATGCACTCCCAGAAATCAACCTTAAATCTCTTCCGACTTCAGAAAAGCCGCCCTCCACCTTCACTTTGCGTAAATCACCACCCAAATACCAGCTCCTATTTGCCCCCTCTCTCTCTCGTCCACCATAGTCGCGTCGTTTTCCGCCACGTGTATCGTCAAGGTCACCCACGCTGCCGGCCGACGTCTCGAGTGGCGGGAAACTGTCCAACATGTTCTCTTCGCAGAAACACACCTCGTAGCACTTCAAACTAACCTTGTCTCTGATGGGTTCACTTGTAGCAAAGGAAACGTACTCACGGTCCCGAAAAAGTCACGATGGATCAACGATAACATTCACGTCCTCGAAATCGCCGTGGAAGGGTACCGTTGATGATTCCCCGCGCCGAAGTGTCCTCGTCTCCAGATTTAGATGTGGTGCAGCGTCGCATCGTCTCGACCCACGTTCTGATCCCACTTCTGACAAGGCACAATAATAAAAAATTCACTCTCTTCTCTTCTCCCTTTTATTCACGAACTCACAACGTACAACGCAACCTCACGCTACCCCATGTCGTCTCACACTGCCCTCCCCTTCAGTCCACCGTCCTTCCCCTCCAATGCACCGTCCTTCCCCTCATGTCCACTCCCCTCTCACATCACATCCACTCCCCTCTCCCGTCGCCGCCGCTGATTCCCCCCCGTGGGTATATCCCAAAATAGTAATTACCCAAGCTGACAAAGGTTCCACGGTAGTTATCCTTAACACCAATGACTATGTAAACGAAGCCCTAAGGCAACTTTCAGATACATCCTCCTACAGGCCTGTTCCCTCAGATCCCACTCTTGATTTTGCTAATAAGTTAACATCGCTCCTCCTCCAAAAAGGTCCAACAGAAGGTTTGGCTAAGTGTGACCTTTCCCTTCTCTCTGCTCCTCACCCCAAAACCCCTCATTTCTACATCCTTCCTAAAATTCATAAACCTAACATCCCCGGCCGTCCAATTGTTTCCTCCTGCAGTTCCCCTACTGAACGCATCTCGGCATTTGTTGATCACTATCTGCAGCCTCACGTTCATGCCCTGCCCTCATTTATTAAAGATACACACCACTTTCTAAATTATTTGAAAACTGTCAAACTTCCACATAATACACCACTTTTGATGGCCACTATAGATGTCACTTCCTTGTACACTTCCATTCCCCACTCAGAAGGTCTCCGTTCCATCCGTCATTTTCTCAGCCAACGCCCCACTCCTCATTTACCCAGTACCGACTTCCTCTTACAACTTTCTGAATTTATTCTTACCCACAATGCCTTCTCCTTCAACGATCTTCACTACCTCCAAACAAAGGGCTGTGCCATGGGAAGTCGTTTTAGCCTTTCTTATGCCAATCTTTTTCTAGGTCTTCTGGAAGAGAATTACCTCTCCCAAGCCCCTTTTAAACCCCTTCTGTGGCTCCGTTACATAGATGACATTTTTCTACTTTGGACACATGACATCGACTCCCTAAACTCCTTCATTTCCTCTCTCAATGACTCCTCTTCTGTATCATTTACCTCTACTATATCTTCCACCCATATAACCTTTCTAGATGTCGACGTAGCTTTATCCAACCGTAAATTCAGTACTTCTGTTCATATAAAGCCCACTAATAAACAGCAATACCTTCACTTCAGCAGTTGTCATCCCGCACATACCAAACGTTCCCTCCCATACTCACTTTCTATCAGAGGTCATCGAATTTGTAACAACCCGGAGTCCCTTGATTGCTTTCTTTCCAAGCTACACCAGTCTCTTCTTCGCAGGGGCTACCCTGAATCCCTTTTAAATAAAAAAATCCTGAGAAAACCGTACCAACCTAAATCCACTTCTTGTCCTAAGCACAACAATATTTCTATTTGCACCACTTTCTTCCCAGGCGTACAGTCCCTAAAACATCTCCTCAAAGAATTATTCCCAATACTTTCTAGCAGTCCTTCCACTACTAATTTATTCCCTAAATGTCCCTCTGTTGTATACAAACGTCCCCAGAACCTGTCTGCTATATTTAGAGCCACTAACCCCCTCCATAAATCTTTGAATATTTCCAAAGCTCCAGCCACCCGTTGTAACCGGCCAAGGTGCAAAACTTGTTTAATTCTAATTACAGACCGATTACCCAAAAAATTCGTTAATCGTTATCTTCCTTCTGTTCCCTCCCCTTCCTGTGCCACTACTAATATAGTATATATCCTTATCTGTAAATTATGTACAGCTTTTTACATTGGGCTCTGTAGTACCCCCCTCAATATTAGAATTAATAATCACCGTGCTTCTTGCAATCCCTCTTCAACCAACTTCTCTTTCTCTGTCCCCACACATGCTGCCTCCCACAATGTAAGATTTGATGATTGCTACAATGTAGCCATTCTGGCTACCCTCCCGCCCACGGCCACTATAATTAGTCTGAAGACTTTAGAACAATGTTGCATCCGATTTTTTAACGCCCTCTGTCCACCTGGCCTCAACCGTTCCCATTAATTGTTTCCCCCCTTTTCACTACATTGTTTCTTTCTCCCGAATAGGTCTTTGGCTCCTTCCCTCCCCACCCTTCCTACCTGCTCCTTCCCCTCACCGCCCCTCCTATATGGTTCTTCCTCCTCAATCCTCATTCTATCACTGATGAAGGTGCGGGCGACCCACCGAAAATTTTAAACTCGTGAGTTTCCATTTTATATGTTTTATGTTTAGTGTCACCCTGTGACGTATATATATATATATATATATATATATATATATATATATATATATATATATATATATATATATATATATATATATACGTTGATGGATTGGAGTCAGCCATGCGGCGATGAACACACGATGTGAATAGGATGGAGGAGATAGACACACAAAAAAAAGAGACGATCACACTTACATAGCTAGCTTTCGGAACTAGTCCGTCTTCAAGGCGTATCACGGAACAAATGTCGTGTGCGCTGGTGAGGATAGGTGTAGGAGGGGCGGTAGGTTAGGGGAGTGGAGATGGGGGAAGGGGTTTTTCCCAGCGGTTGACGAACGGTTCTTGAAAAGGGGAAATTTTTACCAGCTCGTGCCTTGGCCGGAGAGAGCGGAAGGGGTCGCAGTGAGGGTGGGGGGGGGGAGAGGGAAGGGAAGGGGGTAAATGGAAAACAACGGGGAGCGTGCGATTAATGTATTTTATTTAATCCGGGCGCGGCGTACGATTTTAGCAACCAGATTATGGCCTGCTCCTTCTGGCGCACTTCAATTAACGGGGCGTCCGGGGGAAGGGAGATCAATATTGCCACCTCAAAGCACTTGTCAAAGGACAAGCCATGTTTCCGCACATGAGTAGGGACGGGGAAAGTGGAAGATGGGTCTTTACAGGTGCACCGATGGTTATTCATTCTAATATTAAGGGGTGTAATACATTCGCCCACATAAAAACCGGGACATAGTTTACATTGTAACACATAAACTAAGTTGTGGGAGTCGCAAGAGTCGGAGGCTTTGATGTCGAACGGCGTCTCTGTGTTGGGACTCTGAAATGAGGATAGGGGGCGAAACATATTGCACGTTTTGCACCGAGGTTTGTTGCATCTCTGTGTGGTGGGACGGGGAGTGTCATTCGATGTACCCTCTCGCGAAGAATTGGAGCGAAGAAGATTGGCTAAGTTAGGTGGACGTCTGAAACATACTGTGGGGCATTTGGGTAGGAGATTGGCTGTCGATATGTTAGTATCTAAAATTGGGAATAAGTCTTTGAGGATGGTCTTGAGTTTTTGGACGCCAGGAAAATATGTGATGTGAAGATTTAGAGCGTCCAGGGGGGTGTCTTTTTTACGTGGGGTGAAATTAGCAGAGGAGGGTAAAATACGTTTTTTTAGAAGTGGCTCGGGATAATTTCTATTGGATAAAGAATTGTGAAGCTTATCAAGGTATTCATGAAGTTTTTCTTTGGAGTTGCAAATCCGGTGGCCACGGATCGACAGCGAATAAGGAATTGAGTGCTTAGTGTGTTTGGGATGGCAGCTGTTGTAATGCAAATACAGTTGTTTGTTGGAGGGCTTGATATGGACCGAAGTCTCAAAGGTGTTATTATTTGTGATGGAAATGTCGACGTCGAGAAAGGTGATTTGAGAAGGAGAAGTGGCCGATGTGAAGCGAATGGATGAGAACTGATTTAGAGATTTGAGGAAGTTCGCTAGGGTATCCTCGCCGTGGGTCCATATGATGAATATATCATCAATGAATCTAACCCAGAGCTCCGGTTGTAATTCCTGGGTGGCGAGGAAATCACTTTCGAGCTTTCCCATGAAGAGATTGGCATAAGAAGGGGCCATTCTTGTGCCCATAGCCGTTCCCTTGGCTTGAAGAAACGCTCCCCGTTGTTTTCCATTTACCCCCTTCCCTTCCCTCTCCCCCCCCCCCCCCCCCCCCACCCTCACTGCGACCCCTTCCGCTCTCTCCGGCCAAGGCACGAGCTGGTAAAAATTTCCACTTTTCAAGAACCGTTCGTCAACCGCTGGGAAAAACCCCTTCCCCCATCCCCACTCCCCTAACCTACCGCCCCTCCTTCCCCTATCCTCACCAGCGCACACGACATTTGTTCCGTGATACGCCTTGAAGACGGACTAGTTCCGAAAGCTAGCTATGTAAGTGTGATCGTCTCTTTTTTTTGTGTGTCTATCTCCTCCATCCTATCCACATCGTATATATATATATATATATATATATATATATATATATATATATATATATATATATATATATATATATATATATATATATATATACTGTTTGCCAGAGAAAGGCAGACGCTAAACACAGAAAAACAAAAAATGATGCCTGATAAATTCCTTGCCGTTCATCTTCCTTCCGTCCCCTCACTCTCTTGCGTTTCCCATAGTGTTGTTTATATCCTCCTTTGCCAATTATGCCCTAGTTTTTACATCGGTTTGACTACCACTCCTCTTAACATCCGCATGAATGGCCACCGCTCTAGTTGCAATGAACCACCTTCTATTTCTGTTTCCCTCCCTGTCGCCGCCCACGTTTCTTCCCACAACTCCACCTTTAATAATATTTTTAAGGTTGGTATTCTCGCCTCCCTTCCCCCTTCCTCCTCCCCACTCCAAATCAAAGATCTTGAGTCCTCATGCATTTATTTTTTCCAGGCTTTCTCTCCGCCAGGACTCAATAAATCCCACTAACTTCTTCTATCACCTCTGCTCTTACTACTTCTTCCTTTCGAATTTCTTCCACTTCCCGCTTCCCGCCCCCACCTCTCCTTTCCCTCCCCTTCCTCCCCTTCCCCTGTTCCTCCCCTCCCTCCTTTCCTTCCGCCTCAGTCCTCCCTTCCTTCTCAGTCTTCTACGCTCTTGCAAACAAGGTGCTAGTGGCACCGAAATATTAAGAAACTCTGTAAGTGTGTTCATATTTTTTTTTCTGTGTTTAGCGTCTGCCTTTCTCTGGCAAACAGTTTATATATTCGTCACGTGAGTGATCCTAAGTGTAGTTATATATATATATATATATATATATATATATATATATATATATATATATATATATATATATATATATATATATATATATATATATATATATATATATATATATATTTATATATATATATAACTACAGTTGTGATTTTCTCCCGCTGAGGAAGGGTTCTCACCCGAAAGCTTCCGAGAGCAGTGGACACCGGTGTCACCATGGATCGCCTTTCTGTGAGTGTCCACTGATATTAGACTGAGTAGTTATATATATATATATGTATATATATATATATATATATATATATATATATATATATATATATATATATATATATATATATATATATATATATATAACTACACTTAGGATCACTCACGTGACGAAGCCGGTGGGTGATAAGCAGCCCGCGCGCCATCTATTGGCCGCCTCGTGGGTCATGCCCTGGGGAGTGTTTGTTCATATAAACCCCCCGCTGATTCCAGCAGTTTCTTAGTAGACTGGGTAGCTTGGTGGTCTGAGCATTGGACGCGAAATCCAAAGGTCCGTGGTTCGATTTCCGGTCCAGTCGAATTTTTTTTTCTTGGAATCGGCCATCATTTCATCTTCACACCACCATTGTCTTTGTAAATTTTACGTGTTCCTATCCACTTTCTTTCTACCTTTCTGTATAAACATTTATATGAGTATATTTGCCGCTGTGCGGTCTGAGTGAATGAGTGAACGATTATATATATATATATATATATATATATATATATATATATATATATATATATATATATATATATATATATATATATATATATGGGTCATTCCACCACAATTCGACCAGGTGATTGCCCTTGGAGTAACCGATTTCGACCACATTTGGCAAATCGTCTTCATTTGATTACAAAATGAAAACCCCAAAGCCATTTTGTAATCCATGCAACGGTTTACAAGATATTGCAATGTTGTAAAACAAGAATTTTACAAAAGCGTCGTCGCATTTGACGGCATATCTCCGGAAACAAGGAAGATAAAAATGCATGCAATGACTTATTTTAAAGGTATGAAATTGAGAAAGATAATTAATGGATTATTACATAAAATTTGAACATTTAAATAAAGTTTATAACAAATTCAAATGTTCAAATCGATTTTTGACGATGTAGCTATGCCTTCGATTTTCCTCATTTTTTTATATGTTGTATATACAACCCTCCCCTACAAGTTAAAAAAATTTGGTAGGGGTAATATTTCATTTAAGAAAGAAAAAAATTTTTTAGTGAAGGCGTAACGCCGGGCTCCCGCCGCGGCGGCGTCCGGCTCTCGCGCCGAACGTTCAGTAGTCGGTTCTCCAGATCTCATCAGCGCGCTTCCTTTTCCATCTTCTTTTCACCAATTTTAACTGTATACCGACCCTTTGATTCCCTTTACCCATGTCATTCGCTATTTGCTTCCCACTGAAGTGACCGTCGCTTTAGAATCTAGGATTAGCGACAACATGCTTAACAGCGGGGGCGACCATGGGCCCATCTCTTCCCCTATCTCATTCTCCTCACATACCATTTATTTTGTTCCTCCTAGCCCGTCACTCGGGTACTTTCTTTGATGTGTTGCTTAGAAATGCCATTCAGCATCACCGTCGATATCTTCTTAGTGATGCAACTGCTTCATCATGTTGTAGCGGTTCTTATATTGAGCCACAGCACCGTCGGAATAGTAAATTATTCTACTTAAATAATGTACTCTTCTTCGAAGAAAAGTTATCAGTTTCGCTTGAAAGGTATAGAATGCACTCTCGTTATGTTCCATACAGTCTGAAATAATAACCAAATTGAAAGGTGCGACTTTATCGCAGGTATTTCTGCTGTAACACGCGAATGGATATACTGTAGTCTGATCGTTACACCAATGGGCCCCTTGTACAGCATCTTGGTGAAGAAAAGAATAATTCTCAGACAAATCGGCCACAACGACAACTTTACGCAATTTCAGATTGTCACTGACATTTTAAATAAAATATAGTTTGCATGCAAGCGATGTAGTGATGCCTTCTTACTTTTGTGGTATTCTCAGCGAAAGCCTCACAAATAATATTTACGTCCTTGACCTGTGTGGTTAACGCAAAATGATTTTCCTGAGTCCATTGCTTGAAACGAACCTCATCCGTACTTTTTTCCCTGATGTACTCTGAAATAATTTCTGTCATTCAGTCTCTACTCCCACATTTTCTGACGACATCATCACCGTTTTTGCCCTCTTCTCGTGGCAGTGTTTCTGGGTACTCACTCATGACGCACATTTCTAACGGAGGGCGATAGAGAGAGAATTCCAGGCAATCCCTATAAGTTTAGAAAATTTTTTCTCCGTTATCCGACTTTATTTGCCCTAATCCAGCCCCGAGGTATTGTAACTTGTAATTCTGGTGGATCATGCAGACACACATGGTGTGAGTGTCAGGTTCACCAGCCAACACGCACTCAGGAGGCTTCAAATCTGCAAATTTGGAGAAACCAATCTTTAAATTAGGATTTCTCTCTTAAAAGGCTTCATAGGCTTCCCTCAAATTGCAAAGAATCAACCTTTTCTGCTTTACTACGCGCACATTTCCCTCCTTTATACTCTTACACTCTTTTTGCCCGCCATTTCTCTACTAATATCTGGTTCACGGCAGAACTCAATCAGTTTCAGTTTAGTGTCATTTGAGAGGTATTTGTTTCGTCTCGCGTTCGAAGAGCACAGAATTCCTTACTCAGATACGTATTTTTTCATCTTTTTGACCAAATACGTCGATGTTTGAAACTCGTGCTTTATCTTTGTAACACTCCAAGATTTAGGTAGGACAGATAGGATTAAATATTTTTCACTCATTTTCGTAGCGTTTAGGAACTTATCCTTCAGCTTCATAATCATTTCCTTGCCATCTTGGTGGAAGTGATCTTCTTGTTCAGGAATATCTTTATGAATATTCATCTCCCCACCAGTAACCTTTTGAAGAGACAATCTCAAAGCAGCGGTTGCCACTTTTAATTTCTTCGCCAGATATTTGCTTGTCCTCTGCAATTTCTTTTTGTTGTTACAGGTGTTTGATCCAGGGATTTTAACGTCTTGTTCGGTTTTCCCAAGCGAATTTATTTTCCTGGAATGTACTGACATCCATTGGTTTCATCAGTCCCGCTATCTTTCGTAGAACTAATTGATGACTCTGACTAAGAACCTTGAGATTTTATAGCGAATGTAGCACTGGTTGAAGGTTCTTCTGCACCATAAACCCTACTCTGGTAATCGTCATTTGTGGCGATCTCTGACTGACTTTCTGGCTCATGTTGAGAGCAACCTGGATTGTTCTTTTCGGCAACATTTTCTGGCTTGTTGAAATTTTTCATACCCACTTTACATTGAACACAGAGCTTCTGCCCTCTATTACAACAGGCACTGTGTCATGGTAGAAATTGTGGAACTCGCTTGTTATTGTCCATAAATTAATCGAGCGAATGTTTCTATACAAATTCAAGGGATTGCAGCACCGCTCTTGACAAACCTCCTAGAAGAGTAAATAATCCTTACAATGACGGTTGCACACACTGAGTACAGCATCCACACCACTTCTCAATTCGATCAACTCAATTTCACGAGTAGAATAGCTGCGGAGACTCCTCAATACTGTTACACTCGAACATTTCTGGTTAAAAGCATCACCAACTGAACATATCATAAACAACCACTGCAGACCAAGAAATGTTTACTCGCACTGAAACACGCGCTCTCTAAAAATGAGACCAAGGAGAGTTTTGAAACGTCACTGACGGAGGATGGACGGCAACTGACGAATTGCTTCAAATGCGATAGTTAGTGAGGGAAAAAAAAGTCATGGTCTCTTCGCATTTACCGTTGTTTTTTTATCAGGGGTTAATATGCGAATGGATGAGGGTGGGCGACGGCTACTGGGCGCAATGGTTGTAAAAATGTTTCTCAGAACAAAATAAATGGTATGTGAGGAGAATGAGATAGGGGAAGAGAGGAAAGTAGCATTGGAGGTCTAAGACGGGGCGAGGTTTGTCTATTGTTCTCCGAGCACTGACGCTGGTGGGCCCATGGTCGCCCCCGCTGTTAAGCATGTTGTCGCTAATCCTAGATTCTAAAGCGACGGTCACTTCAGTGGGAAGCAAATAGCGAATGACATGGGTAAAGGGAATCAAAGGGTCGGTATACAGTTAAAATTGGTGAAAAGAAGATGGAAAAGGAAGCGCGCTGATGAGATCTGGAGAACCGACTACTGAACGTTCGGCGCGAGAGCCGGACGCCGCCGCGGCGGGAGCCCGGCGTTACGCCTTCACTAAAAAATTTTTTTCTTTCTTAAATGAAATATTACCCCTACCAAATTTTTTTAACTTGTAGGGGAGGGTTGTATATACAACATATAAAAAAATGAGGAAAATCGAAGGCATAGCTACATCGTCAAAAATCGATTTGAACATTTGAATTTGTTATAAACTTTATTTAATTGTTCAAATTTTATGTAATAATCCATTAATTATCTTTCTCAATTTCATACCTTTAAAATAAGTCATTGCATGCATTTTTATCTTCCTTGTTTCCGGAGATATGCCGTCAAATGCGACGACGCTTTTGTAAAATTCTTGTTTTACAACATTGCAATATCTCGTAAACCGTTGCATGGATTACAAAATGGCTTTGGGGTTTTCATTTTGTAATCAAATGAAGACGATTTGCCAAATTTGGTCGAAATCAGTTACCTCAAGGGTCAATTTTGCCAATTTTCTGGTCGAATTGTGGTGGAATGACCCATATATATATATATTGTGACGATACGTACCATCGGACGAACTCGCCAACTCTGATGGTGGACGATTTCGATCCCCGGCCCCACTGGTTAGAAACCAGCTGCGATAGTGCATACCTTCACGTAGTCCGCTGACTGGCCCACAGCGGGTCGACGGCGGACGGATCCTGCTGAAAGAAAAACCACGTGGGTTCTACGGCACGCGATCACGAAAGAGAAGGAGAATACGGGAATTTTGGACCTCAGTACGAAGCACAGCAAAGACGAAACGACCTCGTTCAGATTATGAATGGTTTTAGACATTTATTGGCAAAACAAAAAATAAACATAAGTAACTTTCTCCTTAAATCTAATGAGGGATGAAATGATTATCTGTTTGAATGACACACTGATGGAAAGAGAACACAAAAATGCAATAACCCACCAAAAAAACTAATACTGATACATAACAAAATTCACAATGGCCTCTGTAAGAATCTCTACTACAATTCTTATTGTCGAGTTGATTGTCCACCTTGAATTTTACATTCTCCGCGTCCGATCGTATGTATTACACCCCTTAATATTAGAATGAATAACCATCGGTGCACCTGTAAAGACCCATCTTCCACTTTCCCCGTCCCTACTCATGTGCGGAAACATGGCTTGTCCTTTGACAAGTGCTTTGAGATGGCAATATTGCTCTCCCTTCCCCCGGACGCCCCGTTAATTGAAGTGCGCCAGAAGGAGCAAGCCATAATCTGGTTGCTAAAATCGTACGCCGCGCCCGGATTAAATAAAATACATTAATGGAACGCTTCCCGTTCTTCTCCATTTACCCGCTTCCCTCCCCCTCCCCCCCCCCACCCTCACTTCGACCCCTTCCGCTCTCTCCGGCCAAGACACGAGCTGGTAAAATATTTCCCCTTTTCAAGAACCGTTCGTCAACCGCTGGGAAAAACCCCTTCCCCTACCCCCTCCCCTAACCTACCGCCCCTCCTTCCCCTATCCTCACCAGCGCACACGACATTTGTTCCGTGATACGCCTTGAAGACGGACTAGTTCCGAAAGCTAGCGATGTAAGTGTGATCGTCTCTTTTTTTGTGTGTCTATCTCCTCCATCCTATCCACATCGTGTGTTCATCGCCGCATGGCTGACTCCAATCCATCAACGTATTTGTTTGCTGCCCGCTGCTCATCTTCTTCTTCATCGTTACGCCTACGTAAGTGCGCTGTTCCTGTCTTTCCTTATCCTATTTAAACCCTCCCATCTTTCTCTTAACTTTCCCTCTTGTTTTTACTCCAGTATCGTGTCTAGGCATATCATCTTAATCTCGTCACCTCCCAACTAATTTTCCACTCACCATCGTGACTATGAACCAACCATTGGCGCATTGGATTTCCCAAGTCAAATTCAATTCCCGAAAGATATCTATGTGCAATGATCATATTTTCTTTTTAAATTCCTGCCTTTCAATGGGAATAGCCCCCAATGGCCTCACCATTAAAATTCCAATTGACGCCATCCATCCACAATTGCGCTCTCCAATCTATCAACTGAAGTTTCAAACTTCATTATCATTTACCCGGGTACTCCTGACCCAGTATACTTCAATGCGAGAATTCCATATTCAGAATTGGCTCTCTTTGATAAAAATTATCACCTGCTCTTTTCCGGAATATATTACGCAAATTAACAATATAATTTTTGTAACGCTGAAAAAACAGGAGTTTCGCCGTAATAAATTATTAAAGAAACTATCCGCCCTATACGCTTCACATTTAGCGAGAGGTATCTCTCTTCCCGCCCAAATACTGCCACCCACTCCCCCTCCCCGGCCTCTCCTCTCGGAACGGCCAGATCTCGCCATCTTATTCAACCTCCCGGCGCCGCCCAAGGGGCCGCCAACCCCTCCTAAATACAAACCCCCACCACCCCACGGCCACTCCATACCTGACGGAGGGCAAGAGTCAGATGTTCTCAACCTTTCCTCTACTGCACTCACTAAGAATGATGTCTCTGTTTTAAGTAAAGGACTCACTTTCTCACCGACTCCCAAAGTCAATCATATACAATTACTCTCGGATGTCATCAGTTTCTGCAGAAACATCAAATGGCGGCACTTTTGGAAACAAAACGACGGCCACACTTCAAATTTAAACCCCGCCATCAACAAATTTCGTCCTAAATCCAACTATGAACCTAAACCTTTGGCCAATAATCACCCAATCGAGGTATTCTGCAACCAACTTTTAAATCGTGTGTCAGATCCTCAGTTTCTCAATTCCCTCACTCCTGCCCCAAACCTTAACAGAGAGGAATTGTCATCTCTCAGTCGCCTCCGCCGCAATCCCAACATTACCATCAGTAAAGCGGATAAGGGATCAACCGTTGTGGTTCAAGATAGGGAGGATTATGTCGCCGAAGCAATGCGACAACTCGGTGATGTTTCTTCCTATCTCCCACTCAAAGAGGATCCAACTGCGGCGTATCAAGCGGAAATACATGACTTCTTAATTTCAACATGCCCTGATGAAGGACTCTCCAAGTCTGACATCAATATTCTCTCGCCCACTAACTTCAAAACCCCGTATTTCTATCACCTTCCCAAAATACACAAAGAAGGCGTCCCCGGACGCCCGATCATCTCCAACTGCAATGCCCCAACGGAGCGCATATCGGCCTTCGTGGACTATCACCTGCAGCCTATAGTTGCTAAACTCCCTTCCTTCCTTCGTGATTCCTATCACTTCCTAGACATCCTGAAAGCAGTAAATATTCCCTCCAACAAAAGCGTCATCATGGTTACGGTGGATGTTACTTCATTGTACACCTCGATTCCTCACCATGAAGGTCTACAGTCCATATCCCATTTCCTTTCGAGAAGAAATCACCCTCGAATTCCCTCCACCAACTTCCTTATCAAGCTAGTTGAATTCATTCTGAAACGCAACGCCTTCACTTTTAATGGGCATTTCTTTCTTCAAGCCAAGGGAACGGCTATGGGCACAAGAATGGCCCCTTCTTATGCCAATCTCTTCATGGGAAAGCTTGAAAGTGATTTCCTCGCCACCCAGGAATTACAACCGGAGCTCTGGGTTAGATTCATTGATGATATTTTCATCATATGGACCCACGGCGAGGATACCCTAGCGAACTTCCTCAAATCTCTAAATCAGTTCTCATCCATTCGCTTCACATCGGCCACTTCTCCTTCTCAAATCACCTTTCTCGACGTCGACATTTCCATCACAAATAATAACACCTTTGAGACTTCGGTCCATATCAAGCCTATGTCTATCTCCTCCATCCTATCCACATCGTGTATATATATATATATACATATATATATATATATATATATATATATATATATATATATATATATATATATATACATCCCGCTATCATTTTGCCTTCCTTACACTCTGCAACATTTTGGCATCCACCAGAAATATTTATATATATTTCTATTTTATCGCGTATGTAGAACAACCGAGTGATTTCCGCCCTTGTGTACTATTTTGTTTTGCGACAACTATTTTTTTACAGGAGATATACGTGCACCTTGAATCCTTACAGACAGGTAACATTTTGGCATCCTTTCATAACCAATCATTATGGCGTCCAGAGTATATTTTTTACATTTGATTATCAATTTGGAATCCATTTTGTATATTTACTACCACTGCAATATCATTTTGCCTTCCTGCGCTGTTGCCAAATTTATCTATCATGGAAACTTCGCTCTCGCTTGTCATTTTTGCAGTTTATAGCTGCTATTGCATAAAATGGGTGAACGTGTTGCACTTAACTATTAACTACTATTGACTTAATGTACTACAACTGCCAAACAACGATTATAATCAGCATAGGGGTAAACATTGTATCACTAGGAGCATACTTAGCCAAGTTTTATTGAAATCAATATCTTTTTTGCTCCTCATTCATGTATTTCAGTTTTGTATCGGTATGCGATAAACACGCCTAGAGGAAAGCGAGAGAGGATTTTGACTGGCGCAGTCAACTAGGTAAGTCCGCGGTGGCCTATCACGCAGCACTGTGTCACGAAATCGATTTGCAGGGAAAAGATCGAAGATTTTCCCAATACTACACGAAGATTCTTCCAATAAAACTAGCCGACACGGTTAAAGCAACATGCATATAAATATTTCTCTCACAATGCACTTGGTATTCTAATAAGGATTTGTAAATCAATAAGTTTCCATCATGTCACATTCCACCAAATTCGCCGTTTTATTTCATTATGTGTGGACAAGCGATATGCGTGAATGACTCTCAAACTGTTTTTATCATTATCCCAGTAGTTTCGCGTTTCAAGTTTAGAATAGTTGTTCAATTTAATTAAAATACAATAATTTACATGAAAAATAATAAAAAAATGAAACACAAGCGGCTGAAAAAGGGGTCAATTAATCTTCGTAAGTTAGAAAGGGATTTTATATTTGCTGGCATTACTTCTATCACTAAAACACATTAAAATGTTACCATGAAATACATGAGTCAATAGAATGCTAAATTATATTCTTTTTCCTTATAAAATGCAATAAAAGAGTAAGTTTTACTTCATTTAAGAAGAAGAATGCCAAAACCCTTGCTTTTTATAAAGCCAAGGACACAACGTGTTTATCGTGATGACAACGCGATGACGTGGGCCGCGAATCAGAACTTGTATAATTACGGTGGGGGCTAAAAATTTAACTTCACTTTTCACAACTTCCATGACTCCACAAAAAATATAACTATTCTAATGTTTATGGGACAGCAAAGACGGGAAATATCTCTTCCTTGAAAAACTGTGGCTTAAAGAAGAATTTATAACCTAGAAAATTACAATTTACTCTACTATCCTTTAGTTGGTCCGAAGGAAATGCTTCTCCCTCATTTGCTTATCAAGTAATGACTGATTAAGAATTTTGATAAAACGCTGAGAAAATATGAAAGTGGTTGCTAGTACTAAGTGGAAATATTTTCACAGCATATAGTGAAGAGCTACTTCTAAAGGAAAGCATTTTTACTGGACCTGAAAACAGGATGATAACCCTAGGCCCTGAATTTCAAAATATAATAAACAATGGGATGCTGAAAGCAGAAAAGCTTAAGAGAGGTGAGGAACAACTTTGATTTGTTGCCCTACTGCCACTTAAAATGCAATAGGGTGCCAAATCTCGTTAAAAATCTCACTTCCTGCATTACCTTACAGACGCATTTCCACAAAATCGTGGGGCGGGAGGAGATAATCCGGGGGAAAGATTTTATAATGGCATAAGTGTTAGGCAATATAGATAGGCTCTGGTAAACTTTAACAATGGGAAACTACTGCCGAGGATTTAATAAAGAAGATTCAATTCCGCACAGTAGAAAAAAATTGACAAACGATAATTATTTTCGAGGTAAAGGCGGTTTTAAGTTGGTATCTTTGAGTACATTGTCAGATTTCCTTTAGAAAAAAGTTTAAAAACCACTTACTTTACCCCCATTATTTGGTTCTTTACCGACATCCTTTTCCTTAAAATCTCAGTTGCTGGTGTATCTTTAGCTGGAAAATTGTTCGCGGTTTCAGTAGCTACCGAAATTATGGATAGTAGCCTGAACTTATGGATAGTGAAGAGTAACGCAGTTTTCAAACCTTATTGGCTGAAGTAAGATTAGGATAAATTGTACATATAATTGAGCCAAAGGTTTTAATACCATCAATTAAAGTCACCTTTCTATGAGGATAAACATTGGAAAGCAGTATCAATTAATTCGGGTTTCACTTCTGCAGAGAGGAAAATTTTTGTCAATATTCAAAATAAATACATTGGCATTGAAGGGGTTATGCAGTTTATTTTATCACTACTGCAATATTATATTGGATTATCAACTAAATATACCACTTTGAGGAAAAAGCAAACACCCTTTGATTTAGAATTAAAGACTTACAATAAAATTCTCAAGATCAATGAAATTTACAAATTAAATAACTGGTCTTGTGGATCAAAATCAGTGGTACAATTTTTTAGGAGGCAGCAAAGAAACCGCAAAATTTGATTTAAAAAATGTATTGATATATTAAAAAAATTGAGTAATACAAAAACTCACTTTGGGTTAAACTAGTATTTCAAAACTCTGCTTAGGTTATTTTGCCTTTGAAATTTACTTTTACAATATCATTGTACATAACTAATCCTTCTTTTGATAAATGTTTTGTATAAAAACTTTAATTTTTAACCAAGTTCTCTTCTTCGGGGGTATTTTTTTTTGTATGTGTTTCTTAAAACATGATGCCACAATATGTTTTTGCTCCTCTGTCCATGGGACGAGTATCCTTTAAGTTTTTTTCGAAGTACAAGGGGAAACATTAGGTGATCTGGTTTCATTCCCTTTTTCTAGCTCGAAACTTGAGAATGAATCATCGATTACATCGCTCATATTCCTATCATCATCATCATCTTTTTCACCTCCATCATCTTCAATAGGGATCTCATCATTTTAATTAATGTATATTTCGTCGAGGGTAATGCCTTTGAAATTGGATGTGTCTCCATATAAGGACGTCTCCATATCGGGTTACCGCTGCTATCGCATTACTCATGGAGTCCTCGTGGAGTTCTGTTATAAAATGAAATGAAATCTCACTCCACTTATAGAGACGCGGATTATTTTACCATGAGAGCGAACGGTCAGTTTACCCTTCAATGCCTCATTTTCTTAAAGTAACCTTAGCCAGGGAAAAGTTCAAATTTCGTATTCCCACGTGTATCGCATTACTTTTTCGTGCCTGTTTTCAATACAAATGACTCGTGATTCACACCAAGAGGAGTACATACGGGAGGCCCCAGTTCGTCCCGTAGAAGCTTGACTTATATTGCCAGGGAAGTGTCTCCATATCGGGTTTCATGGCTATCGCATTACTCATGGAGGCAGTTCTCGTATTAAATGAAGTGAGATCTCACTCCACTTCTAGAGACGCGGATTATTTTACCATGAGAGCGAACGGTCAGTTTACCCTTCAATGCCTCATTTTCTTAAAGTAACCTTAGCCAGGGAAAGGTTCAAATTTCGTATTCCCACGTCTATTGCATTTCTTTTTCGTGGCTTTTTTCGATACAAATGACTCGAGATTCACACCGAGAGGACTACATACGGGAGGCCCCAATTCGTCCCTTAGAAGCTTGATTTATGTTGCAAATTTGAGCATATTATAATTGTTTTTTTTATTTCTGCAGTGGGGCGATGAGTGCTAAGCGATCCATTTATTTTCAAATTGTAAAACAGGGTATTTGGACTCGCAAGGAAGAGCTTTGAAAATTTATGAATTCGATAGATTATATTATCATGAACGTAAATTTTGGTTAACAGCCCTTTTCAATGTGAATTGGGTGACAGCAGATCTAGCGGTCGACTGGAGGATATTTAAATATTCGTCATTCACCCCCTCATTTCACCCCATGAGATACCATGCGGAATTGACGTTGACGAGAACAGAAAAAATTTTTCTGGAAAATGTTTCTAAAAAAAGTATCTAACAATTTCCCTGGCGAAAATGAAGGAGGCTGATAACGCAGCTGGAGTGCGTTTACAGGTGTTCTTTTAACGTTCCTGTGCGTTCTTTGGCGTTTTCATAGTGTTTGTTGATGTTCATCCACGTTAATCTGTGTTTCCCTCACTGTTCTCATGCGTTCGTAAACGCTGTTCCGAAGACCTAGGTCTGAAACGCCCGAGAAAACGCCTACTGAGAGTGTTTGCATTTATGTTCTGGAACACTCAAGAACGCTGTCCGACTGAGCTGTCATGGAACGCAGATGAACGCTGCCGAGAATGTTTTGAAACATGTTGGAACGCTCCAAAAGCCATGATGCAGTATTACTATTTTGATGGCAAATCCATTGAGAGAATAACTTCAACTCCACTAACAAATTTATTGTGAGAATAAGCTTCTGAGAAATAACAAAGCGCACCCAATCCTCAAACATCAATATCTAATAGACATCTAATGGATATCTTTTAGCGGTCCATCTTCATCTGTGCATTTAGTGAAAACACAGCCGTTTTCTTTCCGGTAGTCTTCAAGGGAATAAATGCATCCTTTCTATTTCTTTGTGCCAACCCACACAGCACAAAAATCCAAATCCGTCGCTTGCGAGCCGTGAATTCCGGGTGTCCAGTTTCCCAAATGCATTTTCAATATCAATTGTAAATTAATAATAGCATCCATAGTGTGGCCTAACGCGGCATGAAAATTGGTTCAATCTTATTTCTTTCTCAATTCTACTTCGAAATTATGTATATTAGAAAGCCAATAATAATGTTTTATGAAGAAAAGCCGTATATGCATCCCTGACGTCAGATATGAGCTTATAAATCATCAGCCTTAGGTCATAAACGTCAGCTATGTTGAAATCGCGTACTAAGAGCAGAGCCATATCTAACGAAGCGACTACACTCTTTATAAAGCATAAATACACTTCATCAATCCAGATATGAAATAGAGTAGTGGTAGAGTGTAAGTCTCCTGCGTGAAAGGTCTTCAGTTCGAACCCCCTAGCCAGTAAGAATTTATTCGTTGTATATGATTACCGATATGCGAAGTAATAAAATAATAACTTCAAAGGTCTTTAAGGGCACAAAGTTTATTTATAAAAATAATTTTACTATGACAAATTCCCAAATTCCAAGATGAGTGCCTAACGTTCATATTACATTATGTTGATGAACGCTCTCATCACCCTAGACAGGATTTTCTGAAATGAACGTAAACGCTCTGAAACGCTGAAGATTGTGACTCACAGGGCGTTCACGAACACTCGAGAACGTAGCTAAACGCTCTGTAGTGTGTTTGAGATCACTCCAAGGCATTCACATTTACGCTCGAAAACACACTGGGATGGTGTTCTTAGCGCGTTCTTCGCAATTTATGAACACCTCCGTGGTTCGTTCCTAAACGCTCAGAACACGCTCTCATTTTCGCTAGGGTTAGCGCATGCAATTATTTTCAAATTCTGTTTTTCAACGTGTTTGTCTCTTCCCTAATGGGAAAATAGAAGTATATACGGAAAAATCATATATTAACGAGCAGCAAATGTTGAAATAATAATCCATTCGCTGATAAAAAGTTTCCGCACCCATTCTTTCCATATCGTTTGAAATACTGATAAAAACTAAATGTTTGTTTCATCTTAGAAAGACTACCATCGTTCATTGCATTAATTGTTAACTCAAAACGAAGTATTCGCCTTTAACTAGTCGAGAAAATCTGCGAGTGGTTACAAGTACAAGTACAAGTTTGAGAGCAAAGGTACTGTATTATACTTTTTGTCGAAGGTAGAGGTAGTTTTAAGAAAGAATTAGTCGTATTCTAGCATTATTCTTGAATTTCCGCACCAAGTATTAATATAAAAAAAGGTGGCTTTCCAGATACACAATCCATTATTTTTCTATTTAATCACCTGAAAGAGTTGTTCTTGCGCCAACCTGTTGCGGTCCCAAGATAACAATAATTTTGTTATTGAAATTACCGTTGCGCAAGTCCACTTAATTGGCTTTGGACCAAGTAAAACCTGGAGCGGTAGCGCCGAATGACGAGCACTCCGCTACCACGCACTCACCGAGGCATCAAACCTCGAAAGAGTCTTGGGTGAGAGAATTGCAGAAAGCACGAGGCAGAGCGCTGTTGCCAAACCGAGGACGCCACTTGCTGCGCAGACTGAACGGAGATAACCGCGACCAAGTTATACGCCGCAGTCAGCGCCACTCGGCCCGGAATTATGCTGAACTAACAATATACGAAATTTGTACATACTGCCAACAAATTGGCGTCCATACTAATTTTCGGAAATGGGGTCTACATGATGTAAATAGTCGATTCCAGTGATTTTTACACGTTTGTAATCCGGCGTCCGGTATAGGGGAGCCAAATTACACTCGGACGCCAGATCAAATGCAACTTGCTCATTAACGGGTGCCAAAATGATAGCGGGATTTATATATATATATATATATATATATATATATATATATATATATATATATATATATATATATATATATATATATATATATATATATATATATATACGTTGATGGATTGGAGTCAGCCATGCGGCGATGAACACACGATGTGGATAGGATGGAGGAGATAGACACACAAAAAAAGAGACGATCACACTTACATAGCTAGCTTTCGGAACTAGTCCGTCTTCAAGGCGTATCACGGAACAAAAAAAAACAAAAAAAAATCTTTTTTTTTTTTTTTGTTCCGTGATACGCCTTGAAGACGGACTAGTTCCGAAAGCTAGCTATGTAAGTGTGATCGTCTCTTTTTTTGTGTGTCTATCTCCTCCATCCTATCCACATCGTGTATATATATATATATATATATATATATAAATCCCGCTATCATTTTGGCACCCGTTAATGAGCAAGTTGCATTTGATCTGGCGTCCGAGTGTAATTTGGCAGCCGTATACCGGACGCCGGATTACAAACGTGTAAAAATCACTGGAATCGACTATTTACATCATGTAGACCCCATTTCCGAAAATTAGTATGGACGCCAATTTGTTGGCAGTATGTGCAAATTTCGTATATTGTTAGTTCAGCATAATTCCGGGCCGAGTGGCGCTGACTGCGGCGTATAACTTGGTCGCGGTTATCTCCGTTCACTCTGCGCAGCAAGTGGCGTCCTCGGTTTGGCAACATCGCTCTGCCTCGCGGCTTTCTGCAATTCTCTCACCCAAGACTCTTTCGAGTTTTGATACCTCGGAGGAGTGCGTGGTAGCGGAGTTCTCGTCATCCGGCGCTACCGCTCCCGTTTTTATTTGGTCCAAAGCCAATTAAGTAGACTTGCACAACGGTACTTTCAATAACAAACTTATTGTTATCATGGGACCGTAACAGGTTGGCGCTAGAATAACTCTTTCAGGTGATTAAGTAGAAAAATAATTGATTGTGTATCTGGAAAGCCACCTTTATTATATTAATACTTTGTGCGGAAATTCAAGAATAATGCTAGAATACGACTAGTTCTTTCTTTAAACTACCTCTACTTTCGACAAAAAGTATAATACAGTACCTTTGCTCTCAAACTTGTACTTGTACTTGTAACCACTCGCAGATTTTCTCGACTAGTTAAATACGAATACTTCGTTTTGAGTTAACAATTAATGCAATGAACGATGGTAGTCTTTCTAAGATGAAACAAATATTTAGTTTTTATCAGTATTTCAAGCGATATGGAAAGAATGGGTGCGGAAACTTTTTATCAGCGAATGGATTATTATTTCAACATTTGCTGCTCGTTTAAATATGATTTTTCCGTATATAATTCTATTTTTCTATTATGAGACAAACACTTTGAAAAACAGAATTTGAAAGTAATTGTATGTACTAACCCTGGCGAAAATGAGAGCGTATTCTGAGCGTTTAGGAACGAACCACGGAGGTGTTCATAAATTGCGAAGAACGCGCTAAGAACACCATTCCAGTGTATTCTCGAGCGTAAATGTGAACGCCTTGGAGTGTTTTCAAACACTCTACAAAGCGTTTAGCAACGTTCTCGAGTGTTCGTGAACGCCCTGTGAGTCACAATCTTCAGCGTTTCAGAGCGCTTACGTGCATTTCAGAAAATCCTGTCTAGGGTGTTGAGAGTATTCGTCAACATAATGTAATATGAACGTTAGGCACTCATCTAGAAATTTGGGAATTTCCCATAATAAAAATATTTTAAAAAAACTTTGTGCCCTTAAAGACCTTTGAAGTTATTATTTTATTACTTCGTATAACAGTGAGCATATATATCGAATAAATTCTTACTGGCTAGGGGATTCGAACTTACGACCTTTCACGCAGTTAACCGGAAAGAAAACGCAGACTACCGGAAAAAAAACTGCTGTGTTTTCAATAAATTCATAGATGAAGGTGGACCGCTAAAATATATCCATTAGATGTCTATTAGATATTGATGTTTGAGGATTGGGTGTGCTTTGTTATTTGTCAGAAGCTTATTCCCACAATGGATTTGTTAGTGGAGTTGTAGTTATTCTCACAATGGATTTGCAATCAAAATGGTAATACTGTGTTATGGCTTTTGGAGCGTTCGAACATGTTTCAAAACATTCTCGGCAGCGTTCATCTGCGTTCCATAACAGCTCAGTCGGACAGCGTTCTTGAGTGTTCCAGAACATAAATGCAAACACTCTCAGTAGGCGTTTTCTCGGGCGTTCATCTGTGTTCCAAAACAGTCCAGTCAGATAGCGTTCTTGAGTGTTCCAGAACAGAAAGGCAAACACTCTCAGAAGGCGTTCTCCGAGCGTTTCAGACCTAGGTCGTCGGAACAGCGTTTACGAACGCATGAGAACAGTGAGGGAAACACAGATTAACGTGGATGAACACCAACAAACGCTATGAAAACGCCAAAGAACGCACAGGAACGTTAAAAGAACGCCTGTAAACGCACTCCAGCAGCGTCCTCAGCCTCCTTCATTTTCGCCAGGGAAATTGTTAGATACTTTTTTTTAGAATCATTTTCCAGAAAATTTTTTTCTGTTCTCGTCAACGTCAATTCCGCATGGTATCTCACGGGGTGTAATGAGGGGGTGAATGACGAATATTTAAATATCCTCCAGTCGACCGCTAGATCTGCTGTCACCCAATGCATATTGAAAAGGGCTGTTAACCAAAATTTACATTCATGATGATATAATCTATCGAATTCATTTTCAAAGCTCTTCCTTGAGAGTCCAAATACCCTGTTTTATAATTTGAAAATAAATGTATCGCTTTGCACTCATCGCCCCACTGCAGAAATATAAAAAAACAATTAAAATATGCCCAAATTGGCAACATAAATCAAGCTTCTACGGGACGAATTGGGGCCTCCTGTATGTAGTCCTCTTGGTGTGAATCTCGAGTCATTTGTATCAAAAACAGCCACGAAAAAGTAATGCAATAGACGTGGGACACGAAATTTAAACGTTTCCCTGACTAAGGACACTAAAAAAAATAAAAATGAAGCGATGAAGGGTAAACTGACCGCTCGCTCTCATGGTAAAATAATTCGCGTCTCTATAAGTGGAGTGAGATCTCACTTCATGTAATACGAGAACTGCCTCCATGAGTAATGCGATAGCCATGAAACCCGATATGGAGACACTTGCCTGGCAATATAAATCAAGCTTCTACGGGACGAACTGGGGCCTCCCGTATGTAGTCCTTTTGATGTGAATCTCGAGTCATTTTCATATCGAAAACAAGCACGGAAAAGTAATTCGATACACGTGGGAATACGAAATTTGAACTTTTCCCTGACGAAGGCTAATATAAAATAATGAGGCATTGAAGGGTAAACTGACCGTTCGCTCTCATGGCAAAATTATCCGCGTCTCTATAAGTGGAGTGAGATTTCATTTCATTTTATACGAGAACTAACTCCATGAGTAATGCGATAGCAGCGGTAACCCGATATGGAGACACTTCCTACTTCAAAGGCATGGCCCTCGACGAAATAGACATCAATTTAAATGATGAGATCCCTATTGAACATGATGGAGGTGAAAAAGATGATGAGGATGATAGGAATATGAGCAATGTAATCGGCGATTCATTCTCAAGTTTCGAGCTAGAAAAAGGGAATGATACCAGATCACCTAATATTTCCCCTTGTACATCGAAAAAAACTAAAAGAATACTCTCCCCATGGACGGGAGCAAAAACATATTGTGGCATCATATTTTAAGAAAAACATACAAAACAAAATACCCCCGAAAAAGAGAGTGTGATAACCTTAAGGAAAAGTATCCAGAGGTCCTTGACAACAAAACGTGGTTACAAATTAAAGTTTTTATACAAAACATTTATAAAAAACTGGATTTGTTATGTACAATGATATTATAAAAGTCAATTTCAAAGGCAAAATAGCCTAAGCAGAGCTTCGTAATACTTGTTTAATCCTTTGAGAGTTTTGGTATTACTCAATTTTTTTAATAAATCAATACATTTTTAAAAATCAAATTTTGCAGTTTTCTTGCTACCTGATGAAAAATTGTACCACTGATTTTGATCCACAAAGACCAGTTATTTAATTTGTACATTTCATTGATCTTGAGAATTTCATTGTAAGTCTTTAATTCTAAATCAAAGGGTGTTTGATTTTTCCTCAAAGTGGCATATTTAGTTGATAATGCAATATAATATTGCAGTAGTGATAAAAAAACTGCATAAACCCTTCAAAGCCAATGTATTTATTTTGAATATTGACAAAACTTTTCCTCTCTGCAGAAGTGAAACCCGAATTAATTGATACTGCTTTCCAATGTTTATTCTCATAGAAAGCTGACTTTAATTTAATGGTATTAAAATCTTTGGCTAATTTATATGTACAATTTATTCTAATCTTTCTTCAGCCAATAAGGTTCGAAATCTGCGTTACTCTTCACTATCCATAAGTTTAGGCATCGGTAGCTACTGAATCCGCGAACTATTTTCCAGCTAAAGATACACCAGCAACTGTGGTTTTAAGGAAAAGAATGTTGGTAATGAACCAAATAATGGGGGTAAAGTAAGTTGTTGTTAAACGTTTTTCTAGCGGATATCTGTTAAATGTACTCAAAGATACCAAATAAAAACCGTCTTTACCGCGAAAATTATTATCTTTTGTCAATTTTTATCTTTTGTGCGGAATTGAATCTTCTTTATTAAAGCCTCGGCAGTAGTTTCCCATTGTTATCGATTACCAGAGCCTTAGTATCTATATTTACTAACACTTATGCCATTATAAAATCTTTCCCCCGGATTATCTCCTCCCGCCCCACGATTTTGAGGAAATGCGTCTGTAAGCTAATGCAGGAAGTGGATTTTTAACGATATTTGGCACCCTATTGCATTTTAAGTGGCAGTATGGCAACAAATAAAAGTTGTTCCTCACCTCTCTTAAGATTTTCTGCTTTCAGCATCCCATTGTTTATTATATTTTGAAATTCAGGGCCTAGGGTTATCATCCTGTTTTCGGGTCCAGTAAAAATGCTTTCCTTTAGACGTAGCTCTTCACTATATGCTGTGAAAATATTTCCACTTAGTACTAACAACCACTTTCATATCTTCTCAGCGTTTTATCAAAATTCTTTATCAGTCATTACTTGATAAGCAAAGGAGATAGAAGCATTTGCTTCGGACCAACTAAAGGATAGAAGAGTAAATTGTAATTTCCTAGGTTATAAATTCTTCTTTAAGCCACAGTTTTTCAAGGAAGAGATATTTCCTGCCTTTGCTGTCCCATAAACATTAGAATAGTTATATTTTGTGTGCAGTCATGGAAGTTGTGAAAAGTGAAGTTAAATTTTGAGCCCCCACCGTAATTATACAAGTTCTGATTCACGGCCCACGTCATCGCGTAGTCATCACGATAAACACGTTGTGTCCTTGGCTTTATAAAAAGCAAGGGTTTTGGCATTTTTCTTCTTAAATGAAGTTTAACTTACTCTTTTGTTGCATTAATATGGAAAAAGAATATAATTTAGCATTCTATTGACTCATGTATTTCATGGTAACATTTTAATGTGTTTTAGTGATAGAAGAAATGCCAGCAAATATCAAATCCCTTTCTAACTTATGAAGAGTAATTGACCCCTTTTTCAGCCCCTTGTGTTTCATTTTTTGATTAATTTTCACGTAAATGATGGTATTTTAATTGAATTGAACAACTATTGTAAACATGAAACGCGAAAATACTGGGATAATGACAAATACAGTTTGAGAGTCCTTCACGTATTTCGCGTTTCCACATGTAATGAAATAAAAGGGCGAATTTGGTGGAATGTGACATGATGAAAACTTATTGATTTGCAACCCAGTATTAGAATACCAAGTGCTTTGTGAAAGTAATATTTGTATGCATGTTGCTTAAACCGTGTTTTAAACCTTAAACCGGCTAGTTTTATTGGAAGAATCTTCTTGTAGTATTGGGAAAATCTTCAATTTTTTTCCTGCAAATCAATTTCGTGGCACAGTGCTGCGTGATAGGCCACCGCAGACTACCTACTAGACTGCGCCAGTCTAATTCCTCTCTCGCTTTCCTCTAGGCGTGTTTTTAGCATACCGAAACTAAACTGATATACATGAATGAGGAGCAAAGTAAGATATTGATTTCAACAAAACTTGGCTAAGTACAGGGTGGGGCAGAATGGACTCCCTGATTTGAAATATTATTATTTATCTCCAGGTACTAAAATCAATTTTTGCATGTCCAAATGTGTTTTCCCAAACAAATAATAATCCTTTTTCAGACAATAGCAAATATATATTTGTTTCTTCCCACAGGAATTGAATTTAAGATGGGAAGCCATTAAAAAAAACAATGTTTACTCCTATGCTGATTATAATCGTTGTTTGGCAGTTTTAGTACATTTAGTTAATAGTAGTTAATAGTTAAGTTCAACACGTTCGCCCATTTAATGCAATAGCAGCTATAAACTGCAAAAATGACAAGCGAGAGCAAAGTTTGCATGATAGATAAATTTGGCAACAGCGCAGGAAGGCAAAATGATATCGTAGTGGTAGTAAATATACAAAATGGATTCCAAATTGATGATCAAATGTAAAAAATATACTCTGGACGCCATAATGATTGGTTATGAAAGGATGCCAAAATGTTTCCTGTCTGTACGGATTCAAGTTGCACGTATATCTCCTGTAAAAAAATAGTTGTCGAAAAACAAAATAGTACACAAGGGCGGAAATCACTCGGTTGTTCTACATACGCGATAAAATAGCAATATACATAAATATTTCTGGTGGACGCCAAAATGTAGCAGAGTGTAAGGACGGCAAAATGATAGCGGGATGTATATATATATATATATATATATATATATATATATTGTGACGGTACCCCTTAACTGGCAGCCGAAAGGCCTATTTTTTTGTATTGAGGTGAATGTGTGTTTGAATGAATGAGTGCATAAGTGAACGGTGAATATGTAGTTCGCCTTCTTCATACCCTGTCACTGCTGTCAATGCCCTGAGAAGACGACTTTAGCACAGGGAAAGCTGGGCGTGCAGTAGGACATAAAAGGGAGTGCATTAGCTCAAGAATGGAGAGAAATTATGCTGAACGGTTGGAGGACACAGAGAGCAGTGAAGAGGCCAAAGTCTTCCGAGAAAAGGAAGTGTGGGGAGGGCCTTTGCTAAGGACGACGCGACGCCCGTTCCTGGGTGCCTGAGAATCAAATAACGGAAAGAAGTACCTGCCGTAACACTGTAGACGCTATCTACCGTCTGCCGGACAGCGAATCTTCCTCTTCTGATTCTTGCCTGAAGGACCGCGTAAGCAAACCACGCAAAGTCCCTTATTTCCCCGTGTGAAGCTTTGAGAAGCTTGAAAGGAGTGCTTTGGTGCGTGCCTCGTGTTCTCTCGAAAGTAAACGTGAAGAAGAAGAACCGTTTATTAATCTCCCACTGTGAACTACCAATTTAAATTTCAATGTCAATTATGTTGCCATTTAAGGTATTGCTCAAGGGTGTTTAAACTTCAATGTCAATTATTTTGCCATTTGTGTATTATTCAAGGGTGTTTAAATTTCATTATTGCGATTTCTTTAGTGTAATACCATTGAAAGGGTATTATTGTATTTTTCTAGGGTTTATTTCATGTTCTTGTGATTGGCTAATTAAATTTGTGAATGTTAAAAGGAAATTGGCCTGGTATTCTGTCATTTGAGGGGGGAGATCCGTCACCTTCCTCGGCGATTCTTTCTAGTACCTTCATTTTCAGAGCCTTAAGCGAATCAAACGGCGCTGGTCGCGTGAAATCTCACGTCCCCGCATCTGCCTCGGAGGGGGAGAGGTGGAAGCAGGTTTGTGGTTCCTCTGACTCAGATAAAAATAATTACGTGTGTGCCGCCCCGCTTGCTAACCTCGCTTGTGCTGGCGTCTTCGGAAGTTGCTGGGGTGGGGGGGAAAGCTTTTCAGGGAGGTGGGACCGGCACAATATATATATTAAAGAAAAGGAAATAAATTTAGAAATATAAGCTAGCAACAAGGCGTTGAGGTTGGGGATGGATAGATAGGTATATCAGTGGACACTCAGAAAGGCGATCCATGGCGACACCGGTGTCCACTGCTCTCGGAAGCTTTTGGGTGAGAACCCTTCCTCAGCGGGAGAGAATCACAACTGAAGAGTGTCACACTGGAGTTGAGGGTAGAGTGTCTGACGACGTGCGTGGTGGTTTTTGAGGGAAGTGATTTGTTGGAAGGATGTGAGGGAGGGAGGAGTAAGAGGAGGTATATAACAAACATATGTTGATTTAATTCTACAAATATCTTGGAAAAAAAGTTTGCGACGCCGAAAGTAAATTCGATTTTTCGATCGCGCGTCGCGGCTCGGCTCCGCGGGGCCTGGAAATACCGACTCCGTTGGATTGCGGAAGTTGTGTGGACCTTATCTCCTCGAATTTGCCGTTTTCAAGCCATATATGTTGTCATTGATTGCCAAAGGCTCTATACTGAATATATTGCGGAGATATTGAATCCAGAATGGACGCATAACTGTGGTAACTCTGTTTTTCTTCGGAAACTTAACGAAATGATTCCCTCTTCACCCCTGGCGATTCACTCTTCAAACCTCACACCAGTCGTAGGCCAAAGTGGACGCGTTACTAAGTAACGGCTGAGGCCTAAAGCTTACCATTCCATACTCAGCAATCATTAGTGAGTACATGTGCCGAGTTTCAAGTCTATACCTCATGAAAAGCCATTTTGGACTTTGGTGAGGCATTTTTCGATTCCCAACCGCTGTGAAGCGGCGCGAATGCAGTGACGGGGATGTTAGGGTTACGTCGCGAGCTTTTCGAAGCATTGTCATCAGCGTGGAAAGTTTATTGCGGAGTGTACGGAAACGCGATACATATTTGGATAATTTAAAGAGAAGACTTCAGCGCACTTTGGGAATATTATTGTGGCTAAAGGAAAGTGAAATGTCTTTTAGATATTTACAATAGGCTGGAAGAGGATTATTAAGTTAGTTCCTCGAACAATCCGAAAGCACTGCGTATTTTTTTCCGGCAGACCATTAAAATGAGGCCATTGGAAAGAGTTAAATGAAACGAAAAGTAGTTTACGAAATCTCTTTGCGCCGCCGAAAACCTTGATGATGATCAATAAAATCGATTCGCGCGCCGTACGTCCGTGGCTCGAGGAAATCGGAAAATTCGGCAACTTTTAAATCGAGAGCTGGATCAAGCAGAGCAAAATTATAGAACACGTGCGTGGACTGAGAGCTCGAATGCTTCTCATTGGTTTGACGTCATTCTTTTTTGTTTCGACTATAATTTTGAATCTCTATAGGAGGAAGAATGATTTTGTAATTTAATATCCTCCACGTAAGTTACATTTCAGGCGTTAAGCTAACATCATCATGTTCGATGTCGTACGAATGAAACGTCTATTGTATCTCGTCATGGTCGTTCCCATATGGGTCAATTTTTCCGGAATGATGACTGCTGTAAACATGACATATTTTCCCGATTTAAAAATAATACCATCCGAGATATCTTTATGCAGATATGCTGATGCTGATTGTATAATTTTAATATTATTGTCTTCATAAATGTTTATGTACAAAAAGACTAAGTATAAAAGTCATAGTAAAAGACAGCGACGTATCATTATATACCGCTTCCCTCAGAAGGCTACATAACAAGGGTCTTCAGTTGAATTCACCGCAAGATTATTTAAGCTCTTTTTCAACTTCAGGATAGCCCAGATATACTCATTTAAAAGTCTCGTTTTATCTGTTTTATGCTTCATTTACAAGAACGAAATACAGCGTAAATGATTGAAATGAGAGGAAAACGACACTCCATATTTTTTTTTTTAAATTTTCGTTTCGATTTGCTTCCCGCCTCCAGTTTCACTTTGATTCATTTCGATCGTTTCGTCGTTTGAAAATATGGAAGTGTAGATTTTCTCCAAAAGTATTTTCTTCCAGATGTTCACTTGATTTTCAAATTAACAAGCACAAGTCCAAAATTAAAGCCTCCAAATATTTCTCTTTAATTACATAAAAGCTACATTACGAATTTTAACGATATGTCCTGTTTTAAATTGTTAATTTACAGCGTTAAAAATCGATAAAATAGATTCATAATCTTAAATATCGTTTTTATCGATGTAGTGCGTTATCCATGAGATTGAAAACAAATGTTCAATATTGACAGATCTTAAATCACAGTTTTTATTAAATAGTTGTCTCGAAATACTTCATTCATATCCAACTCAAATTCTTCCATTTTTAGTCGACAATCATTAAAGGCCATCAAGTTAGTCGTTCGATCAATCCCGAAAGCATTGCGTCCATTTCCGTTTGAAGGCATCATTTTTCTTTTTTTTTTATATGTCATTATTCCAGGAAATTTAGCAAAAATGGTTCCATGCACCCTGCTTTTTTTCGAAGGCCTCATGTAATGCTAGTCAGTGAAACCAAACCAAATTTTATTCCGTTGTTTATTTGAACTCAGAAAATTCAAAAGTTTATTTTTCAAATCTATCACCTTTTCCCTTTTAATGCGTTATTAATACAAAAGCATCAAGGCCTATAATTTTGTTTTTGGCCTAACTTTGGAATCCATATTCATGATGATCAGTCCAATTTCCAATCCAATCCAGAGTTTTTCTCCCTTTTATCAATTCTCAAACAGCCATATAATCAATCCTCTGCAAACAGTTCCATCATGAAGCTAATTAATATCCGTTGATCGTCACCATGCCTATAAATGATAAATTTAATATATTTCCTATTCCTTGAAATAATAATTCAGTAATTCTAATTGCGTGATATCACTCAAAAACAAATTATTCTCATGAGCAAAACAACCCATGCAGCAAACGCAAAATGCATGGGTGCTCATCAGCGAAAATATTTAAATAAATTTGTTATATATGCCACTTCCTACAGATTTTATAACGCCTGGGTTTTGTGATGCAACTTACATTGCCTCTACGTCATGTTTTACGTTTTTAAACAATTGATAAAAGAATGTCTCACGTTAATGATAAACGTTATTGATTCACGGTGAAGTTGATGACGCCGACTCCTCTGAAATGTACCTCCATTCATAACAAAGCACGATTCACAATGAAGCACCCTTCCCCCCCTTGCCATCCCAATTTCCTTCCTCTTGTGCTTATCTACTCCTCTTGTTGCTATTTTGCCTTATTTTGGTGTGGTGTATCTAAGTGGGAAATTGCCTTCACTCTTATTCACTGTGATGAATTCTTTCCACCGCCTTACGCCTGATACATCGTCTCTATTTGTAGAAAGCACGACTGTGGGTTGTGCGGGTGGACTTCTTCAATTTTTTTCGCTCTCGTTCTTCCGTTGCGCTTGGACGACACTGGTTGACTAATGTCGGCTGGTTTACTGGCAGCATGGGGTGGCTTATCAGTTTGCCAACATACCGAGATCGTCAATTTCTTGTCACTATTGAGGCAGAGCCATGCATAAATAGAATTCAAGTACCTATGTTTCACATTAGATGGTCGCTACGGACAAAGGGGAATATGTCAGGGTGGTAATTTTATAACTTTTCAGACCTGAGTCGAGGAATGTATTCGGTCGATACCAGGTCAATCGTCAAAAGTTCGAGTAAATCATTCCTAAAAATTAATACAACACCCCATTTAGCACTTAGCAATCGACTGTTATGTGCATCTGCAGTTTTAATATAGATAAGATCGGTGCGAAAGCAACTCATTAGCCTTCCAGAATAGCAGGGCAGAGAAGATTGGGACACGAGCGGAGCACACGTCACAAGCACGCTGACGGAGTGCATCGAAATCCTCGGCTCGCAGCGAGTCCCGTCACGCACCAATTGAGAGAGCACCAGCTCCCAGCCACTTCCGCTTCCTTCCTTTCCTTCACACACCAAAAACATCCTTCGGTAATGCACCACGTTCTGTTCCATACTTGATTTCACTCTTCGCCGACAATGGTTTCGGCGCTAAGTACCATCATATCGCGGTGTTTCTTTGTTCGTCATCCTTGGGGGGGATGCCTTGCACCTTGATGGTGTGAATATGAAGGAGCGGGTGGGTGGGGAGGCGTCCATTATTCGGGAAAACAAAGGAACCATCAAACAAAGCAGGGTCGAGGTTTTGTCGCGTCGAGAGGGAATTGGGGGGTGGGGCGGCGGAATGGGAGATGCAGGGGGCAGGGGCGGGTGCGAGGGAGGGGGGGGAGGAAGGGAACCTTTTTAGGAGGGGTGAGCGGAATTCAAACACTCGCACCGTTTAAAGCACCGAAAGTCAAGAAAGTTTTAAGACACCAAACCGAAATCAATCCCAAAAACTTAAAAATGACGACCCAAAAAAGCCCAAATAGTTTTTTTTTCAAATTTCATTGGCCCTATTAATACCAGGTGAGTCTTCTGCACCGGGGTTTTTCCTTTACGACTCCCAAAGGAGTAGGAGATACAAAGCAACCAACCAATTGCAATAGAGATCGCCGTGAGGACGGTTTACATGTTTCTGCCTCGCGCGACTTCAGTATATAATCGATCGAATGCTCACCTCCGCACGTCGCCTAGTCCTCAAAGAGTCGTATTTTGGAAATGAGTAATACGATACGGACATTATTGAATTATTTTACTTCCAATGTATGTACATAATAATATATTTAAAAAAAAGAGAGGGCGAGACGGCGAATGATGATCCCTTGGCCATCGCATTGGCCTCTTCTCCTCCTCCTCCTCTTCCTCGGGTCAGCGCGAGAACTCTCCGCACTTAAAGCATCGACACTCGGCCGGCTCCCGGAGCTTCACGTTCATGGTCTCCGCGTCTCCGCCCCTCAAACGCCCTCCGTCGGGGTCGAAGCAATTGGTCAGCGTGATGATCCGCTCCCGCAGGAAACTCTCGCGGCAGCAATAACACTCCTGGGGACGAAGAAGAACAAGCGAGTGGAATTGAAGCGCAAGCAACAAGAGGGACACTTAACAGGCGAAGAAAGGATTGGTGATCGGTTGAATGATTTTGAAAACACGTCTGGTCGTGCTTTTACACACTGGCCGTTTTCTAATTCGTCGGTGCGTGTCCCACCTCGTCGTTCGTTAATCGACCAGCCTCAAGAGTTGGGAATTGCGCATTGACGCGCGCGGAATGCTTAAGGATGGAAATTGCTCGCATGACGGAGGAGGAAATCAACTAACGGTTGGCAAAAAAATGCACGGCAAGATGCCTCCAAACTTGCAAACCGAATGAAATCCTAAAAAATCTGAACTATTGTTAAATCTTAGCGAAAGTTCATGTCAAATCTGGTTGGTTAGTTTGAAGGGCCAAATCCCGAGCGAATATCTGAGAAAGAATCTTGGTTTGCAATAAAGGAAAGTTAAAGAAAGAAAATTAACGGCAGAAACGCTTATGAACGATAATGAGGATAAGCTACACGGAAGTCTAGAAAAAGGCAATACATTTGACATCTTTGTCTTAAGTGTCCTCATATAACGCTCGTGCCAAGCATCTGAGGCTTTATCGTAAACGCAAACCAGAAATAAACCATTTACTGTCGAGCCCTTGAGAATCTGGCAAATGGCATTAACTATTAAAACCTTTGGAACCCTATTATATTCCCGTTGATTAGACAAAACACTGCCCTCAGAAATTTAACCATAATTAGAGATAATTTTTAGCACTAGGTAGCTATATGGTTACATTATTCTAAAGGAGTGGAGTTTGGTTAACAAAGCACCCATTTATAAAATCAGAAATGAAACCCAGTAACTACCAATATATATCTCTTGCATATATACTACTTGCTCTGGAGAAAAACGCTGAAAATATTTTTTTCAGGACACGTTAGTAGGAATTCACGTAACGTAAAATTCAGGGAAACGTAGGGTGTCGAGAAATCCTTGGGCTAAAAGAAAGGTTCTCGAGGATGTTCCTCAATAACTCCAGAGTATTAAAGGCGTGAAAGACTCTGATTGAGGCCAAATTGTGAGGAGCCAAGAATTTTTCTTAGTGGAAATGATAGCTTAATATTTTCCTCTCTGTAATTCAAACCGAACAACCGACCATCAGCGATTCATTGCCATTGTTAAGGTTACAACGATGCATTTGCCTTTATCAGTTCTCTAGATGGGAGCAATGAATTTCTGAAATCATGGGTCGTATTGACATTAAGTGAGTAAAATAATACATAATTGTTTTCATTGAGGAGGATTTGGAGTCTCGATGGCGCGAAGCGGACAAGACATTGTTGCAACGTCATGGTTAAAAGACATTTAAGAAGCTAACGGTGGCTGTAAATGTGACGGCATTGATCTCCGGGATATATGTGCGCACAGAAAACTCCCCTTGTGCTCCGAAAAGTACTTTTTCCTGATTAACCCTTGCAACGCTGCAGTTTTTCATATTTTTACAGCTTTATTAACTTTCCAGGTTCAAATATTATTTCATGGAAACATCCGATTGCCGACCGCCTCATGCATTTTGAAATCGCTCCTCTCAAGCGACACGATTGCCCGTTTTTACGTTGGTCTGAGGCAAGGAGGCTGCTTTATGTCATCGCCAAATCAGTCGACCGTCTTATCTCCCTCTATTTCTGGCGTTTCATATCGGATGGATATGATGGGGGAGAATCGGGAAACGGGAGCAAACGACGCGTAGAGGTAAGCCCCCAGGCCAACGAGCGAGCGGTGTAAAAGATTCAGGGCACGCGACAACGCTCGGCGAATCGCGAAAACCGTTGAAGATTTTGCCACGTTTTGGATTAATATTGAAATTTGCTTCGGGCGCGCGGTTTCTGATTTATAAAATCTGGAGCATTCCCCAAATCCTTAGTTTCGCGTCGTCGCGAGTATTATGAGGTCAGTCGTAAACTGCTCGGAAGTAGCGTCGAAATTATCAAAAACGCATCCTTTAACGTTTTTGAAAAACTCTTCTCCTTGCCATTCATTTGACTCAAACGTGAGATGAAAATCTGAAACATGAGTGCAGACATTCTCAATACGGACATTTCACTGTGGGAACAAGGGGATTTCAATCTCTCGGGGACTGTGGTGTTCATGGCTGGAGCTCGCGGAGTACAATTGACATGTAAAAAAGCGTACATTAATTGAATCACGAAAAAAAAATACTCCAGGTGACGCGGATATTTAAATATTGTGGATGTTGGACGGTGATTCGATAGAATTATTGTAAAAAAAATCATCTCCCCCTTACGTCCCAAAGCGGAATTCACAACGATTTATGGCACACTCTGCGTGTGTGCGTGAGCTTCCGCAAAAAAATGAAACATGGAAAAACACTCAATGCTCTGTTTCCAATTTATCAACTACTATTATCAACTATTTTCCAATTTATCAATTATTAACAACAACAACAGTTATTATAACAACAACAATTATAAACATGAAGAGCCGTAATGTTTCGTTATCTCCCGTGCGCCATAACTTACTAGAGGACGAGAGGGAGGGGGAGGGAATGGATAGTCTTCAGATACTCTGCGAAATGGAAATACTGGAAGCGAAAAAAAGTGACTTCGATCTCTTAGTGCGGTTCAGAATCATTCTTGGCGGTCAATTAAGTCCATACGAACGGCTGTGTTCCTTGAGGAAACTCAAAATGGCTGTCTGAGAAAATTATTTCACCATAACCATTATACCCTCTCTGAAAGTACTGGAGAGCCTGGGAAATGCCATTTGGTCCTAGAATCAGTGAAGGGAAAATCCTGACGTCCCCTCTCCATGGGGACATTCAGGCGGCAAAGGGACCGAGTATCTCTATCAAGTCTACCAACGCAGCCTCCACGGAGGAGGCAGGGGCGGTTAGGCCATGTAGGCCTCTCTTGCCCTGGGAGTTAAGTGGGAAACCACTTGTAAAGGCGGATGAGCCTTACGAGGCCAACGGCATGGGACGTGGAAGGCAAGGGGAAACCACCGCATTAAGGATCCACAGGGTATCCCAAGTAACAGCAGTTGAATGGGTTGTGGATTCCTCTCTAGTTAAATAATCCGGAGGTAATAATAGTCCCCCAGTCGGATCTCCGGACGGGGACTGCTAGAGATTAGAGATATTGCGACGCTAGAGATTTTGCAACGATGAGAAAAAAATTGAAAAGAGAAAATTTATTGGAACATGGAATGTCCTTACTTTATTTAAAAGTGAAAATGTGGAAAACCTGGAACTTGAAATGACAAAAATGAAAGTAGACATTTTTAGGGATATGTGAATTGCGTTGATCAGATAGCGCAGATTGTTAGAATGGATTATTTTGATCAGGATTTTTGGATTATTCACTCTGGCACCAAACATAACAGACCAGACCAAAGAGGTGTTGAAGTGGTGCTGAACAAAGACATGAGAAGGATACTAAAAAGGACAATACAGTGACAGAACGAAACTAGACTAAACAGATACTTAACCTGAGGAGACTGTGACAATACAAATATATATGCCCACATCAAATATGAAAGAAGAATAAATTCGATGGTTTTGGGCTTATCTTTGTGAAAACCCATTGTGAAATCAATAATGAAAATGACTTGGTAACTTTTCACAGGCATTTTTACTTGGACGACCGGTTTCGTTGCATAGGCAACATCTTCAGGTACATAAAAGTCAAATTTCTCAGATTGGATGCACTACTATATCTAAATCTATGTAATACCCTGCGAGCCACCACGAGGGTGTGTGGCAGGGGGTGAAGATCACCAAACATGCACTATTGACATGCAACTAGGATATTTAATGAAGGCATGCTAAATAATAGGGTCACATGGTTAGTATCTACATAATAAGAAAGGGATTATTGGTCGTTATTACATGCATCATGCACTACAGACTACTCTAACTACATTTCACCTACCTATCCCTTTTCTACGCTGCTTATAGTACGAGGGAAAAATGACATTTTAAATCTATCGGTACGACAATCTATCTCTCTAATCTTGTTAATATGATCAAACCTAGCATAATACGCAGGGGTTCTCAACGTCGTCTCAACTCAACAACGTCGTCTGTGAACAAATCGATTTCGAATTTACTTACAAGGTTTAACCGAAATTTAAACCTGCGTTCTGATAGTAATTCCCATCCTAGTTCTTCTATTAAATACGTAACACTTATACAATTATCATAACGGCCTTTAACAAACCTAGCAGATCTCCTTTACACGCGCTATAATTTCTTTATCATACCTTCCTCGTACGGATCCCATATACTAGAGGCATATTCCAAATGAGGCCTGACAAGTGTAAAATAGCTTCTTTCTCGTACTCTCTCATCGCATTTTCCTAGAACCCTTTTTACCAATCCTAATCTACGGTTTGCTACTCTAGTTATTTCCCTCATGTGTTTCCCCCATGACATGTCTTCACTGATGGTGACACCTAAGTATTTAACAGATTCTACGTTAGATATTTTCTTTACTTTGATGCAATAATTATTCTGGGGTAAGCCATTCATTTTCCAAAAGTTCATTATAGCGCAATTATTCAAATTAAATTCTAGTTGCCAACTATATCACCAATCATCAATCGCATCTAAATACTAGAGGGGGGAAGGGGGGGTAGGAAGGCGAAGGTGGGGGTGGAAACATTGAAGGAGGGGGGTGGTGGGCGTATTCAAGAGGGGAGGAGGAGGAAAGCGAGGCGGGAGGGAGAGTGGAACTTGGGTATGACGGAATGAGGAATTTCCGGTTGGGAGGCAGGGGTGTGTGAGTCAGGGGCGGGGGAATGTTGGTTGAAGATTTCTTCGTTCAATCAAGGAAATCAAGGAAAAGTGAGCTCGAAAGAACCAAGTCACTTTTATTATTTCCATAGATTTTGAGAAAGCTTTTGATCGTGAGAGTTGGCAAAAGTTATTTCAGATTCTGAGGGAGACAGGAATAAAGTACCGAGAGCGTAGCCAGATAGCCAAGATAAATACAAGGAATGAGGCAAGACTGTTCTCCGCCGCTGTTCAACGCTTAAATCTAGCGAGCAATGGATGAAGCACGAGAAAGATGGGAAGAAAATGTTTGAATAGGAGTTCCAGGCAGACAGATTGATACATCACGGTTGGCAGATGATGTAGCGGTTATAACTGAAAGTAAAGAACGCTTATCAAGCATGTTGAGAGAGTTGAAGGCAGTCAGTACTAGATGCCATGTGAATATTAACGGAGAAAAGACGAAGATCCTTATAATGAGCAGAATAGGAACTGATGTTGAAGTCATGCTAAGCGGTCAAAGACTCGATACAGTACAGGATTTCAAGTATCTTTAAAGCAAAAAAAAACAGGTGGAAGTTAGTGCTAAATATTTCATCAGCAGAATTTATAAGGTCAAGGTAGCTTTTAATAAAAAGCTCCTAACATCCATCTACATCAATTTCAGTCTAAGAAAACACATATTCAAGATATAAGCGAGGAGTTTGTTGCTTTATGGAATTGAGACATTGGCATTTGGCATGAATGGAAGAAAGACAATTAGAGGCCTTTGAGATGTGGAGCTAATGGAGAGTCTTCGAGTCTTGGATGGAGAGGGAGACTGACGAAGATGTACTACGGAGAGCTGAAGAAGTGCCGTGTCTGTGGAACGCAATGAGAAAGAAACGAAACTCCTGGATAGGCTACGAGTCATAAGACAAGAGAGACTATTAGCAACCATTCTAGAGGTCTCAATTAAGGGTAGAGGTGCGAGAGGCAGGCCCAGATAGGAATACATCGAACGGATTGTAGAGGTTGGCATTCCTACCAGGAGTTGAAGAGGCTGGCTTAAGGTCGGGAGAGTTGGAGACGGAAAAGAGACGATGCAAACTAATCAACGGATTGTTGACCAGAGAAGAATTCGATCCTCTCCTCTCGCCACCTCAATCTGATGTTGTCTCAGAAAACTGATTACATCATCATCGAGGAAATAAAAAATGTGGAGGACAAAATCAGCAGCTTGGAACTAACTTGTCTGCATATCTGAAAACGGGAAGATTTGTGTATCTGCCGTTAAATGGGCTGAGGCCGGTTAATCAAATTGTTATCAGAACTGTCTCGGCGAAACCATAATCACTAAGGTGTTTTCACTTTGATCTTTGTGGGGCCGTGTGACAAACGAAATTGAATGACGCACATTTAAGATTTCTGTTACCAAAGTTACAAGCTTGGATTAGTCAGATCGATTGCCTATTGCACTCGGCATACACATATTGAGGCATGAAATGGCAAAATCCAAGAGAGGGAGAAAAGATTGAATGTTTATAGAAATATGAAAATAGTTCCATAGGAGTTCAAAGCACAACTTCACTCAATTGCAGGAGAGCCAAACCAAGTTATTAATAGAATCTGAAATTGGTGAGTCAAGAAGAGTTTAACCTCTGAGTGATTGTGCCAATGAAATATGTATCATATTCACTAAGTTATTTATCCGAATTTTACATTATTGAATGATGTTTCATATTTTCACATAATTTTTATCATGGATAATTAATTTTGATAATGGTTCAATTTATTTCGTAATTTGACGTTAAATGAAATATATTATTTGAGCAATGAAGGATTATTCTCACATCATTTGTTCACAAAATTTTTCGAGGGTATATCTGTCCTCTAACGGGTTTCAACTGAACTGCTCCCTCCATGCTCGTCTCTTCCGAGCTGCTTCCCTCAGCTCTTCGAAACCTCTGCCATTCTTCATGTCCGTGTCTACACCCTAATTCCTTCTCCTTCCTCTCAACCTCTCATTCACTCGATCTTTCCTTCTAATATTCACTTCGCCTCTCTCAATCTTTCTCGTCGACGTTTCCCATTCAGTTCGCCTTCCTCTTTCTTATTCATCTCAAAATATTCCTTTCCTCATTCATCCTTGCCAGAGCACTCCCTCCTTCCACACTTTATCCCTCCATTTTAATCTTTTCTTTCTTCTCCATAATTAAATTTCAAATCCCTCCAGATATTTCTCCTCTTCCCTCCCGACTGACCATGTTTCTGCTCCGTAAAGCACTACACTCCAAATTTGAAAATTTGTAAATCTTTCGCTGAAGCCTACGTTGATTGATTTGGCTAATCGTAGTTGCTTCACTTCACTCACGGCTGCCTTTCCCTGCGATATTCTACCTCTTATTTCCTCCGCACAACTTCCATTCCATATTACCACGCTTCCGAGGTATTTCAAAGTTGGTATTTGTTCTAGTCTTTATCTATTTATAATCCTCCTTTAAAAGTATTACCTCTTTAAAAGATTTCCTGATGCTCATATGCATTCTAAAATGTTTTCTAACTCTTTCGATTTTGTCCACCATTTCCTGCAATTGTTTCTCACCCTCTGCTATCACCGCCTGATCATCTGAATATTCATTAATGTTCACTTTTTCTCCTCCAATGGGGATTCCATCCTATACCACGGATGGCTTCTTCAATTACCCATCTTTTCACAGTAGATTTTGAGTGAAAATGGAGACATACACCAGCTTTATTTTGCCCCTCTCCAAATGTTGATTTTCACTCTCTCTTCCATATTAACTCGCATGACCACTCTTTACCCTTTGCTCACTTCTTTAACGAATCTTCTGTCTCTCCAAACTATTCCCAAGTATTTCATAATCTTAATTAGCACACCTGTTCTGCTTGTCGAAGGCCTTTTTCCAGCATTAAATTAATTATTATTAATTTCTCAGAATGAAATATTTCTTTTCCCATAAATAAATGTTCAGCATTCAAAATGACGGACAACTAGAGAAATAAAGTCACAAAGTTCAACAAAAGTGCTCAATATAATCTCAGTACCCAACCGGGTGAAGTTATACTTTTATTGTAAGGCTCACGCTCGTATCTGTCTTGAAATTTGAATGTATATTCATAATTGTATGCTTTTTGCTCATAAGTCACCAAAATCCACGGCGGTGCAACTAGGGGCTTCCAGGGACAAGACAGCAATCTGCTGTTTTGGCTGGGCCATTTTGGGCCGCTTTGGTGGTTATGGCAAGCACATCGGTCCACACGATCACCAGGAAGTCGCTGAGTTTGTGGTTCGACTCCCGGTTAAGGACATCCCATTCTCTCGAGCAGTTTACCAAAGCTGAGTCCACTTAAAAATGTCTATCCAGTACGGGACGAGCCGTGCAAGTGGTCCGTCCGCTAGGAGCAGAGAGAGAGAGACATATTGATAGAACGGAAGGAATGCAATACGACGACCGCGGCGAGGAATGTCTGTCTGCTGATCGGATCCATTGCCTTAACTAGCGTATCTTTTCATTTAGGCGGTGGTAAATGTACAGTCTTGACGTCATAGTTCCGTAGAATGCGCTGAATCTTTCCCGATATAGTAGACACTAGTTTGACATCAAGATTGTACATTTACCGCTGCCTAAATTAAAAGATACGCTAGTTGAAGTAAAGGATCGATCGGCTTGAAGACACCAGGGGTCCACCAGATTCCCTGTGAGTGCGGGAAGGTGTATATTGGAGAGACTGGCCGCATAATAAGCCGACAAGGCTGAGAGAACTCTGGAGACATTTCTAATTGGCTCAGCCGCAGGAGTCGGTTAGTCGAGAGGAGTACAGCAGCATTTGTGAGGACCAATGCGACACAGTGGGAAGGGACAATTGTTCTCAGCCGCACGCTTGCAAAGAAAGCCATCGAGATCCGTCAGCAGCCTAAAAACTTCAACAGAGACGCTTATTTCCTGGAGACCCATCATCAACACCCTTAATTAAATACGCACGGGAAAACACGCAGACGCCCCAGCCAATCAGATGGCACCTGACCCTAAAGGAATAAGTATATATACCGGCCAAAATGGAAAACACGACATCAGAAACCCTGAAGATGGAGATCGAGTCGATCTCAGAAACGTCGTGACCTATTGACCAACTTACCCGGTGGATCACCCGAGAAACATTTATCCAATGGCCGTCTCTTCGGGGCGACGCGCGGTCCAGGCCGTTCCCTTCAAACTTCAGTCTCCCGTTTCCATATTTCCACAAACGGCCTCGCACTTAGAACTTGCCCCGGCCGCGGCTCGACCGCCTCGATTGCACTGATCCACTGTAGCATCTGGCCAACGGGCGACAGACAAACCGCAGATGCGGACAACCCGTGCGTCGACGACGAAAGACGACGAGGCCGAGTCAGAGACAGGAGGCAAGTGGTTTTCAGGAAGGATGGAGGCTCACCTTGAGGAATCCGGTGGGCGTGATGACCGAGGGCTGGACTTGCGAGGAGCAGGCCCCTTCACACTTGTTGACGGCCACCTCTCCGTTGCACGTCCTCTGCAAACGGCCCAGCTCGTCGAATTCCTCTGCAAATGAGAGAATGCGAAACGGTCAACGGTCGATGGAAATGTGGCGGTGGAATGGAAAGGTGAGATTGATTTGTTAAATCGGACCCTGAATGCATTAGGACTCACAAAAGGAGGAGACGTGGAGCGGAGATAGTGGGGCAAAACGAGACGGTGATGAAGAAACTAACTGAATGGGACGCGGCGATGATAACAGCCGCTGAATATAATCTGAAATCCCATTGAAAATGTAAATGCGAGGAAAGGAGGAATTGGAGGGGGGAGTGGTAAAGAGAGAATACCGTGGACATCAATTGCTACATGCATATCTTTGCGAAAATTCATAGTCACTAAACGAACAAAATATGTGTGCTTGTAAATGTATATATTTTCTTTCCCATATAGAAAGTTATGTAATGTTAGGGCTTCTGATGCCACCAAAGAGATGAAATTCGCCGAGCATTGAATGTATCTTGTGAAAACAATCATAGATCGTTAATTTACAGAACACGCCTCCCTGACGGGATATCGCACCGAAAACACCAATGGAAGAATGTGACCGGGAAGTTGAGAATGAGGTCAGCGGATTTCTCCTCTCCCAAGCAACTATAGTGACTCGCTGCAGTAGCAGATGACGGTGCTTGGACAGCTGATAACCAGTATTTCACATGAGATATTTCATTGTGTCTCATGCGCAACTAAAGCCGACGAAGCTACAGGATGTACGCATTTATATAAAACACAAAAAAATATCTTTTGTGGGGGCAAAAGCTTGAAATTAAATGAGGACGGGGCAATGTGGGTGTCGTGAAAGGACTAATGGTGGGACGAGCAGTGGATATTCGTAAAGTGCGCTTCAAACAAAAGAAAGGCAAAAGGGGAACCTATCTACAGCGATATAAAAAACGGGACAAAGGAGTGACGCAAATGCATTTCGTTCAATTCCTCATCCCACTCGCACGGATATAGCAGTCCATGGCTTTGACCAGTTAAACCAATTGTAACTCTGCAAATATTCTGAGAAGCAATTGTATCGGTAAATATTAGCGACGGAACTGCCACACTGAGATTAAACACAAAAATGGCAATTTTTAATGTATTCTTTGAAAATTAAGTGGCTGAATAGCCGATGAGAGTTCATTGACAAAACGTTATCGACGCAGCGACCTTAAAATCATTAAAAAACATGCAGGGAGTCATTTTATCAATCAAGTAAGCAGTGGCCAGTATCCAGGTCTACCAAAAGTGTCTACCAGGCTATCAGGCCGAAAATGTAGTATTTTGACTGCTTTCCCAGGCCTAGTAGCCGAATGGGCTCATTGTCGAAAATATATCACAGATAGCGAACACTTGGAAAAAGTAGTTATACTTGATATTTGAAAATTACAAAAGGTTTATTTGTCTGCTTCGAAAAAAAGGGTCGAAATGCCCCTCGAAGTATCCACACTGAATGGAGTGAAGTAAGAGTGGAAGTCCCTCTCCGAAAAATAACTTAAGGCCACAAAATGAAAACATTTAATCCTAATTTAAGCGATTCCATCGTTGAGTTGCGTTAGATCCACTTTACCGATTGAGACGAATAATACAATCGAACTCGGATCGATCCAAGACAGTACCTCTACAAACTAAGTGAGGATAACTACACTGAAGGAGGGCAACTATCGACATGAAACCAGAAACTCTTGAAAAGCAGGGTAATGGGCGTACATGTTCCATCCCAGGGATTGAGTCCAACATTAGAAGAGATCTCCTCATCGGCCTCCAAAGCGTGAATTGAGCATTTCGATTAAAACTCAATTCCTATGCCTGGTATCGAAATCTCTAGCAATCACACGGGCCCTATCAATTTGATCTAATTCATTACGTTCGATTCGTGGACGCGTATTCAGGAAAAGTATTCAATTGCTTCAAATTCTCGGTCATTCGAGACTAGCAATTCGAAGGTGATCGACTCACTTGGATGGAAATGTCTCCGAAAAGAAGATTCAGACGGTTGATGACGGGTTTCGGAAGGGAAGGAAAAAGTGGAGAAGGAAGAAAGAAGGAAGGAAGAAAGAAGGAAAGAAACGCCTCGCGGCGGCCAGTGTGGTCAGTGTGCTCATCCTGTAAATGCCCAAACCTGTAAATTTCCCCACTCGTCCTCGTCACTCTTTCTTATAATATCTTGTGAGAAATTATCAGGTATAATGAGAAGACTCTTAAGGACTTTTGAGATCTTATGAGATGGAATAGATTTCTCAGAAGAGCTTGGAAGATATGCCATACATCTTTTGAGAATTTATAAGATCGCGTAAGATTTCCCGAAATTCTACTGAGAACCCAAAAAAGTCGTGCGACAAATACTCCCACGTGTCGTATAAGAATATTTGCGAGGACACAAGGCCCTCGGGAAAAAGCAGACCAGATTGAACGAATGGAACATAAGTGCATGGAGGTAACTCTTGTCAGCTTTGGAATATTTGGAAGTTACGAGAGGTGTAACCCATGCAGAGATTTGAGCGCATTTTAGGACAAATTCCCATGATGCTGACTGCGTGCATTGAAACATTTGGTATTACTGTGGTATCACCTAGTCTAAGTTCCACAATCCTCCAATTTTTTAAGCTTTGGATGCCAAACTAATATGAGTGACCTCAATCCACTGAACCGCTTTTTTTGTCTCCTTGATCACCTTTATTCACCTGTGAATTGGAATTTTATCTGACAACCCAGAATGTCACACAAAAAGGCTTTTCATTTTAAGATATTTATTAGAAATGGAAAATGATATTCGTGCCTTGAAACAATCGAAATCAGTCTAATTTTCATTCATTAATTGACAATACCTTCCCATATTATATTTGTAATTTTGGCGACCAAAATCGAGTGTATCCACCCACGAAGAATTGCACGATGTGCGCAACCCCAGCAAATAGGAAAGAATACCAGATCACCAGAAGTCCTTCCTGCCGGAATGCATTGCCCCGGGCCGGATGATCGATGGACCAAAATTGAGATTTAGCTTTTCCCCATAACTTTCAAACATCCCATTCGACCACCATTTGAGAGTGAGATATAATATAAAAAATTCGGCACTCATTTGCAGCCAGAGTCCTCTGAACATTTCCATCTACGGATTATTTAAGTGTGCAAGTTCTTCAGAAGAGAAAGTAATAATGGCTATAATGCTGAATATATGGAATTTACGGTAAACTGCTGTATATTTAGTCTTGTACTTCACCGAGTTAGGGAATCAATTGGCGGTGAAAGAAATACTCATTTGTTTCCATTGGTTCTGTTTTCACTTACAAGGAACATTTACGAAGTGTTACGCCCCGAATTGATTCATAACTGGCAGGTTCGTAGATTAAGGTGAAAAAATGAGATCTGTGAAATCTTACGTGCCCTCGTGGCCTACGAGCCGAGATATTAGTGATTAAAATCAGCGAAATCGCAACCCGGGCCTCACGCTGTGACGTCACGTTCACCGTCTCTACGAGGTAGCCGCCGGCGGAGAGGGAGCCGTTCCCTGCCGGCGACGCTCGGCGGACGGCGGCGGATCGACAGCGGTCGACATTCGTCTCTAGGGAGGAGAATACGCAGAATTCTCTGTTTCTCCGTTGTTTCCTATTAGCCTCTCTGTATTCTCGATTTGTTTTCATCATTCTGGGACGATGGAACCACAGCTATCGGATCGATCCTGGGACACGCCAACGAGTGACCCAAACGGACGAATTGCCTTTGCTCAACCGTGACAACAATCTTATCGTCCCGTGATGAACAAGGAAAACGTGTTGCGATGTACTCTCTTGGGATCTACGAAGGGTATCCGAGTGGACCGATGAAAGGAACCACCACCCTTTCGGGGTCTCGCTGCCGGGAAAACCACGGCGATGCGAGTGAATAGGGAAATGGTCCTTGGTTCCTCGTGGGATGTAGGCATAACTTGAGCTTTTCAAAAGAATGTACACGCATACGGGCGCCTTCCGAGAAGGCCCCATCTTCATACAATTGTTAGGTACTATCATAAAATCACCCGAAACTTTCGTGAACGGTATCTTCTTGAATATAAGATATCAGACCAGACGAGAAAGCAAGGAAGAAAATGTTGAATTTGGTCATTTACACGTTTCATTTCGGATTTTTCGGACGCATTCGCTTACCTCTAACACGCTGGATGCTTGTGGATTGTGCTATTCTGCTGCAAGTTCTGTCAGTTCGTAGGTTATAAGATTAATTCGGGATAATTATGGCCCTGGTGATAAATCCTCTAAACGTCTTGAAGCTGATGAAGAGTAGATTTCCTGATACGCTTCCTTTTTCGGAAACCACTGCAGAGGAAACAGAACTGGCGGAAAAGCTGGCATGTAAGTTCTTCGTTAGTATTAAGTTATAGTATTATTTTTGTAACATTATTTTTATTACGGCATATTTCACTATTTGTGTATCAATTCAAAGATTTATCATTCAAATGTTTTAATGAATGTGTTTCAGCGATGCTTAAATCCTGTGTGGATTACGACGAATACCTGTGTGAGATCGAAGAAGATCTAATCTTTGGCTTTCACAGTGAGAGGAATGAGGTAACCGTTTAGGATAATGAAGAGAGCAGCGGTGAATCCAAAACGGATGAAGATGTTTCTCCTACTTCTTCTTCTTCGCCATTCAACGATGTATCACCGATGAATAAACCAAGGCCAGAGCCATCAATGGTCCAGAAAAGAATGGCGGTTGACTTTTGTAAGTCCGGAAAGAAGGGAAATCTTCGGCTGGAGACAGTTCAACACAATTTTCGCTTCATCACTAGTAGGGCACAAATGCATCGCTACGAAAAGCAGGTAATGGAAGCTGGTGCTTTGAGAGAAAAGTATAGGTCCATCCGAACAGCTCTTCTTTCCCGCTTCAAGATTGCAAAAGAAGATCATTTAGTGGTTCACGATAGGGATTTGCGAAGGTGGGCCCTCGATGAAGATAAAAAACTGGAGCAAGGAGTACAAAACTTTAAAGCGTCTCCCGTCTGCCTATCGAAATGGAATAAATGCCGCAATATAGTTTTGCGAAAGGTGACGAAAGTTATTTCAAAAAAATATTCGTTGGAATTACGGTCTATCACATCGAAGCCATGGAATTCGTAGAGGAAGTGAAAACAGTGATTGACAGAAGTGCATCGCACGTGCTAAACACTGATCACAGTGGCTTCAAAAAAGAAATTCATTCCGGTAGCACACTGGAATTTTGCGGTGTGAAAATAGTGGAATCAGTCGTCCAAAGTGTAAATGCAATTTCAATAGAAGGTGAGCTCCTTTCCCCCTCCTCATCTGCTTACAGGAAAAGGACAAAGTTTCCCAGAAATGCAAACATTTTTAATGCGTCTAATATTTATCGTGTGGCATCAACCTCAGGGCCGGAATATTTCGGACGTGTTCTTTCTCCAAAAATAGACAAAGATTGCGTTCATTTGATGGATTCCTGGAGTCCCTACAAAGATCAAGACGCCATTGCTGAAGTGACGCAGGAGAATAAAAGAGTTCTAGTGAGGATGATACCCCTGAAAACTACGGGACTGTTACAACCTTTAGATGTATACTTTTTCCGTATGTGGAAAGATTCCGTGCGTAAAGTTTCTGGTCGCGTGTTATTAGATCAGTTAAATGGGAACCTAATCCAGAGAAACAATATTTTAAAAATGCAATCACTCACACATTTCCAGTTCTCTGCCCCAAGATTCAAACATTTTGTTATGTATGCGTGGTTCAAGGCAGGGTATTTAGAGAAGAGGCCAAACAACCACATTACTCCTGTTCAGTACTGCTTCGACGAAAAAATTTATGACAATTATTGTGAATATACAGACGAAAATGTGTGTGGTACTCCGTATTTATAAAACGTTCCCATTGTGAGTTTCACCTGTGTTTCAATCATTTTTTTTCAGAATTGATATGTTTGTGTCTATACATTTTTTAATGATAAAAATGCTCAATTATATAATATTTTTCTAGTCTTCCTTTAACTTGCACCTGATTCCGATGAGTTCATGCGCACTTGAGAACAAAGTAATGTCGTTACTTATTAGCATGTCGCATTGACAATGACGCGAGATTGATTGGTCGAATAATTTTAATGACCAAAAAAACTTTTCTATCAGAAGTTTAGATGCAGAATGCAGGATTCAAAGTATATTTCGACAGATTTCATGGACTTCAAATTAGGACGTATGCAAAGATAAAGGGAGGGTGTGATCGTGGGACGAGGGAATACTAGCAGAGAAGTGGATAAAGGAGTGATGTTGCTAGGGAGATGAAAATCCGGAAGGGGTAAAAACGAACACTGTAAGAACATGACAAATATCCAATCCTCTTGTCGAAAGGCAATTGAAAATGACCTTTAGCGCCGATGTCTTGCGATTGAAGGTGGACTGTTTTGTGTGTATGAGCTTTATACTTCAATCTTCTGAACGAACGAAATAAAGATTACAAATGGAATGGATTAAGGAATGGAAAAGGGAAAACATCGCCGGGTCTGGTAGTTAGAGAGGCCAAGTACTGGCCCGATTGCTGTTGCTTATGGGAGTAAGAATCTGCCTATTGTATGAGGATGGGGCCTTCTCGGAAGGCGCCAGTATGCGTGTACATTCTTTTGAAAAGCTCAAGTTATGCCTACATCCCACGAGGAACCAAGGACCATTTCCCTATTCACTCGCATCGCCGTGGTTTTCCCGGCAGCGAGACCCCGAAAGGGTGGTGGTTCCTTTCATCGGTCCACTCGGATACCCTTCGTAGATCCCAAGAGAGTACATCGCAACACGTTTTCCTTGTTCATCACGGGACGATAAGATTGTTGTCACGGTTGAGCAAAGGCAATTCGTCCGTTTGGGTCACTCGTTGGCGTGTCCCAGGATCGATCCGATAGCTGTGGTTCCATCGTCCCAGAATGATGAAAACAAATCGAGAATACAGAGAGGCTAATAGGAAACAACGGAGAAACAGAGAATTCTGCGTATTCTCCTCCCTAGAGACGAATGTCGACCGCTGTCGATCCGCCGCCGTCCGCCGAGCGTCGCCGGCAGGGAACGGCTCCCTCTCCGCCGGCGGCTACCTCGTAGAGACGGTGAACGTGACGTCACAGCGTGAGGCCCGGGTTGCGATTTCGCTGATTTTAATCACTAATATCTCGGCTCGTAGGCCACGAGGGCACGTAAGATTTCACAGATCTCATTTTTTCACCTTAATCTACGAACCTGCCAGTTATGAATCAATTCGGGGCGTAACACTTCGTAAATGTTCCTTGTTAGCTGCGGTTCATGGAAGCGTGGATCTAATAAGGAAGAAATGATACTCAAGGCATTTGGAGGAAACCGGCATTTAAGCTTCAGTCACAGTACAATTATGAGACACTTCAATCATTGTGCTGTGGGGTAGAATAATACATATAGATGTTTTTTGCCGAGAATAAAGGGGAAATATTTTGTGCCCGTCCGTCTGATTTGGAGAGGTCAGGAAAGGGCTTTGGCCTTGACCGAGAGAAGCCAGTCTACTCTATACTCTCTCTCGTGGGCACGCGATATACGAGGGCCAAATGGATCGTGTGACATCGAGAAATGCATCGCTCTCTAGCCTTTGATGATGTGGATCTCGGAAGGCAGCGTTTCGCACGCCTCGTCCCCAGGCGACGCCACCGACGACGAAGACTCCTGCTGGCCAGCGGAGATTCCCGCCGAAGACAGCGCCGCCATCGCCAGCAACAAGAACTTGGCGGTGGCTCGTCGCCGGCACGAGATGGCGGCCGAGGCACGCTGCTCTGCGAGGAAGCTCTGCATTCTGAGGGTAGTCGTCGCCTCTCGTAGGCTGCGGGAATAATTCGGAATCAACGAAAGACTTTATGACTTCCGTGTCGTAAACGGAAGTTTTTAACGGTCGTTGAAGTGTTACCTTGACAGATTATTGAGATCCATCAGCAATTTCATTGATTTGAGGATTATAAAAGAATAAAGACTCAAGTGTTACCCATTTTTGGGGCATAAATGTATTTCTTTTCATGGAAGGTTTCTATTATCTAGTCTTTAAACTAGAATTTTCGGCACATATTTGTGATTCAGTTGCACGTTCATTCATATCTATCACTTAATACGTTGATATTTAAATAACTCATGAATACTTGAAAAACTACAAGATTACATAATCAATTAATACCTTTTGGTCAAAATCACACAATGAATTACTAATATTATATAAAAGGTTCCTAGGGATTAAATGAACACTATTCCCTGCAGCAATATGTCACATTATAATTTTAAATTTCCACATTTGTCTTTGAGTCCTAACCTTTATTTCAATTTCATCGCCAATAAAAATTTTCTACTTCTTCAAAATTAAATAATACAACAACTCAATGATTGATCCTGAGTAAATTTAAGTGAAAGGCATCTGTAAAAAGGCAACAAAACGGAATAGTAATCATTCCAAAGAAGTGAAATATCTACAATCTTAACCAGTTATCAACATCATAATAATACCCAAAGCTTTACTTAAAATGTGAAAAGATAAATACAACAATTTAACTAGAGAATGAACATCAAAATAAGGTAGAATTTTAATGGAAACAAGTCGTTTTTGTTCGTTTATTATCTTTTGTTCATTATTCAGTCCGCGAATTGATTACACTTACTCTGTCAAGCTGTAAAAAGAAATTTCACACTCGTGATTCGTCGAAACATTGGGAGAAATTTTCATAAATATGTCGACAGTCATACCATTCGCCCATCAAAATCAGCTTACTTTTGATCGGGACTTTTATACTTAATGATCATTCCTAGTTACTCATATACCCCAACCCCTCCTCCTTCCACCAATATTAAATTCCTGACCCTCACCTGCGCAATGTTTAATCGCCTCTTCTCTAATTTTGCATTCACTATTATCGCCGAATAGCGGCCAAGAGTGGTCAGCACACCGCAATTACCTTTTGGTGATGGGTCGCATACAACACCTCTTGTTGAACGTACGTGTCCATGCTCGAAAGTGGAATGTGGGTGTTATTATTATTAGGCATTGGTTTCTCTCGGAGCATAGTTGCCAAAAAAAACTATCAAAACTTACCGATAAAGTGCCGCGACCATTAATAGGAGAAGCCGCATGAGGAGGAAATAAGGTTCTGCTATGTCCCGTGACCCAGCATACTCTTATGGACCCACTTTTAACAGTCAAAGAACAGCATTGGACAGCCTAAACCACGGAGTAAGTTTGGCCCATCGCTAATAGACAAGGCGAATGGAAATGTACCATCGGTACTTGGAATGCGAGAGGTGAGTGTAGAAAATGAGTTTACGAATGAAATCATAGCGAGACAAGAGTGAATGCCCCGTGAGTTTTTGAAGAACCAAGGGAAAGAGAGACTTGAGTAACCACATTTAATGACCGGGATTTGAGTTCGCACCAAAGTGTGCGTTCGAAGAGTTGCGATAGCGATAGGTTGCGCACCATTGGATGGAGAAAGTGAAGGAGTGAAGTGCGATTTTTTGGCGACACTGTGAGAGGGTTTTCAATGGACGTGACGCCGGCGAGTGGATGGTGATTGCACGAGACGACATTAACGGCAAGGTTGGTCATAAACGCCATGTATCCATTCGAGTGCGATCGAAAAAAAGTTTTCTGCGGGTAATTGAAAATGCATACAAATGCATAGCATAAAGGCAAACGAATCCGTGGATATTGAGAGAGAGAGAGTGAATGATTCGCATATGCGACGGTGGAATTCAAAAGAGCGAATGTTATTCAGGGAAGAGGAGCAGGAGAGAGGAAAATGAAAGGTGAAGTGCATGAGTGGAAAGGAAGAAGTTGAAGATCGCGGTGATTGACGCGAAGAAAGCGGCGCATAAAAGAGGAGATGGGTGTGCGCAGAAAGAACAAAGGAGGGAGAAGAAGGAGAGAGAAAGAGAGAGAATGCGTGCGGATGAGTGATATTGTGAGAGGCGATGAAAGGATTTTTGGGGAATTGGATGAAGAGGGTATTTGGAAGGTGAAGGCTAAAAGGGGAATGAGAGACATTAAGAAACATAACGAGGAGGGATCTCACGGAGCGAAAGGAACAGTGGGGAACTGCTGAAGGGACCGTTTTGAATACCTACATACAGAATACACTGCGAACGACGAGGGTGGACCTTAGAATGAATATCTCAGCAGAAATGGGGAATTGAAGGAGAGTGATGGCAGCGAGGATATTGAAAAATGGAAAGGCTAAAGACGCCAATGGGACATACAATGAAATGCCGAAATTTGGGTGTAAATTACTCATCAGTAACTTGTGGGAGTTGTATAATTTGTGTTTATAAGCTTCTGTTGTTCCATTGGATTGGAATAATGCGATGAATGTTTCAATTATACGAAGGAAATATGTGGAAGACAAAAAAAATATATATATATATATATATATATATATATATATATATATATATATATATATATATATATATATATATATATATATATATATATATATATATATATATATATATATATATGGTAAAGTAACACTAAACCAAAGTAAAATATTACTCGACAGCCAGAAGAAGATTACTATTGCCAGAATGTGAGGTGTAAGAACATGGCATTCTGCCCGGTTGGGGTGTGTTGTGAGCAGCCGTTTGAACTTCATCATGCGTCAGAGAAATGCATAGACGTCCCCGAGGTAGGACATTGTGCATTCGCTCATTTAGATATGGGATATGACAGGATATGTAGAGCTAAGCTAAGGAAATTTGAAGGATTTTGGAGTGACTGTAATGAAGGCGATGCATCGGTGTATTAAGTAAGTGTGCAAGGGGAGGGTTAATGGAGTCTTGAGTGACTGTTTTTAAATATAGAGTTCGTAAAGGAGGGACGGATACTTTCGCTGTGGCTGCCCATATTGCTGTGGATGCGTGAATGATGAATGCGAGCGGGAAGACATCGTTTTGTGTTCCACGTGCAAATGCAAGAGTTGAAGAGTGCGAAGAAAGGCGATGCCGTGCGAGAGGAACACAAGCGCTCCGGGGAAATGTCTGTGTATCAAAAACAAAAGAGTGAATTCAGCGAGTGAATACAGCGAAAACCAAATCGGTTTTTTCTGTAGGAAGAGATATAAGAATGACAATTTACGAGAATAAATGATCAAATAATACACAGTTTCATGGATTTTTGTCGACTTTTTGCGTGACAAGAGGGGATTTTTAGAGATTTATAGATAATGAGAAGACTAAATAAGACGGAGCCGAGGGCGGAAGCTCCAGTTTACGTGTGGGCTTTCACACTTCAACGCCTTAGTACTACGGTTAAACATTTCTACATCCAAATGTGTGGAGAATATGTAGGAACGAGTGTTTGTCTAGGGAAGCGGGAATCGCCGAGTGCGGAAGTATCTTCCTTCGGACGATTGAAATGAAGCCGAACATGGGCCACGCCTCAATGAGCACAAGCTGATGGTGTGGGAGGAGTGAGCCTGAGAAGTGAACCAGAATGCGACGTTCGAAGGATGGACGCCAGGAATGGGTTCACCTTTCATCCATGAGAGGATGTCCATTGCATACTCCAGTAATGGACGTTAGTGAAATTATTGTCTCGTTGTTATGGGCATTCACGGGAGAATTGACAAGAGTGGACCGTTCAAGAAATTATGGCGGTGGTCGGAGCGAAGCAGGGAATCATGGGTGGAAATCAGAATGGGGATGTTAGGAACCCTAAGAATAAGGTCGCGAAGCAACGCATGAATGAAGCAATAACTGAAGATAAAATGTCTGACTCTTCCGATACCGAAAGAGAACGGCGCAGTGGACTATCTTCTACATAATCAGTCCATACCTGAGCTGCGGAGAATTAAGGCTGAAAGGTTAGTTTATATTTATAAATTTCAGGGTTAACTTTGTAGAAACGAGTCACATAAAACAATTTCGCCCTTTATAGTATACTGCATGGTATCATGTTCGTTTACGTAGCACTACCCTATTTTTTGGTTCTACCGCGTATTGTCATGCTGACTGCTTATTGGCTGCTGCGCTTGGTGTTGCGGGCGAGCGTGCGAGGTTCTGATTTCAACTGGGATGAGTGTTGCATGCCTCGTGTGAAATTATCCGCTCACCCTAGTGGTTGATTTCACGGTATTTCGTAGATGCATACGGCATTCCGTATTTTTTATGGTTACCAACTACGGTTTATGTTGTCAACATGGCTCCTTGACATGACACTGACATTATGTGTCGAAGAAATGGCCGGTAACAATTGAAAAGTGCGGAATGAATATGACGAGATGTAATTTCATAGTTTAGATTTCTGCAACAATTCTATGCGTTTGTCCTCTACTTGTCCGCTCCTACATTTTAAACGAGTATTTAATGTTTAAATGTAAAATTTAACTGTAGAGTGAATCAAGCGATTATGATGGTATGCCATGAGGTTATTTAGGCAGAGGGAATTCGGGCTGGGTGTCATCCAGTGCAGGATTTACGTATAAGCTACACAAGCTATAGCTTAGGGCCCCCGCTTTCTTGGGGGCCCCCAAAAAAATTTGTTATGAATAAAACTGATTTTAAGTTAAAGATTTATTATTTCACTATCTATATACTTCTTAATTGTATTTCAGTTTAACCCTCTAGGTATCCGGAAATCATATTTGGCTCTGACATAGAATATCTGGACTTATAAAGGGCCCCATATCTCAAATAGCTTAAGGCCTAATCAGGTCTAAATCCGGCCCTGGTCTCATCTACGGCAAGAGTCGTTAAGAGAAAGAATTTTCGAGCCATTATATGATAAGCATGGGATAAAACGAGGACTGTTAAGAGTGTTGATTGATTCACGACTTTAAAGTATGATAGAATAAATTCACGGCATCGATTCATTAAATGCAGACTTGCGCAGGTATGTTTCAATTGCATTCTTCTTGCAATCAATTGGACTCACCACTCTATGAGTTAATATATATCAGATTCAAAACACAATTTCGGTGCTTTAATGGACCTTTTCAAGATTAGCGTTGCGGTAGCACCCGCGGTGTTTCATGCTTACATCACTCCAAAAAGGGATTCATACGCCGCAGCCGAAGTTGGTGATAACTGAAATCGTGGGAACGTCGTTTTCCGCAGCACGAGTGATTTATTCGAGATATTTCCTGGGGAAATATTCTCAAGATCGGCTTACAGATATTCTAAAAATAAAACTGGACCTGTACTCTGGTGAGTGACCTTTTTCGCACTGACCGTTTCTAACTGTGACCCTGAAGTTACTAGGAATTGCAAGATGACCGGCGGAGAAATGGACGGCGACGGACACACATATTCTGATTCTGGGCATAATCATGACAGATGACGACGCACAATCCGGGCGAAGACATCCATTTTTACAACAGTCGCCGTACTTCCCAATTGTAATGGATGATGAAACTTCCTCGGCTTTCTAAGTCGGGTAAGAAGGGAGGCCGTCGTCGCCGGCCGTCGAGTCTAAGGACGCTAGAGTCTTGGCCTCATTCACTTCATACCTCGTCCAGGTGGGTAACCCGAAAAAATTATTTCAGATTCGCTCGCCGCGAAAATACATATCCATGGTCCTCGGTTCGTTTTTTTTGACAATACTTTTCGCACAGTAAATGCGCTCTTTCTCGTCAATAATCTCGCACAGAAGTAAGTTCTTGAATCCCACCCTGTGACGGCGTTTGCTGCAAACTTACATCGGACACCGACCCGTCCCGGATTGAAGATTTGTGCGCCTCGGGACGATGTCCTCCCGAGACGATGCTTATGTCAGCTAAAGTAAACGCTTTTTAAATATTTCAAGCGGCCATCATCCGTACCAAGTCCTCAGCGAATGAACAATCGATGGTAAATATATGCGTAAAACGAGAGAGTGCCAACCTGTCGGATTCCGATGCCCCCGCCGTCTTCTTGCCCCAGCCGTCCTCTTGCCCCCGACGCCGTCCTCTTGCCCCAGATGCCGCTCTGCCCCCGACGCCGTCCGCTTGCCCCCGACGCCGCCTCCGTTCCTTCGAAGTTCCTTCACCGAGTGATCGTCAAACGGAGACACGCCTCTCGTTCGGGCGGTCCACTGATATTTATATACAACCGACCGCACCCGAGGGCCGGCCACCCCCCTGCCGCCCCTGCCTCTCTCGAATCCCCCACCCACCCCCCATCTCCCATCCCCCCTGAGAGAGGCATCGTGGAAAGAGAGGGAAAGAGACGCTAAATGGAGGATCGCAGCGTGTGTGTGTGTGTGTGTAGGGGGGGTGGGGGGGCGAAGAGAGGGGTTGGTGGGAAATAAGGGAGAAATAGGGAGGAGTAGGAGTAGGAGGAGGTGTCCGCCGCCCCTTTTGAGGAACTGTGGTCTCGCCTCTCTTTCATATATCGTTTCGTTATGTGGAGGGGGAGGGGAGGTGGGGGCAGCAGCGAAAGAGAGATTCTTTTTCGTCACAAAAGAAAAAGGAATATCACGCTCCCCACAGCAACAACACACACGAGATCCCTCTCAATCACACACACGTGTGTGTGTGTCCGTGCTTGTGCTTTTCCTCTCCCCCCCCCCCCCCGTCCCTCTTGGCCGAGTCCGTTTGGCCGTCCGTTTGGGCGCCGCCGCGTGTTCGTCGAGAGCGGCGGGAGTTCCGGGCTCTTAAGAGTCCCGCTGCGGGTGGTCGCCATGTCAACAAAAACAGAAGAAGAAAGCGAGACGATGGAGATTGTGGGTGTGTGGTGGGGGGGGGGAGGATTTGAATGGGGTGGAGGGAGACAAGTGAGCATCGTCCTTCTCTCGGCCGGCGACATTATTCCACGCCGGGGCGATTGTTCCGTTGCGCCGCCTGGATGCGCAGCAAACGGATTATTTGACGGCGAATCATCACGTGGGGGGACAGGAACTTACTTACTCCAAGATTAACTACAAGTCGAGTTGACCTTAAATTTGGATTTGTAAACAGAGAGTGATAGACGACGGGTGTGACGAAATGGTGAGGGAACTTGACAAATTCGACCCATTGAACCAAACATTGTATGCGATGCAAATATTTGTGATCCTTATAAAAGTAGGCTTAAATACTGAGCTAGAAGAACTTAAAACTCGTGCAGTGAAGTCATCGATGTCCATAATTAACTGGATTGAGCGCTCTTTAGTTAGGAAAACGAGCCGTTGCCAGCGGACCGCGGCAATATTGTGGGACGTATTAACTAGGATATTCTTATCAGAGGTTTGGCTTTACGTCCACTACTCTGTCTGACCTGTGAACCCCTAAAATATACTATCATGAAATGAAATACCATGTGATATTCTATAGCCGAACTCATTATCATACATAGTACTTTATATTTTCGTGTTAGCTGCGCATTTGTTTTCTAAAAACGACGGTGACAAAAGAACGAATTAGACGAGTATAATTATTTTTACTCGGCGCAAATTTTGTCTAATATGAAAGAAATTCATAGTTATGCAATAAGAGCCAGAGTAGAGTAAATGACTTCAGAAGTGCTGTACTTGGACAAGGAATCTCTGAGCACACGAAGTTTTCGTGAAACACTCTTTGACGAAACGGCTTTTCCTCCTCTGTACCTATATATGTATGTGCTGCTCAAAAACCAAGGTGTCGGGGATATCCTGGAGTGCAGCTTTCGCGAGTAAATCGCTAATTTGATTCAATTGCCAATAAAATAAATTTATTCGTCAATTTATTAACAGACTGTAGTTACAAGATAAATATGTTCGTTTCACAGAATAATTTTATAACAAAAACATTTAACAGTACATTCGGAGCTAAATATCCTTAAATACTATAGTGTTGGTTTATTTTAGCACATACATAGTTGATTCTTTTGTTCTGAGCTTTATACTAGGAGTTGTACTGCAAACATAAAACAGTTCAGCGATGAGCCAATACTTAAGATTTATTATTAAAAACTCATTGGGGAAGAAAAGAGAACAGAAGACCTAAATCCCTCATAAACTGTGCCTCATCCCGGTTTACGGTAGGAAGTTTTTGCCACATTTTAAACCATTGAACTTCGAATGTATAAGATGGACTCTTCTCTCAGAAGAACTGAGTTCATTTTCCCTCAAAAGTATTGTTCAAGGCGTTTGAGTAGCAGCCTTAAGGAAAATTAAATACTGCGGCACAACCTTAGGTGTTTCGTAACTGCTCCTGACCGAATTTGACATTATTATTACTTGACATGAATAATATAGGGCCTGCTATACTTGAAGGGTTTCCGTTGTCCTTTCCGTACAGCAGAAATTGATTTTGCCAAAATTTCCGAATTCCCATCTGGAAATCTAAACCACATTTTCATAATAAAACATCTAAGTTTTGCGAGAATTTTCTTAATTTGAATTAGTACATAAATCTCAAGTCCGCCAGAAATCTAAATTAAGCCAACGTTACTATTTTATTGGCTTACTTACCAATTGGAATTCAAACTTCTATCTCTCCTTATTTGTTTTTTTGAAACCGTAGGCGACAGGGTGTGTGTCCTTAGGCAATTGTAAAAATTTTGATTGTGTTTAAATTGTGTACTAGCTGTCACAACTTATCCAAACCAATATTCTGTGTCCAAAGGGCGGAAAAAAGGCTCCGGCTCGAGCACTCGCTCTCGATAGCGATTTACAACGACGACAATACGTCCAATAAGATGGCGGTGTTGGCTTCACATTGCATATGTTTGTTGCGGGGTAGCTCTCGATCCAGTCGTATCGATACATCGATGAGCGAAGGTCGGCAAGTTACATTTAAGGCCATTATGATAACATACATCACTTTTGCAAGCCTTTTGAAATAATTGGAATGGGTATCGATTTCAGGCCGTCGCTTAAACTTTAAACTTAACAAACTATGATTGTTCCAAACTAATTTAATTTCCGACTCCGCCAATAATACTTTACGTAACCCGTCGTTCTACGGTTGGTTAGTACATCAGGAGAGTGCATTTAGGGAACTACACTGCAAAACGGACAAAAAGGTTTAAATGCACTTTTCCTTGCGAGTGACATGAGACCACCATAGACACTCCTTACTTAAGTCCTTCGATGGGTGAGGTGGCCAATTGTCAAATTTATCATCTATCTTTCGTTTTCATTCGCTATCTAGCGCACCTTGGATTTGTTGCAGAACGTAATCCTTATGTTTCGATGCATTTTTGCGGTCCAAAAAGACATTAATATCCATTCTTCCTCAAAAAAATTGGTGGCTAAACAATAGCGTGGTGTATGTTGCTGACACCACACATGCTGTACGGATCTTCTTCTCCTTTGACTCCCATTCGAGTAGGGGTCAAAAGGGCGTTTTCCTTCACCGAGCAATTCTCCTCAACTCGTCGCACAGTCCAACACTTCTCATTGACTCCACTCTCGTTCCTCAAGAACTTCTCGTTCGCTTGATCTCTCCATCTCAGCTTCGGTTTTCCAATTCCCTGCCACTCTTCATTTATTCATCCTCTTCCCAATATAACCATCGTATTGTCTTTCAAAATGACCAAACCATCTCAGTATTTTACTCTTGCTCTCTTTTACTAATTGGTCCCACCTTAACTGTTCCTCTGATGATGAAATCGTTTTAAATACTCTCCTTCCTCGTCACTCTACTCATCCACCTCAACAACATTCTCATATCATCCCCCTCCAGCTCCCTCTCTTGCGATTGGTCCGTGCCTCTACCAATTGGCATCCATGTCTCCACAACATGCAGTATTGCTGGTCTCACTGCTTCCTTGCCCTTCATCTTACAGCTCACTTTTCTGTCGCACAGTTCCCCGCCGATCTTTCTCCTCATTCCCACATCCACGCCGGATTATTCGCTGCATTTCTGCCAACGGACCACCATCTCTCTCTATACCATTAAAATTAAACATATTTAAACTTCAACACCGCTGGAAAAAATGTCTTCTTGAAGTTTCATACCCAGTCCGTCCCCACTATTTAAATCCACATTCTCTGCCTTACACATGCTAATCCTCATTCCTCTGTCCTCTGACGCCCTCATCCGTTCTAGTTTTGCTTCCAATTTGAGTGTTTCGCAGATCACATCGTCTTCAGCGAACAGAATACTCCACGGTGGCTGATTCTTTCCCTTTGGATCATCACCGATTAAATAAAGGCTGATCGTCGATGTACACTGCCTCCGGTGGGAAACTCTTCAGAGACACCAATGGTGCTCCTAACCTGAGTCGTTCCACCAGCGTACATGTCTTTCACCGGTGTAACAAACTTTTCTGGTGCTTCCTTCTCTCTCGTGCACCGCCATATCTCGTGTGTGGGCACTCCATCATACGCCTATTCAAGGTCAATGAGCACCAGGTGCATTTCCACCTGCATTTCCACCTGCATTTCCATAAACTTTTCCATTATCCGTCTCAACGCAAAAAGTGCATCGATTGTACCTTCCCCTGGCGTAAAACAAAAATGCTCTTGACCAACTTCGGCTTCCTGTCTTGACCTTCTTTCTACAACCCTCTCCCAGATATGCGGACCGTGTGACATGGGTGAGAAGGAAGGAATGCGTGGGAATGCAACTTAGCACAGAACTGGGCAGGCGGGCAGGAAAGGAAGTGCAAGCCTCTGCCTACCGCTTACTTACACACCTCCATACCAGGTGTAATAATAATTTACCTACATTCTACCGTTCTCGCACATTCTCTGGCAGCTTTACATCTGTCAATACCCTCTCTTTAAAGTCTTTTCTTAGGGCGTCCACTTTAAACCTCCACCATTTTATTCTTGGCACCTTCATCCGAGGCCGCTTCTCTTCCCTCTCAACTTTTAGCATCACATCCACTGTCAATAGTTTGAGCTGTGCAGCCGTACCTCTGTCATTTATCGCCTTGCAGATCTTCACTTATTTTTCATGTTTTCTTCTATGCAAGGGAAAGTCTATTCGGCTGGACCTATTTCTACTTTAATCACAAGTTGACGACATATTCACTCAAAGTAGGTATTCACAACCACAAAATAAAATGCTACCGCTGGCTTCACTAGTCTTCCGCCCATCTCCTCATTCCCAGCATCGACACACCACATTCCCGCTTGCTTCCTTTCATTATCTTTTGTCCACTTACCCACGTGTCCATTCAAGTCGAAACCCAATGCGACTCTTTCATCATTCTGGTGACTTCATTACCACCCGTTCGACATCTCTTCGGTGTCTTTCTTTTCCATTGTTGTCACCTCATTCCTTTGGGGCATTCACACTCACTACACCGTAACCGTTACCCCTTCGACCTCAATAAACTTAACTGTTGAAGGCGTAACTTTGTGGAATGACTCTACCGACATGACTAAAAAGAGAGAACTCTTAGTATTTTCCACACTTAAAACTTTAATTCCCGACCCAGGTTTCGACTGCCTTGCAATCATTTTCAAAGGTACATTATACATGGTATGCGAGTTAAGATATAGATCTGGGGAGGGGAAGAGGTGGGGGAAGAAGTGGTTGGTTGACGTCAGAGACGTGCGTCACGGTCAGTGGGAGGTGGTGGGGGGGAAAGGTATGGATAATAGGGGAGAGTGGGAGGGAAAAACACATTCATTTAGGAGATTCTCACTTATGTTTATGGCAGCACTCAAAATTTCGAAATGTTCTAAGTAGTCCAATTTGGCTCCTTTCTTCTCAACATGTAGCACTTCCGGCAAAAAGTCACTTAAATGGTCCTCTTCGATTAAATGTTTAGCAAAGGCCGATGAGACATCTCCTTTTACCCAACACGCTCTATGTTCTCGAGCCCTTACTGAGATGGCTCGACCACTTTGTCCAATGTATATCGAAGCACAATTGGGAGTAGTACATTTAAGCTTATGTACACCACTTTTGTTCACAGGTATCACTTCGTCCTTTGAGTTGAACAACAATTTGCCCAAAGTTTTTTGGGTGTAAAATGAAACATTAAACTGGTTCTTTGGGAATGCGTCAATTAATTTATAAGATATGTTCCCCAGAAAGGGAAGTTTACACCATCGTTTGAGTGGCTCGTCATGTTATGTCTATTATCCATACCTTTCCCCCCACCACCTCCCACTGACCGTGACGCACGTCTCTGACGTCAAACAACCACTTCTTCCCCCAACCCCCCCTCTCCCCAGATCTATATATTAACTCGCATACCATGTATAATGTACCTTTGAAAATGATTACAAGGCAGTCGAAACCTGGGTCGGGAATTAAAGTTTTAAGTGTGGAAAATACTAAGAGTTCTCTCTTTTTAGTCATGTCGTTCGACCTCAAGGTTGATATTCATAATCCTATCACTAACACTGTTTACTCCACACACTTAATTCTTTTAGCCCCTATGTAGTACAATATCCACTGCGTTTCTTCCACTCCCGCAGTTGAACAGCTTGATTCCCTCCTCTGTCGCTGTTTTTCTTTATTCTTTTTACATCTCCTGCAGAGGGTGCATCTTTACTAGCCTCCTCTCCATCAAACGCGACTTTCCCCGCAGTCCGTTAGCCTCGGCCAAATTTTCGTAGTATTCGGGTGACGTGATTGCTCGTCGCTAACGGGGAACGTCCTATTCTCCAATCGTCCATATTCTATTATTCCATTCCGGGAGAGTTTTTTCGTCCGAATGCCCTTCCTGATACTAACCCTCACCACGACCACCCTAATCTGGGCTTGTTACCCGCCGCACCTCATGCAACCGAGTTGCCCCCATGAATGGCTACTTACATCCTGACAGATAAAATCAGATTATTGCTCATGCTCAACAGCCATTTCATTAACTATCAGATTTTCAATCATCAACTCAAGAAGGGAATGTATCAACGGGTATGTTGCTGGACAACTCACCCCTGGCTGTACGTGCATGTCGCGAGAGGTCGAAGAGTCGAATCATTTGCGACTGCCTAATGATCGAGTTATTTGCGAGTTACGCGCGGTGGTTCGGCGAGGCGCGTCGTGGGCACGTCGTCGTCACTTAGCGGCGAATGAGGAGTCACGTGCGAATGAAACGCGGCACGGAAGTGCGGCCACCAAAAGTGGGCTCGGGAAGCGACGAGGGTTGAGTTTGTGAAACCTGGATCGCAATCTCCATCTCATCTGCTAGCACACCGAATGCCCAGGCACACAGCACCACAAAGAGGCGGTGTGCGGCAGAGGGGGAGTCATCACCAACATGCACTCTAACAATTTATGTAACTACGACTACTGATACATTAGCAAAAACAATCTAAATTTCGAATTCAGGAGGTGGAATTCCATGAATATGCGCAACACGTTAGGCATGCTACCAATAGCAGATTGTCGTATTGATGCTTTTTGACAACTATACTAATGCGAGGTGATTCAAAACCTACACAGCAAACATGGAATGCATGCTATAATTACTATGCAGCAGATAAGGATGGAACCATTAGAAAGCGTATCACCTAACTAGCTAAACCACTGATGGGAAAACCTAGTCAAATGCTTATTAATGAGAAGGCACCGAAAATTACCGACTGAGAAGAATGCAAGAGAGCTTCTTTTATTCCTTGGCATTACAAGAACTTGCCCAATGATGGTACGACTGAGACTGACTGTGAGGTCGATAATCGGCCTTTATATACATAAGCGCTGCTGAACGTTGTGGATGTGGCTTCTCGAAAATTCTGATGTCTTCTCGCAGACCCAGGCGAGCCCGTTGTAGAGAGGGCGAGAAGAGGATGCTTTTGCGTGGCCGAGCGCGGTAGATAGGGTCGAATGGAGCCACATCAGCCCCGAGCGGAGACTGGGATTCCGTCGTAATCGTAGTACAGTGAGGTGTTTTTATGGGCGATAACGGTCGGGAAAGTACACTCGGCGGCCGTAGCGAGTCGCCACCGTGAGTGGCTGCTCCAGTGGTGGTAAGGCGGGTGTGTATTGTTCAGGGGCCGCTGCATGTCCCGGGTCGGGCGTCATGGAAATGGCGACGGCCAAAATAAGGTGGGTTTCACGCTGTCAATAGAAACAATGATATTAGTGTCTTGTATGCGCGGAGTGAAATTGTTATGATCCCGGCTGAGCACGCGGTATGGGCCGGTGTACGGAGGTCTTAAGGTACCACGCACGGTGTCGTCTCTTAAGAAGACATGCGTGCATGTAGCGAGGTCCTTAAAAATGAATGTCCCAGGTAGGGAGTGGCGTAAGGCAGGAACATGTCGGATACGAACTGTGGTCTGCCGAAGGCGACCCACGAGTTAAATAAAGTATTACACTAAATTTCAGTATTCAACCCAGGGAATTGGATGCGTTGCAAATGTAGTGATGATTTCCACTGAGTATTTCTTGAAGTTCAGAATCGTGCAGTTGAGATTAAACAAGGGAGACAAGGTTCACTGGTGTTGGGTTAATGGCGTCATTGCGGTAAAGCGCATCTGCGACGATGTTTTCTGACCCGCTTACCTGGTGAATATCCGTGGTAAACTGGCCTATTATTGTGAGATGGTTCAGCTGGACAGGAAGAAGTTTGTCTCTCTGCTGAAGAAATGCAAAGCACAGCGGCTTATGGTCCGTAAATATTATGGCGTGCTGCGCTTCGAGGATGTGTCGGAAATGCCTTACTGCTAGATAAACTGTCAGGATACGTCGGTAATACGCCGGCCATTGCGACAGTTTGATGGTGAGCTTCTTCTAAAAGAAGGACAAGGGTTGCCAACTATTGTCGACAAGTTGTTGTAAACTGGTTCCGACGGCGGTTTGGGAGGCATCCGTGAATAAGCCGAGGGTGGCTTCTGGTACTGTATAGGCCAGGAGTGTGGCGTCAGAGAAGGCAGTCTTGCAGTCGAAAAAAGACTTTTCTAAGGTCGGTGTCCATTCGGCATGCTGAGAGCCACGGAGTCCGGAGAGGGCCGTGTGGAGCGCGGCCTGATGCTCAGAGGCGTGGGGCAGGTACTGACGATAGAAATTCATTACCACGAAAAAGCGTCGAAGGACGCGTGCATTTGCTGGTTTAGTATATTCCTGCAAGGCAGCGACTCTTTCAGGAAGGGCTCGAGTGCCATCTGGAGTGATTTGGTGACCCAAGAAGGTCACTGATTGTGAACCGAGTACGCTTTTTCCGAAATTCACCAGTATGCCGTGCTGCTTCAACTGATACAAGACTGCACTAAGATGTTCCTCATGCTCGCTGGGGTTCGAACTAAAGATCAAGATGTCGTCCGCATATGGGAAACAGAAATCCAAGCCCTGAATCACCTCGTATATACAACGTTGAAACGTCTGGCATGCGTCACGAAGTCCAAGAGTCATAAATGGAAATTTGGAGAGGCCAAACGGAGTGGTAATAGCAGTCATAGGCATGTCACTGGGATGGACAGGCATTGGCGTATATGCCTTCACGAGGTCGAGGACAGAAAAAATCTTGCTTCCGTGCAGGTTGGATTCGAAGTCTTGCATGTGCCGTAGACGATATCGGTCCGGAATGGTACGAGCGTATGAGGGCACGGTAATCGCCGCAAGGACGCCAACCATTATTCTTCTTTTGGACGATATGGCGATGCCCATGGGCTCTCCGATCGACGCGCTGTTCCATTCCGGGTCATGGCTTCGAACTCCTCTTTTACGATGGTTATACGCTCTGGAGCCAAACGGCGTGGACTACAGAACACTGGTGGTCCAGGTGTAGTCCTGATGTAATGAACGGTTTCGCGACCAGTCTCCCTGGGGATGACGGGGGGGCGACCTAGTCCCGGAAACTTCTCGATGAGGCTTTGGTAGGGTGGCGATGACCTCAAGACCTTAACGCTGAGCGGACCCGAAGATGCAAGAGCGCCTGACATTACGAGTCCAGTTTTACCGTCTATAAGGCTCCTGGAATGGCAGTTAGGCAGTTGCTGGTAATGGTCGAGGAAATCTGCGCCAATTATGGGCGTGGCTACATCCTCAATTATAAACCGCTTCGAAAAATTGCGGCGGAGTACAACATTTAATTGCAATGGCAAGGAACCATATGTCCGGATGCTCGTCTGGTTCGCGGCGCTGAGGTCTAATCCGGTAGGAGAAAGGTGGCAATGGGTACCAGTCGCCGTGGGAAACAGCAGAAGTCGGATCCCTTGTGGACGAGAAAGCGATGCTTGCTGATCCGGTCGGTGACGGAGCAGACGGCTTCCTGTAAGTTGGCAGCCGGTTTCCGCCACTAGCGTAAACCGTCGGTGTTTCCAGCCTGGTAAGAGCAGGGCGCTGTGCAGCGTGGAGCCTGGTCCCCACATTTGCGGTGATACCAACAGGCACGACCTGATGCGGAGCCTGAGCTGAAGCGGGATGCGGCAGAGCCTGCACGGGCGGCGGAATTGAAGCGGCCGCGGGACCGCCGTTGTTTGCAGCGAGAGCACGCCTGAAGAGCGGCTACCATCGGAGATAGGTCCTTGTTGGGAGGGAGCGAAATAAACGGTGTGCAGGAAGCGAAGTGTGAAGAAGGCGAGACGGGAAGCGCTAACGATGGACCTTGAGACATTCCAAAAAAAGGTGCGTTACGTGTCAGCTAGAATGAAATTTGAAATATTGAGATGCAATGAATTCCGGGCCATGGGAACCTCTTCTGATTACAGTTATTGCATACAGCATAACCAATAACAGATCGTAGAAGCTGTCAAATACCTCGGCGTTTAACTGACTAATGATCCCTCGTGAGGAAATGATCGTAAATTGGGATCTGTGTTAGGAGAGTACTTTTGAAAATGCGAAGATAAAGCCAAGGGAAATTATTCCACCTCTCCCTCGTTAGGCTCCACTAGGAATTCACTGCCAATTAATGAGATACTAAAGAGGTAGGTTTAAAACCGAGTTAGAACGCGGCCATCGAAGATCGACAAGGCACGTTAAAGATCGTTATGATAATCTAGTAAGTGTTACTGAACTATTCTAACAACTGGGATAGGAATCGCTTTCGCACAGTTGAGTTAAAATTGTGCTAAATCTATTCTGTTAGGTCCAAACTATTTTATTTTCTGACGACGTAAATAACATTTTAAGAAATCCGAAACACTTCGGTAGTTTAAACGAAAAGAATAAAACTAAGAAGAACTGCTGCTCGGAATGGTTGAAAATCCCATTTGTCTCCCGAACGATAAGAGACAACAATAGCCGCCATAGCCGCCGAATTCGTCTCCCTTTCTTCGTAAACCGCGCTCGGAGACCGGCGGCATTCGGCCACGCGAAAGCGTCTTTCAGGCGGATCCTCTCGTCCCGCTCGCCTTCTTCACACTTCGCTTCCTGCACACCGTTTATTTCGCTCCCTCCCAACAAGGACCTATCTCCGATGGTAGCCGCTCTTCAGGCGTGCTCTCGCTGCAAACAACGGCGGTCCCGCGGCCGCTTCAATTCCGCCGCCCGTGCAGGCTCTGCCGCATCCCGCTTCAGCTCAGGCTCCGCATCAGGTCGTGCCTGTTGGTATCACCGCAAATGTGGGGACCAGGCTCCACGCTGCACAGCGCCCTGCTCTTACCAGGCTGGAAACACCGACGGTTTACGCTAGTGGCGGAAACGGTGACGGGTGAGTATATATATATATATATATATATATATATATATATATATATATATATATATATATATACAGTAGAAGATCGATAATCCGGAATACGCGGGACCAGAAGCGTTCCGGAATTACGATATTTCCGGAGTATAGATCACTTTCCTAGGAAGTAGACAACACTGCAACACGGTATGTAGTTAAACGGAGCGCGTGAGCGACTCTACGGAAATGATGCAAATAATGAATGAGGGGGCAAGTAATGAGAATAGCCAAAGAATTGTCATAAAATTTATATGACGTAAAACATTTAAAAAAGTTCTTCGTTCGTAAATGACGAATCGTGAAGGCAATCTAGATGAGGCCACCTGTAAATGGAAGAAAAACGGCATTTAACTTTACAATCCGAGTAGAACATCACTATTTCGCCAGCTCATATTCTTCAACATGCCCCTATCGTAAATTCCACATCATTTTTACGACTAATAGCGTAAACATATCGGAGGTTTTGGTAATTAACAATCCCACTTCGAATACATTACTATGAATATCAACCGATTTTTAATTCTTAAATTTGATGTTAACAGTCGCAGTGAATCCTATGAGTGGGAAAATCGCGGGTGTTTTGGAAAAAAAACTATTTGGCATGAACTTGATAAATTATTAATATGTTCCGAAGTGGCTTAAATCCCAAGAAATTGAAATATTTGCTTACCATCACGTCATATGGATCTTTATTGGCCCTGGGCGGAGTGACCCACATCATCCGTGGCAGCAACACCTGAACACATGCATGTTGGTGATGCTGTCTTCTTCAGGAGGTGTGTGAGTTTCAACTGTTTCCACTGGCTGCGTCTCTCTTTTATGAGATTGTTCTTTATCCTATACAGGTGAAATATCTCCATATCGTTGGAAGAGGTCCTTCATTCCAAGTACTTTCTCAGTTTTTCCGCTCATGTAATTGCATCAGAAGTCGTGATTTTTTCCTCTTCAGTGCTGCAATCACTTGCCGTCCCATCTTCATCGATATTTTCAATTGATGAACCCGTTACGGCATCCACAATCTCACCATCGGTGAGGCTTTGATACATAGGTGCATCATTGTCACAGTCATTCCACTCTTTTATCTCTTCATCGCTCATATCGGCATTCAAATCTTTTACAAAATTTAATAAATGGGTAAAGTTATCACCTGGCGGCTGGAAACCATGAAATTCCTGTGGGCCGTCAGCTTTCTCGCAGTGGTTTTGAAAATCCGGCAGCACGTTACTCCAGCACCTTTTCAAAACCGTGGGTGTAACCTTCTCCCACGCTTCAGCAATGCACCATACTGCATTTTTCAGGGTAAATGTTTTTTTAAATTCTTCGTAACTGAAGGGACTTTCACGGTGGATAATTGTTTTCATGATTTCACTTCGGTAGTGACACTTGAGGCTATTTATTACACCCTGATCCAATGGCTGGATGAGGGATTTGCAGTTAGGTGGTAAGAATGACACCATTACATTATCCTCGATGAGAGTTTCTGCGGGAGGATGGGCGGGGCAGTTGTCCAACAATAATAAGATTTTTGAATTTTCCGGCAGCCCTATACCCTTGAAATTTTTCCGAACCTCAGGCACAAAATGACTATGAAACCATTCTTTAAATAATTCCTGCGTTATCCACGCTCGTTTATTTGCCCTGTAAATCACAGGAAACTGCCGGATCCCCTTAAACACGCGTGGTTTAGCACTTTTTCCTATAACCATGAGTTTGCATTTATGGCTTCCGGCAGCATTGGCACAGGCCGCGATTGTGAGTCTTGCCATAGATTCTTTAGCTCCGGTCGCAGTCTTCTCGTCACTGCAAACAAGTTTTTCGAGGAAGACAGTGCCAGAACAAACCAGTCTCATCCATGCTATAAATCTGATCCGGTAAAAGATTATGTTCTTCCACCAACTTTGCCAGCTCATTGACGTACTCTTCGGCAGCATCATGATCTGCTGACAATTTTTCTCCGGTAACTTTCAGATACCGAATGCCATGCCGATATTTGAATTTCTGCAGCCACCCTGTTGTATACTCGCACGGTGAGGTGATATTAAGTTGCTTGTGGAAATATTTAGCTTTTTCCATTATGATTCCGCCAGAAATTGGGATGCCTTCACTTCGTCGCTGCCGGAACCACTCATACACCACCTTGTCCAGTTCATTGTTACTTGGCCCACGTAAATTTCTTCTTTTGGAAATTCCGGCCAAAGAGTCAGACTCTGCAACGAATAGCAAAATTTTCTCTCTTTGTCCCTAGATGTCGTATATGGTCGATTGTCCAACACCATACTCCTGACGAAGCTGTGAAACACTGACACCTTGGTCCAATTTTCGCAGTAATTCCACTTTTTGTTGAAGGGAGAGAGTTTTTCTCTTTCTCTTGGAGCCTACTACTGCTTCCATGACCCACGTCTATTGCTGGAGTTTTCACTTCACGACACAACCTGCTCAACACACTCTGAAAGCAACCAGCAAACAACTGATGCTGAAATGAACCGAGTTCCACCGAGTTATTTTGTTTCACGAGAACCCTTTTCAAACATTGTGGGGGCTGAGAGGCCAGCATAAATTTTGTGGGCGTAAGGGTCTTTACAGGGTAATACATTGTGAGTAATTTTGACGTGCGTTGCGCACAATATCTTTGAGAGGAGGGTGGGGTGGAGCTCGGCGTCCTCAAGTCGTTCACCTGGGAAGTCCGCATGACTCATTCTGAAAAAGGCCCTCTAAACTATGGGCTTCGCCGTGGGAGTCGCCCGCCCATGAAGATGAAAGACTCGGAATTCCTCTCCAAGATGATTGCAGCACAATGAATGAAATAGGTAGGTAATTGTATTTACGGGAAGGGAATAAATAGTGGTATTCATGTGACACCCATTTTTCATACGATCCGCATGGCCTCCTTCCTACGAAGGAGGCCATGTTCATTCCTCTCGCAGTGAAGTCGCGAAAGCTCGCGGAATAGACGTCGGATGTTGATGCCGTGGATGCTGTTGCGTAGAATCACCTGTAGATGCATACCAAATCACCGAATAAGATATTCTACGGATGAAAAGGGCGAATTCATTGGCTAGCTCTCGTGGGATTGACACGAAGCCACACAAGCTCCGACGCGGCAATTTAACGGCTTACTTAGCCGCATTTTCGGCGTCGCAACTAAAAAATAAAAAATTCGCAAAATTCTGGAAAACCTTCCGTTGTTTAGATGCTTCCGTTATTTAGATTTCCGGATTATCGATCTTCTACTGTATATATATATATATATATATATAATTCACTTGGTTCTAGACTTCGGGAGTATAAACCCAGAATAAACAACGTCCGTGCTCAACGCACCCACGAGCCACATGGATATAAGTGTCTGCGTGGAGCGAATACTATTAGTCTCCCACGTGCATGCGCCTGGACGTGTATAATCACACCAACTGTTGGCTGAGTCCATGATGTCGAGAAAGTGCACACGAAAGCTCTCAAGACATATTCTAACATTGTAAATGAAAAGACAACTTGACTATTTCACATCAATTTATTTCAAGACGGTTCGAGTTTCGACGTGGCGCGTCATCATCAGGTAAACATGATACATAAGACGTAGAATATGTAAGGTGCACAAACATACTTGAGGGATTGGGTGGGGGAGGAAGGGGTGAAAGGGTCTTTGGGGAGGGGCGGGGGAGGAAGGAAGGGGTGGAAGGCACTGAGTCGGGGTGATTTCGGTACGGAGAGAGAGATGTCACTGGGAGTGCGACAGTGTGTCAAATCACTTCGACTCAAGTGAGACAATGGATTCTGAAATTTTCTCTTCAATTCTACCCCAATATCTAGAGTTTCATGAGTAACTTGATATCTTTCTTCCTTCCCAACAGTGAAAATATTTTTTTAGCCGACCATCAGCGAACGCATCGCCACAAAATTAACATCATTCGTAGCGCTACCCTGCGCTTTGAGGCAATATTTTGACGTAACCAATCAATTCTTCCAGAAATGGTAAGCAGTCTAACTTGTGAGGTTCGTTTTTTCCTCTCCGCCATTACAATACTCTGCCTTCTACCCCGTAGGCGGCGTAGGGGATGGAGCAGTGGCGTCTCCACACTATTCACCTTAATGTCAAACACTTTTTTTCCGCCTTCAACGTAAAATCTCCCCGCGTCACATTTTCCGTTTCAAACAATTTCCTCAAATCACCTTCCACTCACTCAACCGCGACTTGAAGCCACATTCACTCCTCCTTCCGCACCTGACACCACTGATTCCTCCTCCTTTGGGGTTTCCAAACTTTTATTCGGGTATGGAGCACTTTTAAGAAGCAAGAAACACTATTTACGCAATAATTTGCGAGCTCTGAGAAGAATTTTTCTTCTCTCGAACTCCACACAATGTCCAACGAAGATTCCTCTGGCAATTGAGGTTTCGCTGCTTGTGAGAGCTAGGTCTCTGATAATAAATCATTGCGATCACCCACCGAATGAATGCCTTGATGGGAAATGACGCGGCCCCCACATCCTCTCCGACACCTTCATTGTCTAAACCTCTCTAACTGGAGTCATCGGCATGTATCGCGAGAATATCTAAAGAACACAAACGCAACGCAAACCATTCTCCCTCTTTATCTCTCTCTCCGTCCATCTCAATTCACCGTTTCAACAAGTTACATTGTTGCCACTCTCCCACCTGCACACAAACCATTGAAATCATAATAGTAATGGATTTCCATAGAAACTAATCGTAAATACCGAGAAGAAAAATGCTGCAGCTGTAACACCTGCGTCATCGTCTTCTCTCCTTTACCTTAGGAGATTGTTTGCATTAAATTTTGACAACACGATTGAACATCTCCGGTACAGGAAAAAAATAAACTTTCCGCCAACCTACCTCATAGATTTTTTTTTTTTTTATGGTAAAAATATAATTTCCTGAGTTGGGTTGGTGAATAAGGGGGGGTATTTTCTTGAAAAATAATTCTTATTGCTGGCGACAGAAAAAAAACCTTCTCACCCTCCGCTATACACCAATTCACCCCCAGGGGATTGTAGTTTTTCACCTTTTGGGGCCGGCGATGTGAATTCTTCTTTCTTTGAGACATGAAATCCCTGGGGTGAGAAACTTCCTCTCCCTAATCACCAATCCAACCAAAGTATTTTCAGTGCTTGAAAAAACTACGCCTGAATGATCATGCTATTTTCTTATTTCTAAATGAAACGACATTTTGAACCTACGATAACACAAAAAATGCGAACTCCGTTGGTCTTCATTTCCTGAAAAATTGTTATTTACGTTTTTATACTTCATAGAAATGATATTTACATATATTAAAATGGCCATTGAGGGCCGCGTATCGTCCCACCCCCCAACACTATTGTTTCAATCCACAGGCCCGTTACCTTGTCAACTGTTGGGGGTAATTGCATGAAGAAATTTATTTTTATAACAATGCCCCTCAAATCACTAACCCAATGCAAGAATTAAATTCCTGAAAAATATTTCAAATCAATCATAAATTCCGATCTATCAAAGAGCCAAAAAGACCGATATTTCAAAAATCACGAACACTCACAAATGCTCTTTTCATCGCTTTCATAAAAATTGTAAACGGTGTTTATTTCACGACAAGGAAATACCATTTCTCCAATTGGAAAGATCATTTTGGTGTAGCGTACCTACAGCCACTTTCCAGAGCCCTCAATTTCACTCAACTGGCCGGGGCGAAAGGGAAGGGGGCTAATTTTTTATGTGAAATTAATGCGTCCGATGCGAGTCAAATTAGGCCATACCCCTTACGACGAAGAAGTTACCTCTCAGGACCTTTCCCTTTCAGAAAAAAAGAAGAAAAATATTCACTACCCTCTTATGTTCAGATTTACTGCTGAAAATTAGCCTCAAATCAGTTGGAATCTCAAAACATTTAGTGAAAGAACTTGAAACGTCATAGTATTAATCCATTTCGCATTTATAGCGGTTAAATACGTTGAAGAGGCCACGAAAAAGAATTTTTTCTTTTGGCCATTTCAACGAAATTGAACCGTTTCGATGAAAAATAAGTTACCGCACAGAAACATATTCCTTATCTTACCAATCGGCGCTTGAAAAAATCGCTCTACGTCAGAAAAGCGTTCCCCGCGTTAGGGTCTATTCGACACTACCCATAAACCACTAAAAGTCGCACCTTACACTCGTTCCTTACAAACTTCAACTATCGTGACAAAACTGATTTATTTTAAGATGACCGTTCTACCATTTCTAAGCTGATGAAGCGTTGACGTTGTGGGACAATATGATGTCCTTTGGCGTGCGCTGATTGAGAAATGACTTGAGAGAAATGACAACGGTGCGGAATGGGGTTAGTTTCTTGGCGCGTGTGTCACAGGGTGGAACGAGAGATGTCTGTCTGGACGACGATTGAATCTCTATCGATGAAGGTAGTTGCGGCAGGCACTCTCTGTCGACGCGGGAAAACGTGCAAGAGCGCATTCTTCGGTTCGTAATGAAATAGATGGGGAAAGTTCAGCTGTAACAGTCTTTATTAGCAACAATATGAGGAAGTAGGGAAAATGCATCCTCAATAGTTTTAAATGGCAACAATACAATCGGTAGATGGTTAGTCAGAGAGTGGATGGATGATGGATCTCGATGGCGGCTCCACATCCGCGCACATCAGGGTGTGCCGGCGGTTGTGGGGGCAGGGGCGGGTGCCGTAGGGTCCTGCCCATAGATCTCCACGATGAATTCTATGCCTTTGTTCAGCTGCGATCGCAGGTTGATCGTGACGGAGTTCTGGTATAGTCCACCGCTCTTGATTGTCGCGTACCCACCGTTGTTGTCGCTCACCTGGAGAGGAGGAAGTCAAAATGACGTGCGGTCAGAGATACATGAATGGCGTCTCTCCTTGGTTTCAAGAGAATTCTCTCTATCGATGAACGGCAATAAGCGAATGTGTCTCCGCGGAAGGAAGGAAGAGTGGGTGGGTGAGAGAGACAAAACCATTCCACTCGGAAGACTCGAAAGAAAGGCTCGAGTTGAGTGTGTCGTCCCCATTTGAAGAAGGAAGGAATGAGCAAAAGGAATGAATGAAGAAGGAAGGCGACCGACGGGGATGCGTGGCGAATGAGAATGAATGGCAAAGGGGAGAGAGTATACGATGAATAATGAACGAGCGATCGACGAGATACTAGCGGTAGGAATAAAAGTACATTGCCCAACAAATTCCGTATCGGCCCGGATGTACATGTCAAGGAGTAACCAAAGGGAGGCGGATGGGGTGTGTGCGAACAATTGGAACAAGATATGATGAAAGAAGAAGCCCTGCGCGAGAAAGATATATCTGTGTTAGTGATGGTCCATTGGCATCCATTGATCCAGGGATAAAAAGAGGAATGGAATAGAAGCGGTAAGTCATGCGTCAGGACGGGAAAATGATCGCCGTTAGGACTCGTGTGAAAGTAATACATTAGTGATAACAAACAAATGGAAACTGAACAAACTTCAGGATGAGAAAACTAGAAACGCTACAGTGGTTACAGCCAAAGAACGAAAGCTTTATCCCATAAGTAACTTTAGGGCGCCAAATAATAGCACAGGAAGAGTCATAATCAGTGGGATCAGTGGGCAATCTTTCGTGAAAGAGAAAAAAAACGGAAGAGTGCTGATCCCTGGCACGATTGGCTCAGTGGCATCTGAAAAAATCGCCCCCAGGGATTAGCGAGAGAAGCGATGAAAATTTTCTCGGCTGGAGAGATGTCGGATGTCGGGTGCCGTGACTTGACTGCTCAATCTGTCCGCTCCCGATGCGGGTAACACTCTCGACCACGTCTAACTTACTTACTACTTACCATGTCTCTCACCCGGATGCAGTGTATTATCTCGCTGAACTCGTATCCACCGGCCACCGGCGGGTACATGAAGTCCATGTCGACGTAAGACAGGAACTGACCCTTTTGTTTCACCTGCGTCCTCATCAGCAACTGGTCTCCCGGCTTGAAGAGATCGGAAGGTAAAGGTCATGTGTGAGAGATGAGATTGACCTTCGACTCGAAGGTCGTCGAACGGAGGCGATTCGCAGACACCGCAGTCGCTTCTCCAGGAACGAATGTTCCTCCAAAGTCACTGTCAATTTATTTATTTATGTGTTACAGACAAGGGATCTTATATTGTTGCTGCAAGCATGGAAGATATTAATAAGTTCTAACCTTCTCTTATGTGACTCAATATGGCCTCCACTAATACATCGTATAACGCAGCGAAAACGACTTACGTGACTAATAATTTGACTGTAAATAAACAGAACATACGGAGTTTGAGAAGAAGTTTAGATGCATTCATGACAGATGTACGTTATTTATCTTTCAAAAAAGCAATAATGGTTCTCACTGAGTTTTCGACTAAGGAATACTAAGTTAATTACTGTGTATTTATCCGCGCATCAACTGCTCCGTTCAATGTGAACATGCCTGACGATCAAAAGATGTATTAGTGTTCGTTGGACTTTTTCTGCTTGATTCCAACAACCTGGAGCAAAGTGATGGAAGTGACATTCATGTGTTTTCACCCCTAGTAACTGCCTTGACCTCAAACCCCACTTTAACGTCTCATGTTTCAAACTGCTTGTAGCATTACTGTGGCTGTAATATGAATGGATAGGTAGAGAGCATACACCGTAATATGTGGTGGGGATTTTTGATTAATGGTTGAAATTTTAAAGCAACATGAGAGCTCCATCAAAGGCTCTGTACAAATGAATTATGATTAGTCTCTAGTTATAGGTAGGAATAGGTTATGGTTTCATTTATTTGAGCGGGATCCAGAATAAGTATTCATCTCCAGCAATATTACTAGACAAAAAGGTAATAAGGATTACGACAAAAAGTAAAAGACATGAAAAAACCTATCTATTATCCGTTCGTCCAAATTGTCCTCCACTGACATACTTGCTTATTCTTCCAAGGTTGAAAATTACTTTATCTGCGAAGCGGTGACTCTCGGTTCCTGGAAGCGAGCATTGATAATGACAAACCAAGGGAACTCAGCATGCTGCTTCAACACCCGAATCCCACATTGAATGAAGGATCTTTAATCGTACTTGAGACCAGTTTGATTCAGAAGCATAAGGGCAGAGAGGCCCTTCAGGTAGCCCGAGCGAGATGGTTCCCTAGTCATAGAGACCATATTAGAAATACACGTTTTAATTTCACCACCTGAGGGACACATCAATTAAATATTGCATTATTAATGGTGCGATAATAGTTTTATATGACAGAAATAGTAAGTAATTAAATGAAAATATCAAAGTAAGTCTATAACTTGACTCATTTTTTTCGCGAGGTGCGTTTGAAACTCCTTCAAAACGGAAGGTTTTTTGTGATACCCAAGAACCTATTGCGGTGACAATATGATTAATTTTCAAATATAGTTGAGAAAACGTACAAACTATACCATCTCCCATGTGAAATGGCTGGTATTTTCTGGCAAATATCTCGGAAAGTAATGTGGTAAGGGGTAGAATTTCTGGTGTCATTGGATAGGTGAGATATTTCTCTTAAAAATGAGACCAAATTCACTGATTTCTAGGTAAAATGATTTTTCGCTCAAACTTAAGACAAACAAACCTAAAGAGGGTATGACTACCTTATGAGGGTCAGCCACCTCAGTGGCTTCTTAAGTCGGGGGGGGGGCCTCCAGCGGTGGCGGCACTGATGCGGCGGAAAAATCGACAATCGAATGACCCGCTGCGCATTTGTGTCGCGTTGGGTTGCGCACTCACACAGGATATGACGAGTGTGCAGTGGCACTATTTCTTTCCTCCGCAAACAACTCGGCCTCCCGACAAACCGTTCATAAATAACCAGCCCCGCGAAGGGATCTCTGGAGCGAAATTCCTCTTTTCGTTCAAATAACGGTCGCCAAGCCAGGAGGGTCCATTGCGTGACTGGGATTGTCTCTCTTGACGCGACGGCCGCGAATTCGCCACCGGATCAACTACCCAATCGGGGATGTCCATTGTGACGAGTCACATTGTAGCTTTCCATTTTAGGGTGTATGCTGTACATACTATCGTGGAAACACACTCGAATTGCTCAAGCAAACTAAGTGTAGAGTGTAGCCAGTCCGTGGCGGCTACCTACCTAAACCCTGTAGAAGCTGTTTCGCACACTCTTTGTTCGCTGGTAGCAGTTTTAAACGAGGCGCGCAGCTTTCTATTGAATTTTATTAATTTTTTGGACTCAATCTTTCTAACTGTGGTCCCAAATTCTCGCGGTGTATTCCAGGTGGGGCCTAACCAGGGCAAAGTAGCACCTCTCTTTCACCTTTTCATCCGAGGGCCTTCCTACTACACGCTTGAGTTTCCAGCTTGAGTTTACACCTAATTTCTTAAAGGCTGAGCCGAATGTAATTTGTATGTGTGTTCTCTTCGATAATTTTGAAGTAAAGGTAGTTCCCAGGTAATTGACTTCATCCGACGACTTAATATTTATTCCGCCCACAGTGTAGATATGTCGGTGGTGTGATAACTTCCGCAAGAAGTGTTCTGCAGAGCATTTACCTGGGAGTGCCAAGAAGTACAGAGAAATAAGTTACCGTCTGGAAAATACCAAGTGTTATGTTTTGAAAGTGAGCAATCTTCAAGCAAATAAAGGAAGCCTTTTGTTATAAGTTTTCATCCAAACCACTGAGTAATTTTTCATTGCAGATCTTCTTACTCAGAACCGGGAAAGATCTATTCTTTCGCAATATATTATTTTTTTGTAGTTAGTTGCAAAGACGAAAGGGCTCCTGTTGGCATATAAGGAAATATTAAAGAGCAATTCATTCGGATGAGGAGTTTTTTTTTGCAAACAAAGCATCTAAAAAAGAAGATGCTGGAGAAGAGACGACATTTCTGCTCTGTACAAGGTGAGCTGTAATGTGGGGGCCTCTAATGGGGGTCTCTTATGTGCCCTCTGCCCTCTACGCCCACTCCTCATGACTCAACTGTTTGTCACTTGCCCGTTGAGACCGATTCGCCGGAGATACGTGACTTATTATTATTCGGAGGGAAACACTTCGCCTCGCGCGCCTTCTCTTCCCTCGGCTCAACTAGTGACGTCGTCTCAGCTTTCCATTCACACTTTGTGTTGCGCCATTCGCATCACAAAGGCGTTGTTTTCCCTTTCCATTCGTTTCACACGGCGCACTAAACACATCGGGAGTCATGGGAGCGATGAAATAACTTCGACAATCGAATCCGCGGTGGTGACCGTGCGCTGATTGCCAATAATCGCGTCAAACTTGCATAATATAAAGGTTGTAATCAATATGTGGCCGAAAAGCTTTCGTTTTTTTAGATGAATTTTGAAACAATCCGAAAACTATACAGGAAACAGTTAGCCGTGGATATCGCAAGCCCGCAGAATGCCACATCCTGGCAGGTCACCGAAAGTTTCATCAGCACGCACGTCGGTTGCGTTCATTCTCGGTCGTTCGTGTGTTTCGCTGAAGTGTTTCGCATCGAACGAATCGATGTCTCGATGGGCACATAAAGAACGGTCTCCTCACCTTCATGTCGCAGAGTATAAGGTCATGCGGCTGCCGCGGCTGTTTATCAGGGAGTTCGTCGAGGCCTTGGGCCCTCGTGGGCCCCGCTCTCCACAGCGCCACGAGAACCAACAGAAGCACCACGGCGATGCGGGCGGCGGAAGCCATGGCGCACAGTCGTGTCCATTGGAACGCGCGATGTGGGCTCCTTAAGTATCCGACACGGGAGACGACATTCGGGGATTGACGACAACACAGCAGCGACGGCCGTCTACGCACGTCAACAGCTCAATAAACGCCGATTGCCCCATAATCCACCGTCAACTGCGCGCACTTGCACTCTGAAGCGTTCTTGTTTACGAGACGTCCTCGCGACGGGAAATGTGCGAATGAATGAGGAGATAGAATGCAGAAAGAGACGCTTTTGAGGTCCTTCTAGTCCTCGGATGGAAGAGACATTTACATCTCGTGCTCTCACGCTCGTGTCTCGTGACAATCCCTCATTAAGAGGCATCTTTATTCTCTGCACGCACTTCAATATCTCCTCCTCGTCTCATTTCGATGGCCAAACCATCCTTCTCAAGTCGCGAATCATAGATTTGTGATCTTACGACCAGATCATAGAAGTCTAAAAATCACAGTGCTCCCTTTCTCTGGTCTAAGTGACTCAGTTGCCATCAACAAGACTTTCGCAGCTATTAACTACCTCTCCGAATGCTGAAAGAAAGTCATGAAAGGCAATGATAATGATTCATGAAAAAATATCAACCGGATTATAAATCTTAAGTGAAATACGAAAATAAGTGCATAATCCACTTCCATGTTTCGACCAGTCGAAAGTCTCAATCGAAAAAGGAGTGATTAAGATATCACTATTGTTCAATAAATCGATCATTCGTGATCTAAGCTATGACGCGAACAAATTTCACACTCCGCTGATGAAATGGTGCTTTGTCTTGCTGGCTTTCATGTCCCATCGGTATCACTGATAACGAGTGATTCGAGTGAGCCGAGATGCGCAAATGGAGAGTCAACAGCCATTAATTCCCAAAGCGCACTCCGGAAAGGCGTCATTTTTCACCTCGAAGGTTGCGTCATGGGTCATTCTTAGCGTCATCTGCCGTATTTATGCAATAATATCACTCCGAAAAACGAGAAAATGGAAAAAAAACAATGAATTCAAAAACCAGAATGCGCACAAGTGTCTTATTGAGGGCAGCAGGATGTAATTTCCGCTTTGACAATCATTTCTTCGGGCAGTAGCTTCTTAATGCGAATGACGACAGTTCCTCGATGACAAATAAACAAATTCAGCTGAAGATATCCATTATGAAAGGTTTTCTTGATGAGCAGTATCGTTATCACTTCATTTCAAACGAGCTGCTCCAAAAATAAGCGGACCAAAGAAAGAATATCATATTGCAACTATTTCTGATACCGAAGTTCATCGAAGGTTTTTATGCCATTTTTTTTGTGAATTCAAGGCGAGAGAGCATTGTATTATTTAATTACTTTGGTCCAAAAGTATTAATTTAAAAAAATAACATTATAGAAACGGGCTATTTCAATCATACTTTCCACTTCTGAATCCGATAAAGACGCTCTCAAAAAGCGAACGGTGGTTTCAGAGGTGGAGCGGACTGTTTTTTATTATTTTAAGAACAAAATTATTTTCATTTGAACTCTTCACAAAATATCAATTTTTCAAGGAATATTTTATTGTAAATTTGATAGTATCGAGAAATATTTTTAAATCTTTAATCAAACAAGGTTGCTATAGTCTCTCTTTATTAAAATCGAGCATAAAACATTAAAAATCAGCCATATTATTACAACTTTTCTTTAAAAATATTTCGCATGCGTACAGTGCATGGTTCTTCGATGGAATAGCGATCTGGTGCGTGCACTCCCACCCGAGGCAGGGAGCGATTCTGGGAGAGCAGAAAAGGGGGAATTTCTTTCCCTCTTCGCCCACTCAACTAATACCGAGGTACTTTCAGGGAAGAAGTCTTGGTTGAAGAGGTTGAGAGTGAGTTTCTGAAACATCCAACACACATACTACTCGCAAGCAATAGAACCCAGATAGAACTTCGTCCTTTTTCTCTCCTTTTGCATGGAAATTGCTTTCCACGGCACAGAATGTGCAGTGGCCTCCTTGCTACTAAGTACGTTTAGCTTTTGTCATCCCTCGAAATCTGACATTATTTTTACCTTTTCATGTCTGAAGTCCGATAAAAATCCCTGCGTTAAGTTTGGCATCACGCAGTTCTGGATATAGGTCCATTTAAATATGGAACCCTGACCATAATGATACATAGCTTTCGAAATCCTTTTCAACAGGCGCAAAAGAAGACGACAAAACTTTTTTCAGATCGACATAGCTCGTAAGCGGATCGATTCGTTTTCCTAGCAACGTACATACATTCGTCTAACTTGGTGGTCTTATGTCGCTGTCGACTAGGGATGGGCGATTACGATATCGATTAATCGAATAATCGATTATTTATTATAATTATTCGAAAATTTGGAATCGATTAATGAAGCAGCCGATATCGATTATATATACCCGATTAATTTGACTGATTATCTGTTATTTCGGAATATTGTGTCTGGTAAACTGTGATTGCTAGGGTGGCTAACATTCGTCTTCAGTTCGACTGCAGCCGAACTTTGCGCGACGACGCCATAGAGGTACTAGAAAGTAGAATACGCGTGACGTCACTCTACGCGGCACCACCTTTTGCCGGCCACAGAACCGCAGAACAAACCTCTTCCACCTACACTGCGAGGGAAATACAATCTGACAATGGAAAGATTTCCTATGACACTTCTGTGGATTGTCATCATCTTCCTCATTTCCCTGTCTTGGCTCTGCAAGTAATTGACGTTCCATTTAATGCATCCGAAGGTATGAAGCAATGTAGGGACCGCGAACATGTTCGAGGCAAGAATCTTATTCTTACCAGAAAGCACATAACTCTAGATTTATCTGAGTTTGTCTTGGCGGTGACTTTTCCTTCATTGCTGAACCCTCCTGCATTCGGCGTCGGGGGACAAAGAAGTATTGGGCCCAAGCTGTCAATGTCCTCAAAGGGCACAAATTACGCATCCATAAACGAGTTGAACGTCTTCCTTATCTCCCCGAAAATCTTCCTCTCCCCGGTGGATTAATGCGCACTTGTCCAATTCGAAGTCCATCCCTACAGCCTCACTGTACTTCAGAACGGTGTTATATACATGTCACACAAATGAGTGACCTTATACGTCCCATCACCTGGTACACCGCACATGTATCCCCTATCTCGTGGCAGCCTTAGGGAGAGAGGTAGGAGGAATATACACAGAACACTATTATATACAGTAGTTTGCTCAAACGCTGTGTATCCGTTGGGAGGAGTCGTCGTTCACTCATCGTCTACGGCGACAATGTCCACCCGCCGCCGTCGCCTCGCCTCGGCTCGCTACAACGCTCTTCTGCCGATGACTACCGCGACAATTACAACACAATGGAGATATGCGTTCGTCGGATCGCGAGTTAGTGGCAACATAAGAGCAGGTGGTCAAAAAACAAAATAATATCGCCAATCGCACGAGATTTTAAAGAAAGATGGATATGTATCTTATTATGCGGATCATAACTATTTCACCACTCACGAAATATTAAATGCCTTAATGAAGACTTATGCAAGCCATTTCTTGTTCTAAATAAAATATTTCGGAAGAAAATCATCGCTAATGAATAATAAAATCTCAATTATTTATTTATTTATACGTGAGAAAACAGTGCAACATATTTGTTCCAGCTCACATTTTCTCGTTAGTGATTCTAAATTATGGTATATTGCAATTCCAGACAATATTGATTCGGGTTCGGATGGGAAAACCTTATATAAACGTTTTATACAGTTCAGAATACTTATATTTGACACGCATTTAAAATTAATCCTCAATAGGTTTTTCTCTAACATTTTTCTCTTCTTTTATTCACTACCAAAAAAACTGGCAAAATGGAGGAACCTCCTATCACCACGGTCGCCTGTGTCATATACGCCATTGGTGCATTCTTTGATTTCATGCCGAAACAAATACTGAGTACAACACACGAAGGTCCCTTAATCTCCCAGCTAGACCATCCATAACATGTGGCAATGTATTTTCTTCATTTAAACTCTCCGAATGGACCCATGGGGCCACGGAGCTAAAACCTATGTTTAACCATGTTCCACAGACTACTATGAGCATCGAAATGGCTATTGCATAGCCTTTATTGTAGGCCATATAGTGTAGGACACGAATAATACTTTCCGAACTTCCTCGAAGAAAGTTGGAAATATGACATTTGGCCAGCTTTTTTCAATTTGGAACCATTGTGCGCCACCCTGATTAATATCCCACCCTCAACCTCCTTCCTTTCCTTCCTCGTTCTGCATTCCCATCCCATATTTCAATCGGGTTTTTCTCGCCCGGGATTCCCTATGAGCATCTCTTGTAGTTGCTCGCACACTCCATACACATATTCTCCCCCCGAAAATTTGCAAGAAAGTACTTCTGGGCCACCGCCACATACTGCGGGTGTTCTTTGGGTGTCAGCTGAGCAAAGGTTTGGAAATTAGGCCCCAAAAAAGGAATTTGAAGATTCAAAATAAAAATCAAGGCAGAGAGTTTTACACGTTAAAGTATATGAAGCTGTCTGAGGGCAGAATAACTGATAATGATAACTTGACTTCTATAATTCTTGATTACGATCTTACTATTCCAGTCCACGTGTATTCGGCGCAACCTAGTTTTTAACTGCGGGACTATTCGCTTCTCACACGTCGTTATGCCATAATAAAATCGATACATTACCTATACACCCTCGCTGAAGAGTTGTTTTTCAGTAACAATACACTACAGGAAGAATGTTAATCCTCCCAAATTCAGTAGCACATCATTGCAGATAAAATATTGAGTGACTCACAAAAGACACGGCGCTGACGATAGAATGAACGTCGACGCCAAGAGAACAAGGCGATGCCTTTCGTCACTCATATACGTCTTCTTTCCTTGGAACGAAAGGCGTCCTTTAGGGAGAACACTCAAATCCAAGCCATAATGCACCACAAAGACATAAAAGCACCTCTAAGGTTACGAAAGCCGGAATGAAGGAAATGAGAATTTCCTTCATTCCGGCATTTCAATGAAAGAAATGGTAAGAGGACCGCGGCGGCAAAGCCTTGAATAATGGAAATGTGAAGGTAGACGACAAAAAGGACAGCCCGTATTGAGATCAGAGTTTGGTACATTAGTTAAGGATTTGACCGCGGGGGAATCGCCATGATATTCCAAAGATATGATTCCATGATATTTCTCTCGAAGCCGCGTATGTTGTGGTGAGAATACTGAATGACGCACACCAATCAACATGCGATATTTATGCAACAGCGTAAATGTCAATGTCCTTTAAGAAGAGCATGGTCATGGCGAGGTGGTCTAGGAATTGGAAGACTTCCGCAGGGCATTCATTTTTCGCCGCAGGGTGCACTTGACTCATAGTTGACGGGGCGTCGGGAAACCTCAGGGACATGGCGAAGAAATGAATCGCGCGCCATATTTCAAGCCGACACGACGGGAGGTGGTTGGGAGGAGGGCCCTCGTGGGGACACGGCCCACCACTCTCTAAGGGCCCCGATGTGGGTCTATCGAACCTCCTCTTCCTCCCCGCTGGGTGGGTGGGGAAGGGGCAAGGAGAAAGGGAATGGGGCAAGGAGGAGGAAGGGGTCGCCGTGGTGAAAGGACACACGCCGCGCGCCCCGACTCAACAATGCCATTAGCGCATTAGGGTGGAGCCACCTCCAGATCGGAGGGAGAGGATATACCCTGAACGCCCCTCATTCGCATGTGGCGGCCACTATAAAGGGCGCTCGGCTGCCCCTGACGGAGGCCATCCACTCTCGTTGCAGGCAGAAGAGGGACATAGAGAGGATTGCGGAGGAGCCCCCGTCCAAGAGGGCAAAAGACAAGAGAGCGGCGGCGACGTGGGAGAGTGTGCATTGATCTCGTCCGTCTTCCGCCCCTCGTCTGCCGTCCGCTGCTTCGACTGCACTCCTCCTTCGACCGGGATCCCTGGGAATCGGGCGAGAGAGGTTAGTTGGAGAATGAGGGAGTGCTCTCCGAGATGCGCTTGGACCCGTAAGAGTGCGACGGATGCTTCGAACCTCCACGTCGGAGGGCCTACTCTCGATCGGCCGCACGGGGAATACGAGATAGTCCAATGGGCGTCTGTCTGTCTCCTATCCTTCTCCAATCATCCTCCGCTCTGCTCCGACAGCGAAGAGCACGCGTTTCGACCGAGAATCGAGATACACTCGATCGACCGCCCTGCCCTCATCCAGCGAAACTCGTGATTTGATACACTGTACAATTCTAAGAACAAAAGTTTACACTGAGATTTGACGATCTATTATGCACGGGACGTCTTCAGTTTCGTCTAAAAGCTCATACTTAGATGAGCCCCTCCTGATGACCTGGAGAATATATTGTTTTCAATTCACCTTTGTAATAATTTGAGATAACTCTCATTGCCCCTCAACCACGCGAATATCATTGAAAGAAAATCTGGGACAACCAAGGGAGCATTAAATGACGGTTAAGGCGATGGCTTAGTGATGGGAACACTTGTGGAAAGAATGGCAAAGAACTTGTCCTGCCGTGGAATTACTTATCTAACAACTTTTTCGCGTATATTTTAGAATTTTACTCGAATTTATTTGGAAAAGTACACCTTACTAACTGATTATAGGTAATAGCCAAGCCATACCGGCGAATGTAACTACTTTTATCTTGAGAGTGTAAGCTGTTCCATTTTCGTTTTACTACAAACTACGGGGACTACACATTTATAATTTGCCCGGATAAACTACGGAAGTTATCCTAAGTGTTTGAGAATAATTTGAAATACTTAAAAACAGTGATTTTCTTCCAAGAATGCCACACCGTTGCGTTGGAAACTTTATTTATTGAGCATCTAGCTGAAGTTGTATTATTGGCCCTCAATCGGTCACGCCTGGTTTCAATGCGGCGACTTTTTCGTTGAGGGCATCTCATGGAAAACGTTATCCTATTGATTTGTTTTTCCGTCTATTTCCCTATTTTGTGTCACTGAACCGATCCAAAATATTTACCGGGAAAGTTCAAACGATTTCTTCACAAAGAGAGATCTTGACGAGACGCGACTTCGTGGGTCATGAATCAATTTCACCATCGAATCCCAGGCGATCGCGAGTGTTCCGAGCCTCTTTCGCGATTTCGACGCGACACATCGGCGTTGTAATGTGCTAGAAGAAGTAAATAAATGCCCTTTCAACGGTGCCTGATTTCTCGTGACGATGAAGGTTTACGCGAGAAGAAAAGATCTTCAGGTGAAAACTGAAAGAGCTCGACCCTCCGACTGAAATAGCCTCGAGCCTTTCGACAATCTCTGCCGTTCTCGAAATCCGCATGAGGCCGCGAGCAGCCGCTGCGTGCCGGGTACTCCCGCCGGCCCTTGGCTGATAACCGCCGCCCCTTAGCGACCAATCGCTCTACGACCGGGTCCACCACGACAAGGGTTTGCGTTACGTTGAACCGCTCGAGACTATTGCGATCACGTGACCATTCAGTCACGTGGCGCAGCGACGACTGGCTCGAGATTTTGGTGCGTTTTAAAACAGTCAGATGTGTCAAATTATGCGTCAGAGATGTTGATTATTGCGTCTCCAATTGTGATATTCAACTACGTTTATGATATCCCGGTGAATAAATCCGATCGGGGAGGCTGCGTAAGGTTTTTTAGCAGTGATTTTAAAATTCTCGAAAGCTTCGTGATTGTGCCACGCGGCTCCTTGGCCTCGTGATAGAAATTGTGTCGAGCGGTTCAAGCCCTGCATCCACAGAGGACGACAGACCAACCACGGCGGCTTGCATCCGCGCGGGTCGAAGACTCCAACCGCTCCACTCCAACCCCTCTCCACCTCTAACTCTCGCTGCGGCGCGGTCTCTCTTCCCGGCGCTCTGATTGGCGCATTGCAATGTGGCGCACACCACGGGTGATGACGTCGAACGTCTGCCGCCGACGTCGTCCCAGACAGTGAGTATGATCGCTGCGCCCTCGTGTCTTTCCAGGGTGATCGGATCGAGGATGATGATGACCGAGGATGAGAGGACGAGGCGCGGGGAGCGGGCGCCGCCGCACCTTTCGCGGAGGACGCTGCTTCTCCTATTGGCGGCGGCGGTGATGTGGTGCTGGGGAGGCGCCGGCGCCTTGAGCGACCAGTGCCAAGTGACGCCGGTCATCCACGTGCTGCAGTACCCGGGGTGCGTGCCCAAGCCGATCCCGTCCTTCGCGTGCACCGGCCGATGCACGTCCTACCTGCAGGTGAGCACTAATATATGAGAGTGCCCTTCCGACCTTTTCAGAGAGGCGAACGAACACTTCTCCCAGAAAACGTTGAGGTTGCCGCGATCGAATAATGGCCCGCATTTCATTCGATAGAGCGCAAAACGTCACTCTGTTGACAACTACTTAGGGAAAGGGGGGGCGGGGCGGGGCGGGGCGGGGGGAGAGCATTGCTAACACACCCTCCCTCCTGCCCCTTTCTTCTCCTCCTGCAATGAGGGAGTGTACATTTGCCCGGGACAGTACCCAATGCCAAAAGTATTTCGCGTGAAGGAGAAGGCCAAGCGTCGAAACCCGCGTCGCGTCCATAACATCTTATAGCGCAGTCATCAAAAAATTATTTTTCATTAACGCCGTGATTGGTAACTTACGCAGAAATAAGCCTGAAAACCGTTTTCTTCGCCAGTCAGTGATATCAAGTGGTAAGGACACAGCTTTGTCTAGTATGTACTTCGGTGAGTTCATGTCATGTGTACAAAGTCATTTCAATATTTCTTAATCAGCGAAAAGTCATTTAAGTAAGTCACGTTTCCTCACATGGAAATACATCTGCATTGCTGACATCAGGGCCACAGTTTCTTCTCTGCGTCCGCACTCATTCATTTTCAAGCCACAATCACAGTCGTCAATGCCATGTACCCAGCGTGTTATGCCTCCTAAGTTCGCACCGGTACATAATCAATATTTCACTTTCATATTTTTCACTTCAACATCAGTGCTTTGGTTCTCGATGCAGCTGCCGAATAGCCATGTATCATCTTCGGAGTATTGCATCATTTCTGGAAGTTTTGTCACAAATCAAATGAATCAAATTATTTTTTTATCATTTCTTACTAAAAATTTCGGCACAAAATATTCGATATTGATAAAATTTTCTGAATTTGGTACAAATTAAATAAATTATTAACAAATTCAATAGCTTTATCATTACATCAGTTACTGTATTAAATAATATTTCAAGCCCTTAAAATTTTAATGCTTGCACGACAAATAAATGATATTCTGATTATATTTTTAAAAAATAATACTCAAAATTCTCGAATATTGATCACCAAGGGTTCACTGAAAAAAAGCCGATTCCTTCTAACCGATGACAACTTGGTTGGTACTTTCACCATCGAGAGGAGATGAGAATATAAGTAAGGACGTAAGTATTCGAGACGACTGATGTCCCGAATATTTTCTCGTGTTTTACAATAATTGGGAAAATAACTTTATTTACCTCTCAATACTTACGGGGGACTTTGCTCCTCCCTAGGAGATTCTGCTGAATGCTTCACTTTGTCACTTCACTTTGTGCTTACTCCTGAAGCATGAGAGAGAGAGTATGTGTCTGGTGCATTACGTTCGGCAACTTTTTCTTCTCTTGACCATATTCCTGATGCGATCCCTTCGCTTTCGCCAGCTGTTGGTAATGGCGATCACTTTTGTTTCGATATGCAGTCCAGAATTGTTCAATTCTAACTAGTCGGAAGACTTTCAGCCTAAGGCATTACTAGTGAAATGTTTAAATTTGGCGTTGCGGATGAGGATTGCCTCCGTGACTTGACTCCATGCTCTGTTTCAAGCACGTTGATTATATGCTGTAGAATTAGCTGTAGTATATACTGTAGAATCATAATCCGACTGGCAAATTTAAACTTTCGTTTACGGCTTCCGACAAAATTTGAAACAAGTATTTCGATATTTGAAAGTGGAACCGCGGCGGTGGCGCCAGTGCTCATGCAATGCAATCGATCTCCCGGCCAATCGACCATTCATCGCGGACGTCCATCCGATCGATGTATTCGAGGAGTGTCGCCGCTTCAAATGGCCGATGCGTTTCAAATGCCTTCATGAGTGAGCGAGTGTACTGCTGCGACTAAGTCGTGCGTCCAATCGCCGCCCTCAAACTTCTCGACATTACCTCGCTCGGCATTCCCTCTGTCAAACAGGCATTTATAGGAGCAGCTCATGACCGGCAAATGTCGGATCTCAAAAGCTAGAATGTCTACATCATTGCTTTAATTGATTGTGAGAGCGGGCAGAATATAATTTTCAATTCCGCAGGTGTCCATAGCATCCGTGTGATGGGAACACAATATGTACCCTCCTCGTATTCAGAATGTCGCTCTGGATTCGACCCACGACGCCTCGCAGAATGTCTCTCCTCTTGTTCATTTTACGGATGAGAAGGTCGATCTTTGACCGCTCGTCGTTACGTAACCTTCGCTTCAATATGGCTAAGACTATGGGCATAAAAGACCGTTATACGGCACCAGCGGGATGTACTTTTTTCAAGTATTCATGATTGAAAGTATCGATACTTGAACAGCATTGCCATCTGGTGTACAAATGTTCAAATGCTATGGGAAAGTAGTTGAATGATGGTAATGCGTAACACTTCAATATGTTGAAATCGACAGATATTGAATCACAGTGAGAAAAAAAGCTTCCCCCATGACTATCACATTTGAATTTACTAATTGACTTAATTTAAGCGTTTTGTCACTGAAATATTGCGTCGAAAGCTCGCATTTGAAGCGATAGGTACATGTATATTGGAAACATTATAATAAATTTCCTGGTGATGTAATTTCAGGAACAGTATTTAAATGTCGACTTCTCGATCAATTTCTATAAAGGGTATTTTTGTAAAAATCCGACCAGTAGTAAATGGCTATCAAGTGGAGATAGTATTGTGATGCTACAGTTTATGAGCACTTTTATAATAATGATAACTGATGATTATGTGGTTCGAAATATCTTTATTTGAAACCTGAAGATGAATTTGAGCTTCGAAAGACGGGTCGTTTCAAATGAAGATACGTAGAAAAAGTTACCAGTTATCACTATTATTCTAGCAACTTCCATAAAGTTACACCTGAAACCCCCAATTATATGAGCACTCAAATTAAATTCCTCGATCTCTGTCGCTAACTCCTAAAAACAAACACTAAATGCCTAATTTTACATTGGTGCTACAGAGTTATCAGAATAATTACCATTATCGGTCATCTTATTGGGTGATTCAACTTTACTATTGCATCTCATATTTCAACTATGCCTAACGAGTGAATCACTCTCCTTCCCGAAAATAACAATATCCCTTCTTTCTTTTACACTTCTCAGCAGAAAGGAGACCACGAAAACAATGGCGAGCATTGACAAGTGAGTGACTTGAAACGCTCGTCCTTGGTTGAATTACTATGTTTTTGATCACCCATTCGCGTAATTTGCTAAATTGGAGCCGGAACCGGATCATCATTTGATGAGATTTACGTCCGGGAGGATCCTGAGCGCAGCCCATTCTTATCTTATCCCGTATGGAAATATCCATATATGAAATATATTACCTATTGATATTACCAATATTTGAAAGTTGCACACAATATTAACTTTAAGGTTTTGATCCGGGAAAGTATACAACGATCGAACGTTATAAAGTTTGCAACATTATCCGATCCGATAGGATAAGTTACCACTTTAGTAACCAACCTGGAAAAACTGTATGTACACGATATGAAATCTCGGCAGCATTGTTGATCTTTTTGTTTCTATACACACTTGGCTAGGGTAAATCGATAAACCACAATTGCATAGATAGTAGGCAACACACGATCAGACCAAAGGCAGACAAAATTTCTGTAGGTATTTGAGAAAACTGAACATCATAATTCACACGTACAAACACTCCTTTTGCAATGTTTTCATCACAGCATTTTACGAAACATTTATAGCCATCAATTTGATAAAACTTTACTTCACAAACATTGATCCAAATTTCAGACAAAACAACTATCGTTGGTCTATGTTTAAACGTACTCAGGAGAAGTAAAAAGCGTCCAAAATTACGTCTCAAGCTAACGTATATTTTGGCAGATAACAGTGACTTCTTCGACAAAGGAATTGTAATTATGAAAACACGATAAATTCTTTATGATTCTTTTGCGTTACAACTTGCTCAGATCATTCAGGATCGTCAAAACAACACACGGTTGACCTTTAGCTTTCCTCATAAGTATTTTACCGCTCCCAGTCCAAAGGTATGCGTGATATTTTTCCCTCTAAACTTCCCGGGCAGCATTGAGGACTTGACTCCTATCTTGAGGCAATGACTCGTTGATATAAACGGGCGTATATCATCAGAAGGAGCAGTAAGGGGAGACAAATGCCGAGTGGAGAAGTTCGTTTTCACTCTTCCTTTATTCAAGAAATTCTCTTAAACTCTCTCAATGTGAAACCTTACAATAATTCCTCATGAGTCACCGTTGGTTTTTATGCCTTGCTCGGTAGCAGTAATCTAAACTACTATCACTCAAGTGAATGCCTAGATCCGCACCAACTTCACTAACCACCTGATGTAAATTGTCATTCGATGGGGTAGGTACACCATAAATTTCAATATTATTGGCAAGAAGTTTCTGTTCCAAGTCATCAGAACGACCGCATCAGAACGAAGCATTAAGTGATTTTCTTTTTTCACAATAAGTTCTCTTTCTTTAAAGATTAAATTTTCTCGTTACATTGTTGCAGCTGCTTACCGTGCATTTAAATAATTTTAAGACTATCATTTAGTCTCTCATATAGCTTCTCTATTGATTCACCTAATCTATTTTCCATCGCTTTGATGTCTTCTTTCAATTCCTGGAAGAGGCGACGTATTTCCTGGTAGGATCCGCCTTCACTTGGCCCTTTACCGGTCCCTCCCACCGCACCCATCTTCATTCCGAGCTGACTTGTCAGAAGAGTAACATTCAGAACACTTCCACCTATGCTTACTGTCTATTATTCCATTGATGTCATCCTTGGATAGAGGATTTTTATACACCGACCATGGCTATCTCTTTTGGCATTTAAAACAGCCATTAAATACGGTGTTTCGGGTAGATTTACGGCGCACAAAGTACGTACTCTCGGAACACAAACTCTCCGAGCGTCTTCTTATACACATTGCTCCCCTCAGCATCCACCCCTTGCCATTGATACCATATAACACTCATAGAACACACCGAACCTGTACTGTATACTGTAAACCTGTCACACACTCACACCTGGCGCACATAGCAAAGACCAATGTTTATCGACCTATGCCAACGCATGACCCTGAATAGAACAGGTTGCGGCAGACAATCACACGCATGCACTGGCATCCACTAATACATCGATTCGATTAACTCGAGATACCAGAGGAGAAACAACAGTCGAGCGACCGTCTCTTCGCTTCGAAACCAACAAAAGCGGAGTCGAGTCGTCCTTCTTCTTCTTTCCATAGCGCGTCCTTTTTCCAATCGGCCTCGAATGATCGAATTCCTTCGGATGCCATTCAATGATCGATTCAAAGGTGTGCCACAGTCATTCGGAGTCCGTCTCGCCGAATCGCACTCCTCAGAAACTGTCCTAAGGTTGGTGGGTATAATAGTGACATCTGGGAGACAAAAAACTCCTCAGCTAAAATAATGTTTTTGGTCGATGGCCATGGAGACATGGATGTGATGGCCACTGTCGCTAGAAGTGCTGTCGTGTGGATGTGGACAGCACGCCATCTTTGTTCACCCTTGTTTGTTTACTCTAGCGCTTATGGGCTGATGTACTCATTTTGCAATTAAACTATGTTTGCCATCGATAATTTACTTGAATTAAGAATGCGTTTACCTATTTAATTTGCACCTTCCTTAAGTATATTTTTTGTAACATGAATTAATAATTATCCGCATTCCCGAAGAAAACTAGAGTGAAATGGAGTAGAATTCATAGTAATGAATAACAAATATATACATTAACAAAATAAAAATTCTCTCCAATGGCCGTAAAAATTGGCAACACTCGTCACGCAACAATTGCTACTTTGGTTTGCTAGAATGGAAATTCCACCGCAGAGACCAACCACAACCTCTTTGAGCCTCTTTAAGCAGGTCCATAGGTCCATCGATGTATCTCCATGTTCGAAGGTTCTGAAGATGGAGAGCAAGTCGTTCGCCGAAACGTCGGGACTTATGGACCCGCTTACACCCGGTGAAACACCCGATGGAAACATTTAATCCAGCAGATACGCCGGGAAAACCTAAGATCTTTCATTTAAACAATGTATGTTTCAAGAGTTGCTAGGCCTTCAATTTCTAAACATTCGAAGGGGGAAGGGATGTTTCTATGCATTGTTGCTAATTCGTCCACCCTGGCGTGCTGTCCAAAGGGATAGTTAGGAAAGAGCAGGGATAAACAATCATGGTCACTCTTTCAGTTGTCAGGATGCAGTTTGATGACGCAGTACCCCCCCCTCCATACACCTCAATGGTTAATATAGCGTACAAATAGCCCACACCATGCATACACATCAGAGATTATCCGTGGTTAAATACTTTGGTGATCATTTGCAACGGTCTTCTCTTCCTAAAGGGGGTTGGGTCGCTCGAGGGCGTGAAATCTCATCAGGTTGTCTCGCTGCCCATGAACGGACCCTCGTGGGCCGTCGTCGTCATCACCATCATTAGTATTATCTAGTTCAGACCTCCGCGCCACGTCCTGAAGCTATTCAAATAGATGTCCCGACTGAGAAAACATCCATTAAACGTCGCAATTTATGATCTATGGCTATAATTGAAAATCCGCGTGACGGGTGCCGTCATGCTAACCGCGAAATTCGTCAAGGGTTCGCTCTTCCGATCCATATGGCGTGGGTTCAAGCAAGCGACGACAGGAGGCGACACCTCGACAAGTGTCTTCGCTTCCGCGTGATGGCGGCCTCTCGTCGCTCAACGTCAGGGAGTGCCAACTTAACGTTATATTTCTTTGATTGGGGTGCTAACTGCTTACTACAGCGATAATTGGCGTTACTTGTCACCGCGAAATTCAAATCCGGGACATTCACCGCTGTGTATTTTTAGTTATTAATTTTGTTGTCCATATTAAACACCCCTGATTATTTTCCAAGATTTGGAATAACGGTATCGTGAAAAATATCTTTATAATGGACCTATTTTGTAGATTTTCGCATCTCATGCTGTATATATGGTAATCTTTGGGTTTCTGCGAGTATAATTTGTATTATTCTTGTGACATTTTCGCCGTGCTCTGCTGCCGGCTTCGTCGCCCATCTTAAACAACAATCGGTCGCTAGAATAACACAAATAATACTCGCAGAAACCCAAAGATTACCATATATACCGCGTGAAAATAGCTTTATATATTGCATATTTAAGCCAAAAATCCTTTTGTCATAAAGAATTGGAAGAAATTAACTGGTAGCCTGATCCCAAATAAACACCTTGAAACACCTATAAATTCTAAATTCTCATGATTTCAATGATGAAGTAACGTAGGCTAAAGAAATTTAATTACTGTTATCATTAAAAAAAACAAAATGTATAGCATGAAAAGTACAATCCCTATAAAATCAATTACACATAAACATTCTGCCTCGACTGCCTCTGAAAAAATAATTAAAGCATTAAATAATGAGAAATGGCAAATTCAATTGAGTGGCATGAAACTTAACAGTCAAAATAGGCTTGTGTCTTGTACACAGACATCAGAGAAACCCGGAAGAATAATTGACAGGATTTTGAAATAAAAATTATTTTCTGCTGTAAAATTACCAGCCACTGATGTCAGGAGTGTGCAAAATGAAACTGTGGAAACACAAAGATATGAAAAATAACGCAAAACATTGCAGTGATAGAGGAATCCCATTTGATATCCTGTGAAGTTCAACTCCTTCTCACCATTCCAAGAATTTCTATCACGTTAGCTATAAATTGGAAATTAGTTGGTTCAAACTAGTGCTGCAGTGGTGTCTGATGCGTCTGACGTAGTCAACTGTTTCTCGTTATAATTGTGGTTGACTAATAATTTTTGCAACAAAGGCACTCCTGAAAACGCAGACCACTAAAATTAAATAATTAGGACAGCTTTTTTCATAAAAATTTACTTAAATATCTACATAGAGCCACAGAGTCAGGTTTATTTTCTATATATTATATAACTACATTTATAGGTGGAGTATAGTGGCGCTCGGAGAGGGTTCTCTGCTGTAGGTACCTGTCGGACAGACAGCCCTGCTAAACCTCTTCCGATCGCAGCTGTAGAACGTGGAGCACAACAAGGCGCTGCCGCCGCTCCAATACTTGTGGTTAAAGGAAACGAATTCTATTCTATTCTATACATATAGCCATTCCATCCAGCCCGCCGTCCAATCGACTTCGCAAAATGCTTCTCGCATACAAAGCAAAGAGAGCGATCAATTGTTGAATTATTTTCTCTTTACATTCCTCACGGCCATATTGCCTTTTTGTATCGCACAGTGACAGTGAAGCAGACAAGAGACACCTTTCGTCATTCAGGTAATTACGGTCGGGTTTTGAGATTCTATCCATGACAAAGGATCCTTCATTTCCTTCAGCCACGATTGGTTATCACATGGCTCTTAACAAATGAAGGGAATATGCGCTCATTACGTGTGGCTATTCCAAAAGACACAGTTAATGGTCCCTGAGAGCCAAGTGCTAAGTGCCAAGGCAAGAGCCAAGCCAACCCTCAACCAAAGACATCTTTCAAAATCAAATTCGGTCGTGTGATTGTGGACGCAGTCAATCAGTGAAGTTGAAGTGCGGATAGGATGCGCTCCCGGCCCGTGTCAACTCTTTTGTCGCCCCGAGCGTGCATTTCTCATATCATGTCATTCATTTCACACCCCTTCTTCATTGAAGCTTCCAATCTTTCACTGTCTCATTCGTTGTTTTCAAACATGCCTATTTTTGCCATCATGGCTGCTTCCACTCATTCTTAATAGTAGCACGTGTGTCATCATATGTGTGCTTGTGTTTCCGTTGTTTTGTGTGCTTTTCCTCATAACCATTACATGTTTACGCTCATTCACCGCCATTTTGCATTACAGGTTGCAATCAAGCGCCCTTGGGACAGCGATAAAGTACGTTTGAAGATTCACTCGAGAAACCACTGTCGTGAAATCAAATTATCCCTTCAATCAATCGTGTTTTTGCGAGGAATTTGCTCTCCTCCTCATAAGGGGGGGCCATCGCAGCTCGCTCGTTCTCTCCTACAGCGTTTCTCTCGTGACGGGAATCGAACCCGGCCTGTTTAACCGGCCGACGCCCTCGCCAGATGACGCGGGCCCGACGAGGAGGCAAGGGGAGGAGGCAAAGGGGGAAGGTGAGGGTTGGAAGGGAGGGATGAGGGTTGGAGGCGAATCGTAGTGACACACGCATTTGCGCGCGCATACTGTTTTGCAACATGCGAACCATTGCGCTTGATAGGTTGGGTCATTGCGTCATCAAACTGTTGCTCAACGACCGAAACATCCGCCATATTGCTCCCATCTGTTCGTCACGTATGCCATGAATATATAAACGTATATTCAGGGTCTATGGTTCTTCCCATGAATATACGTAATGGATTCAAATCTTTGGCCTCGTCTACTAGGAAACGGTGTTGGCCCATTTTCCGCATTTAGTTCAACCAGACATCGGCGCTGCCGTCGACTACGTTCTTTCCATCGATTCGTAAATGGCCTCTGCTAGCAGGCGTTAACGTGAAACTCGAATGGATAATACTTTAAGGATGAAGAGCTACGGACAGCGTGAAGTTTGAAATTACAGCTGATCATTTTTGACATCTCAGAGTAACTTTCATGAGCAAGAGGCGTATGAAGCTTCCATTGTGAGCCCCACGTCAAAGGTCGTCAGACACCGAATCAAACTTCAGCGTGCTCGGTATTATTCAAGAGTTTGCAATGCCTTCTCTAAATAGAACTTGTTTAGTACCAAGCTGTTACATGAGGTACCGGCGAACGAGGACCAAAAATGCTAAACGCAGTTCAACAAGAAGGCGAAGGCATGTAAAGGCCATTCAAATTTACCGGTTTATCTTTGATTGGTAGAATTATATTTTAATGATCAGTGCCTATAGGGATTCAATATGGTTAGTTAATTCCAAATAATCACTTGTATTGAGTAAAATAAGTCGAGCTCATGAAAAAAATTCCAAGTACTAGACTTATTCTGAACGGTCGCATGGTCTCTGTAAATGTACCAAAGAGGCGATTATTTGGTGGTAACGGTAATTTTCTGAAATTAATTTAAAACCCGATTTTTCCCGCGTAAACGTGAGATAAATATCCATGTGTGATGCTGTTAAATTTGGATTAAAGGTCATTAACAATGTATCTGAGCCGTATTAAGCTTAATCTTAAATATCCATGACATTCCATATGATTTGAAGAATGTACATAATATACCCGTCCTTGAGGGTGGGAATAAATCACTTGTTGAGAACTAGCGATCTATCAGCAAACATCTGTAACCTGTAACTTCATGGAAAAAATTATTGCTAATTATTTGCGTGGGACGATAATAATTGGCTGTTTAAAACCCAGCATGCCTTACTCAAGGGGTAATCCTACGAAACTCGGCAATTTGGGATCTGTCAGTAAATATACAATTGGTTATATAGGGTTCAAGAAGTAGATGCGGTTATGCTAGTCCAAGACCTTCAGCAACGTGCCTCACGATAAACTAAAAGAAAAGATTGGGAAACTAAAAAAAGGATGATATTATGGAAAGAGACCTTCTAATGGGGTAAATGTCAGTAAGTTCGTCTTGGAAATGAGCTCTCTGCCGAATTCTATGTCGACGACTGCAATTTCTACGGGAAAGACGATAGCGATATTGAATAACATTCATTGAATTCTATTCATTGAATAACAATCAAAAGATAAATAAATGGGTAGTTAACGACGAAATAGAATTAATTATTGCAAAAAGCAAATTATTCAACTTCTCAAACGGTAGGGCACGTGCGATAAGGGAAGAGTGGATAATTTCCGCTACATGGGGAAATAACCATGATGACTTTCCAAGCAACCAAGTATTCCAAGGAAAATATTCCTTTGGAAGCGACTGAAAGGTGAGGTGTGTAAGATAATACGTAAATTGCAACTTGATACTCTGCTCTCGAAGAAAAATGAGCCAGCTCCATGACCGAAGCTCGCAGCTGCGGCGGTGTCAGGTTCCGCTGTGGAAGGAGAGGGGAAGACTGGGAAGGGGAGGAACTCTCAAGTTCCACGCTCCGACGCAGTTCCCGATACATGCTTAGGAGGTCGCGCTCACGGCTTACGACCGTTGTCCCATCTTGCGAGGGAGATTCACACTAACCGTCGTATTTAGCCTTAATCATATGTAGCGATATTAAAGGAAAAATTTCAAGGGTTATTTTGGCTCTTTATTCTGTTAAAGATGATTATCAGAATTATCCGTGAGAAGAAACCGAAGTGTGATGGCCAATCTCACTCCAGGTTAAATCGTTGTCTTCATATTTGTATCAGCCTTCACTATTGCACGCGATACCTTGACAAGAAGATGGTTGCAGCCCTTTGTGCACATCCGAAGAAAGTTTTTACACGCCTTTCAATCTTTTGCAGCCCATTTGCAAATCAACGTTTCGTAGGCACCGACGTCACTTCTTTATAATAGCCACTCCCTTGTGGATGTTCGTTTCTTTTTTAGCTGTTTCCTCTTTCTTTTTAGTTACCAAATTGAAGCCATTACATCAGCCGCCAAGCGAGAGGGCATATGTATGTGATGTCTTCTTTTTCAAAAGAGCATGTGTTTATAGATGTATGTGGATTTTAACACACTTAACCATTATTCTTGGTTTAGTCTTGGCTTGGTATCATTATTAAATGTCTAGACATTATGTCGAATGCATCGAAAGATGAAAATTGAGAGAATAAATTTCTCTTAAAGAACGATATGTCACTATGCTTTACTTTACCATGAAGATAACCCGGGAATATTACGTTATTATGTCGTATGCACTCTTATATGATAGATAAAATTAATGCAACATGTTATCGTGACATTCAAGATTTATCAATGTCTTTCATTTCGAATCATTCCCACAATATACTAGGGTCATCCATAAAGTAACCTCCGTTTTTAAATAAAAATTCAGCAAATGTAAATAAAACTATTTTATTATATACAACTTAAAAGTACACATTTCCTTTACTTTTTCACGTAGTTTCCAAACAAATTCAAGAACTTGTCATATCGTATCACCATATTCGAAATACTACCCTCTCCATAGGAATCTTCCGCCTGAGAATGTAGCCAACCACCTGTGATGGCGTCATGGAAGCTCTTCATTGGCAGCAAAGCCCACGGGATGCAAGTCACTTTTTCATGTAAGCAAAGAGATGGAAGTCGCTAGGAGGCAAGTCCAGGCTATAAGGGGGACGGTAGAGAACTTCCCATTTGAACTTGACCAAGAGTTCAATTGTTTTTCGCGTGAGGGCGAGCATTGTCTCTCACAAACAGAACACCAGATGTAAGAAGGAAACGGCGCTTGATTTGGATTGCTCTTCTTAGTCTTTTTTAAGTTTCACGGTAGTGATAGTCGTACCATGTACAATAAAATCGACGAGGAAGATGCCCTTAGCATCACAAAAACAGTAGCCATGACATTCCTCGCTGACAAGGTTTGACGGAATTTGGTTGGTTTGGATGGGGAATCGGTATGTCATTGACTGCTGTTTTGTCACTGAATTCACATATGCCACCCAGGTCTCATCGTCACTAACAATTTTGTTCAAAAACTCTTCTCACTCATAGTGATACCGCGAAAGAAAGTCCATGGCAGAACTCATTCGTTTCGTTTTTTTTCTCATGGCAATTTCTTCAAAATATTCGCCCGCCATGTTTGAATATTTTCAAATGGCTAAGCACGGCATAAGTGCTGGTGAAGGATACTGACTCTTGGTTGTGGCTTCTTTGAAGTCCTCTTCTCCCTTGCGTTGCCATCTTTGATGGACCGCAAGGGCCTAAGATCTTGTTGCCTTGTATCCACCACAAATTGCCATGGGAATAAGGAAGCCTGGATAGCGTAGTGGTCTGCGCATTGTTCCGGCAAACCAAAAGGTCCGTGGTTCGACTCCCGGTCCAGGCCGAATTTTTCTCGTGGTAATTTCTTCAAAAATTCACCCGCCAGGTTTGAATTCATAATGTTTGGGTCATAAACTGCACACAGTTTACGATGAATTACGGCTGCGGAGAGACTTTTTGCCCAAAGAAATCTTATTACGCCACGCACTTCACACTTGGCGGGATTTTCTATTGCGGCGTTCATGTTTTGTGGTAATGATTCGCAGACGCACGGCAGTAAGATGCTCGTATTGACACAATTAAAAGCGTACTGAACTACTGCGCACGCAGATGTGAGAATGGCAGCACGCCCTCCCCCCCAACTACTTCTCACAGTATTGGAGAAGGGAGTTTCCGCGTATGCACTAGAATTAACGACTGTTGCTTCAAGTTTTGCCCATGACCCGTCCTTGATTGCTCCTTTCAGGTACTTTTGAACTTAAATACGGTTTATCAGTCACTCACGCATTTAAATACCTCATGCTGGTTGACACTGACGCTTGAATAAGGAAGATGGAAAGAGAAACTCTGGTAATACATTGCAAACTTAAAATAAAAGCTACTTGTGGACTGGATAGCTTAACTACTATTCTAACTAACACGCATTTGCACGAGTTAAACATGATGGTAACCAGCGACAAGCCTAGTAACCCCAACGTGGATAAAAAATTGTGTCAGAGCAGCAAGCCGAGATGGTACGAGGCGGAAGTGAGTAAATCGCTGAGGCGACAGAGCGTATGCCACACCAAGATGAAAAAACCGTGCAGTTTTCTCCGCTGAAGACCGCGAGTTAATTATTGAACGATTTGATGTCTAAATCCGCCACAATAGAAGCGTTTAGGAATGCATTCATGGATTTTGTTGCGTTTCGTTTTAATGAGAAGACACAGACTTTCAGGGATAAGGCTTTTATTGTAAAACTGCCTTTACGCAACTATATCTCGGTCGGACTGCTTCTCTCGGACTGACCCCCAGGGCCGGCGTGCATCTGCCTTTTATCTCCCACGGCTCCCCTGGCTTCCAGAAACTTCTCCGACCATCTGGAACGAAGGAACAAGGGGGTGGAGGGAGGATCCATCCCGTGGGCTGAGGGGTCAAGGAGAGGAGAAGGAAGGAAATGGGATCGGGAAGGGTTCTTTTGACTGCCCCCGTGCATACCCAACACCCTCCCTTCTTTAATTGCGACTACCGTCTTCGCCGAGCAAGTCCCGCAATCCTTTGGCGGCAATCCTTTGATTATCCTCCCGTAGCGATTTCTTTGGACTCCGCTGCCAGGGTTGAATGCCGTCTCGGACTGGTCACCTTCCTCGGGTCGAGAGTCTTCGCTATAATGTTCTTTATTCGGAGCGAGGACTAGATAGGCCCGATTCCTCCGGAACTCGCCGACGGGTGTTCTTACGTCGTGGGATCGTGGCTCTGCTCTCTTGTTCACCACGGTCCAATAGCATTTCTTATCCACCACCCAAACTCGATCCCCGGGCTGCAGCTCCCGTCAACTCCCGTCAACTCCCCGAGTTCCGTGGCGTAAGTCGAATCGGTGTTCGACTTTCTTTTTCTGGGTCTGCAACATTTTCCTCTGCTCCTTCAAACTGGGCCATTTCGGTTCCAGCGCCTTCTGTACCAACGGAATATTGGTCCGCAGCTTACGCCCCGTTCACAACTCCGCTGGGCTGTGACCCGTTTCCAGCGGCGTGGACCTATAAACCAAAAGGCCAAGATTAGGGTCTCTCTCTTTAGATAAAATGATTTTCACTATCTTCACCCCAGCTTCCGCCTCTCCATTACTCCGTGCCAGGTACGGGCTGCTGGTAATCAGACGGAAGTTATATTCTTCCGCAAATTTACGTAAGTCTCCTCGAAATTGCAGACCGTTATCCGTCCTCACTTCCTCCGGAATGTCAAATCCAGCGAATATTGCTTTTGTTTTTCCGATTACGGCTGTGGCTGATGTTGAGTTTCACAACGCTACTTCCGGATATCTTGAGAGATAATCAATAACCACCAAGTACTGCCTTCCCTAAACCGAAGCAATATCGATTGCTACTTTCTCCCAGGGACATCTGGGAGGATCAGACGGAATAAGTGGTTCCACTACCATTGGACGGTGTTCGATGCATTCTTTACACCTTGTGACCATATCACGAATTTCAGGCGAAATCGTCGGCCACCAAATGGACTCTCTTGCTCGCGCTCTGCATTTAACTATTCCAAGATGTCCTCGGTGTAATCTCGACAGCATTTCTTGGCGAAGCGACCTCGGGATGACCAGTCTCTTTCGTTGCAAGAGCAATCCGTCGAGCTCCGCCAAGTTGACTTGGTATTCAAAGAACGCCGTGACCCCTGGACTGACGTCTCCTTTACTCTAGGGCCACCCCTCTTTGACATACTCTCTTACTTTCTTTATCACCTCGGCTTCTTGCTGCATCACGCGTACCATCTCCACTAAATCGTCTGACATTGGAACCTGGGAAAAGACTGCCTTTACGTAGTGTTCTATTTCCTCCTTGAGTATGTCACCTTCCTTGGAATTTTCTTCTATTGGCGCTCGAGAAAGAGCGTCTGGTGTATGTAGTTCCTTCCCTGGCACATGCTCGCTCCCCTGGCTTCCAGAAACTTCTCCGACCACCTGGAACGAAGGAACAAGGGGGTGGAGGGAGGATCAATCCCTTGGGCTGAGGGGTCAAGGAGAGGAGAAGGAAGGAAATGGGATCGGGAAGGGTTCTTTTGACTGCCCCCGTGCATACCCAACAGATTTCAAGAGGAAAACACTCGTAGAACAGTTATGGGATAACCCAAACATATTTTGGTCACATATAAGGGAAGTTCAAGGCAGAAGATCAACAGTAAATCCACTGAGAAATTAGAATGGCCAAGTACTGACGAACAGCTCAGATAAAGCTAAGTTATTAAACTCCTACTTCCTAAACGTGTTCACCAAGCCTCCGCAGAATACATCTGTGACGCTTAACGATCGTTACCGGCAAACGATGCTGCCTATTGATATTTGTGCTCGCGAAATATAAAATTTGTCAAAATCGCTCAGTCCAAATAAGTCACCAGATCCTGAAGGAATTTCTTCCCGCATGTATTAAGAACTAGCTCCAGATGTAGCCCCCTACTTGCATATAATGTTTAAAAAATCCATCAAATACTTGTAGTACCAAAGAGTGGAAAATTGCCAATGTAACACATATTTAAACGTGGTGATCAGGAACAGCCATCAAGTTAGAGACCGATGTCCCTAACATCTATCTCCTGCAAAGTCCTTGAACATATAATTGTAAACTCAGTCATGAAACGCCTAGATAGGCAGAACTTGCTGATAAAAGCATAACAGGGAATCAGGAAATAAAGATCCTGCTAAACTCAATTAGCACTGTTTTTCCACGATATTTTAGTCTCCGGTAGGATAATGCCCTAGCAGACGCGATTTTTTTTTACTTTAGGAAAACATTTGATATAATGCCCCAGAGAAAATAATTAAACTTAAATCTTACGGCTTAGGCGACGATGTAATTTCCTAGATCAGATAATCCCTAACCAATCGTGTGCAGAGAGTAGTATTAGATGGTGCCATCTCCAGTGAGTTAAGTTACTTCGGATGTCCCAAAGGGGAGTGTAATAGGTCTAATTATATTCCTTCCGTATATTAATGATGTTGGTGAAGTAGTAAAAAGTAAACTCCGACTATTGGCAGATTTTGCTGTAGTGCACATGGAAATCCATAGCGATAATGATTAGGAAGCGCTAACATAGGACCTCGAGGCACTTCAAGCGTGGTTCGTTGCATGGCAGCTAGAATTTAATTTGAAAAAATATGTTGCAATGAACTTCTGGAAAAGAAAATACTCCCGTTATTACAGGTATTACGTATGCCTCCTAATGCATGTTCTAAATCTGCCGAGTAGTGCTAAAACCATGTCTTGCATGTTCCCTGGATGACTCTTGTGTCACGTACACATAGTCACATTATAGATTATTTTAGTAGTTTCTGTAGCATTTGTAGCATACCAATTATGTGGTTCATGTTGGTGGAAGAAGATTTCTTCACTGTAGTTCATGTTGGTGATAAGTACCCCCTGCCAAGCACCCTTGTGATGGCTTACAAGGTAAGAAGTAGATGTAGATGGAAGGGGGTTCAAAGACACGGCTATTACAAAGAGCATTTTAATCCGCCCGATCCGAACGTGCCGAAGAAATTTTAGTGACAATCGTGAGGGAAGTAGCATTTTCAGACGTGGCTCCGTCGCGAAAGGGTAAACGTACCATTCCAAATTACCCCACCCACCTCTCCATCTCCTCCCACATCTTCCCATCTATCTCCTGGAACCCTCCGACAATCTCTGTCATCCATTGCCACGTCACCTCGTGGGTCCTCTCATCCTAACTCCTCTCCGCTTCCCTGACAACCATCCCGTCACCTTGCCTGCCACTCGTGGCACCGCACGCGTGCCGTTGAAGAGCATCTCAAACTGCCTTAAGCTGATACCCAAAAACTGTCATTCAATGCTGGAGGAAAAGAGCCAAAATACAAAATTAAATCTAGACGAAGACTCCGACTAGTCGCCATGCGCCAAATCGTTGTGGCACACTAATCTACAACATTAACATTCACACCCCTCAAATTCTCCCTCCAAACCACCCGTAAACTTTCCCTCCAAAATCCTTTCCATGGTTTTCTCTCAACCTTCCCGCTAAGCACCAGGCCTAGACGGCATAACCAATGAGCAACTAAGTTTGTCGTACCAGCACCACAGTTCCTGCCCCAACTCTCTGATATTTTAAATTATTGTTAACTCCCTGTGAATCTGCCGACGAAATTCTGATCCCTAAACCTGGAAAAGACCGAACCATCCCTGGCAATTTACTGAAATTTACCCCAATCCCCCTCACCCCTGATGTCGGAGCTGCTTCCCGTTTCGGTCGTGCTCTTCGAGCGCTCCTTAATCTGGTGTTTACCTGCTCGTTGCTTACCTGCTCTCCGGTCATCCGCTGCTCAGTTTCTTGGACCTGCAACCTTAGTGTAGCGGCATATACTATTCGTAGATTTCTTTATTCCTTCCAACTTGATAAATGCAAGTTAGTTTATCTCTCCCGTTATATAGTGGTGCCACAATTAGTGTTAGTTCAGAGTGAGTTGTGTTCGTGTGTGTGTGTGTGAGTGAATCTCTTCACTCCCGCGTTATCCCAGTTCGTGCTCCGAGTGAGTCTGTCGAGAGTGCCTTCTGGTGGCGATAAGTAGAAACCCCATTATTATCATATTTCAATTTTGTAGCAAGTAATTTCTGTGGTTTATCCTCGGGTATCTTTTCATAATATTGCCCGTAAATATTTGCTGCATATCGTTAGTGTACGATTCTGGTGTTAGAATATAACTTAATTTAACCTAACGAACTCTTACTGAGAGACTAACTACATATATTATATTATATTAAACTCTATAATATTCTTATTATTACACACACACACTATTGTTGTGAACTTTTAGTTTTACATCTCGTTTACTGGTAGAGGATATTTAAGTACATTTCCTGTCGATAGATAGTTTTACTCTCCGTTTATATAATATAGACACCGACTGACATTCTATTTTATACGTATAGCCCGTTAAAAGCTCGTTAATTGTTATTTTTTGGACTTATTTAATTAAATATTATTTAGATAGGTTGAATCCATAAACACATCTTATTTCTCGCGTGCTTCATCATTGCTTCAAACCCTCTATAGCTCACTTGCGTCACATCACATGTCCTTCCCCTCCTATCTTAAGAGCCTTATTCTGAACGGAATTGCGACCGCGCTAAATGCCAGAATTTCGACCCAGCTTGCTGTTTCCATGGTAATTTCGACCCAGTCGCTATTCGGTATTCTGAACATTTATAATGGCTACCGGAAGTCGAAATTTAAAGCGCGGTCGCAATTCGGTATTCTGAACGGTGAATAGCGAACCGGCCGGGTCGCAATTATATAGCGCGGTCACGGAGGCCGGGCAATTCTGAATAGCGACGGCTAGTTCTCATACACTCGGCAGAATATGTGCATTTCGTAATGATTTCAAGCATTTTTCAGTGTTTAAATGAAAAACTTTCAAGTAATTATGGACCCAATATCGCTTATATGGCGCCATAATAATATGTAATTGAGAGCACAATCGTTTATATGCCAATTAGATGCGCGTTATACAAAAAATTAACTAAATCTATTATTTTCCTCTGGCCACTGGACAATATCACTTTGAAAAATAATTATTTCATACTCTTATGAAATTCGTTTGCAAGGGGCAAGTATAACATCGCTAATCATATAAGTAAATGGCTACAATTCTTGGATCTCGCCTATATGCTAGATATTTACAAGCACGTATGTACGCACAATAAATACACAAGGGTCGAATTTCAAGGAGTACTCCAATTCAGATGAACTTGCTGTGCTAACCACGTATTTTAATGATAACGGTGAGTAAAAACAACACGTAACAAGTACAATGAAGCCCTGCGAGACGTATGAACGTCACACAAAATAACGTTACCTGTAATGTCATATGAATCATATAGGGTCATCCAATACAAACACTTTTGGAATTTATTAAATAGCCAATTTCTTACAGTTAAAAATGCAGTATATTAATTTCGCTCTCATTCTAAATGAGGCCGAATATAAAAACTTTCTATGCCCACCTCTCGCTCTCATTGAGGTCTAGTGGTCATCCCATTACAAGCTTTAACATTATGCAGTGAGACTGTTGAGACCTCCAAGCCCATTACTGCCAACACAAAACATTATCACTGAGTGGAATAACGTACATTGCAATACTGGTAGTCCTCTATCGAAGGAAAACTGACAAATTTGCATGTAAAGCAGTGTCTGCGGATAAAGTGCATACGTCGACGCTACGAAAGGTATTCAATAAGGGACACTGCTTTCCCAAAACTGACACAGGAAAGGATCAATTTATATGTTATTTAATCATAAGGATAGCAGGCATAATTAACATTTTAAAAACAAAGTTTGATTCCTTCTTTCGGGTTTTCCGCCGCGTTGGTTCATGTTGAGGACAATATTTCGCCGGCTGTCCTGCTGGCTTCCTCCGGTCCATGTAACACTTCGGTTCTGGAGGCGTCGTATTATATAGGGTCGTTTTCGCGCCTTTTTTGTGGTCCTCTTCTCTGATTGGTCGGAATGGTTTCTTCTTGGAAAAGTGCTTTCCAAGAAGCGGAGATAGGGTAACCGTCGTCTCTGTTGAAGTTTTCGCGGTTTTTAGCGATTTCCACCGCTTCTCTGATGAGACGGGGGAAATATATTTTTTCTCTGTGGATGATCGCCGCTTCCGGGAATAATATGTTATGTTGCGGTCCCTCCCAAGCATGTTCCGCAATGGCAGAAAGGTGGAACTGTCTCTGTTTGGTGGCTCTCAGATGTTCCTGCATGCGAAACTTGAGCGCTCCGCAGGTCTGTCCAATGTACCTGGAGCCGCAGTTGCAGGGCACGGAATAGATGCCTTCGTTGGAGTCTTTGGGGCCAAAGACCGCCTTCCCAAAGACGCCAACTGCCTTTCTACCCCCTCCACCCCCATAACCGGGGGAAGGAGAGAAGGTGGGGAGGGTTAATAAGGGAAAGGGTGGGAAGAGCGTCTGGTGGGTTGCCTGCCTTCAGCCACTGCGCCGCCCCCACCTCCCCGTCCCCAACTTTCAAGACAGTGTTTTGGAAAAACCTACGTTACACTAAGTTAACAAACTTAAGACGCTACAATAAAACATTATCGGGGATCGATCTCTTTTCACTCATAACAAGTAGGGGTTTCTAAGCAAAATTATTTCCAAACAGTATTCCCTTGTATATGGGGGATTAATACTAAATTTTTTAAAGTCTGCCCGACACAAGTGGGCGGAGAGCGCACGTTTTTACATTAGAAGGAGATGATAAACGAACGACGAAGCAGGCTAGATATGTGTTTGATGGATATCTTAAAATCGTGATATTACTTATAGAATTAATAATTTTCAGTTAAAAGAAATTATTTTAATATATCCTATATTTCTCCGATTACGGAGTTCCCAAAAAGTTTTAATTTAAAACATTACACTCGTTGCCATCTCTGAAATTATTATATTTTACATTGTTTCTAGTTGTTACACATTCCTGATGTTGCCGTTGGTAAGCGATCTGTTTTTGAGACGCGTAAGATGTTCGCTGTTATGGTATTCCGATAGTTCCATTTTTGCACTCTTCCCAAGCCTACTTTGTAGGTACACCATAAGGATTCCCGTCATTTACGCAGTTGCTGTGCGAGTAACTACGACGATACCCTGATATAAGTCCCGATTGGGCCCGGAACCACGAGTGCGAACCGAAAGTCCATCCGCCACTTCACTTGAACTGAAACTATTCAAAAGAAGGGACTCCGGAACGCTATATTTCGTTCCAAATTCCACTTTTGTTCCGTTAAAGAAACTAAAGTCAAGCTGAACATAAATTTTTATTCCGAACCGAAACTATAGACAAAAAGGAAGCCTATGGTTTCGTTCCGGAACGAAACTACAAACTTCGTTTAACTTCCGGTTTCGTTTAACATACAATCCTAGGAAGAGACCCTTACTCAGGACTTGTCGTGGGGGAAGCATATACGAGAAATTTGTGGACAATTAATTCGTAAATTAGGATATATTAAACGAATACTAGGAAAAAGTGACGAGAAAGTAAAGGAGCGATGTGATTTTTCACTCGTGAGACCTCACTTGGAGTACGCCGCTAGTATATGGGACCCTTACGAAGTAGGACTAGTTTCAGATATAGATAGATCAGATAGAGAAGGGAAGGGAGAAGGGGAAGTGAAGGGAGAAGGAAAGGAAGAAATGTAGGTTAAATCTTTTACGAAATTTAGATGTAGACTATTTTTTGCCGGACATTCAAAATATTTTGCTGGAGGCAAACTATTATGGTAGGAACGATCACAGGAATAAGATTAAGGAAATAGACAGCAGAACCGATAGATTTAAAATGTCACATTTCCCACGTAGAATAAGGGACCATAATAGTTGTGATAGATCAGTTCTAGAATACTGACTAGGTTAAATAGGTTTTTCCATGAGTGCTAAATATCTTAGCATGAATTTTAGATACTAATCTCGCATGCAATCTCCGTCATTATATCCTTTTGCACGATTTTCTACCTTTTAGTGCAATTAATCTGTCGCATTAATTATCCTAACCGGTACTTGTGTCTTCAGTAATGTACTGCATGGTAGCATGTTCTTCTACGTATAACTCTCCTGGTCTCTGGTTTGACGGCGTACCGTCGTCCTTACTGCTTTTGGCCTGCGCCTGGTATTCGGAGGAACCTGCGCGGTTCTGATTTGAACTGGGATGAGTGCTGCATGCCTGGTGTGGAATCACACCGTGCCACACACCCTAGTGGTGGCTTGCACGGTATATCGTAGATGTAGATGTCCTCCTCTCCAAGACCCTTGAACCCCTTTCTTCTCGGCAGCCTCCAATCCCACGTCCTGACCTATGAAATCATCTGCCCCGGATATCTTGGATTCTGCATTGTGTGCCAGCAACTACACAAATCCTCCGACTTACGCACAGAATCTATCTCGCTATGTTTTCATCTCTCAAATTTAACAGGCGTAGACATATTCATATATGTAAACACCCGGGTGTTTTATCGCATGCTTGCATCTGTTGGTTTCTTTACGACTGGTTCACAAAATGTCCAAACTCCACTTCCAGTCCTCCGATCCCAAACTCCTCCACAGCCACCTGCTTATCTGAACCTTCCGTGTGATGGTAAGCAAGTCTCTTCCCTCCTTCACGAGGCGGGCGTTCCACCGGAATCCCCTCCCACTTATATGCACGCTTTACGTCAACAAAAATCCCACCAAGAAAAAAATTTAAACATTCGCACGTACCCCGATTTCCACGTGACATCTCGGCTACATCTATCAAATGAGAGGCAAACATCAACGTACCCCATACACAGTTCAAAATTTTACACAAAAGGACACTACCGTGGAAGATACAGACAAATGCATTTTAAAGTAAACACGTATACTTCTCAAGACGCTTCAGGCACCAGAGCTATTCCAAGAACAACGCGCGCCGATAACAAGTTTCCATCGTCTTCTAGGCGTCCCTACCAAGATGGCCAAACGAACTTACAAAGATCATCCAAATCAGTGCATTCTGGTCATCCTGATAACCTGATTCGAAGTACAATCCCTCAAAACCCAATAATAACCACATACACTTCACATCTGAGTGCCTCTGTACAGAGCCATGGTCTTCTCCTTAAAAGGGGGCGAATTCCACATCAACTCAATCACCATCTGTCAGGAACTTTAAACCTTCCGAAACAAGTCCTCGAGGCACATCCTCCGACTAAATACTCTATGATAATAAACTGGAATCCGATCGCCGATGTTCGAAAAGCCCACCAACGTCCGTGCAATCCGTCAGCGAGTTTATTACGTCTCTTTACTCAAATTTCCGGAGCAGGTGGGCGGGCAATGGTTACACCTTACGAACACACATTTGGGACTGCGATCGAAGTACATGCCCCTACATACACCAACCACATGCAAACTGCACTGCATGCAAATTACTCATCCACGAGGGGGGGGGGCCTACGCCACGATCACTGAGAGGCACTCAGTACCCCCTGTCCGGTGTTGAATGACCTCTGGAGTGCGAGAGGGAAATACATCTACATCTCCGTAATACCCTGCGAGCCACCACGAGGGTGTGTGGCAGGGGATGAAGATCACCAACCATGCACTATTGACTTGCAACTAGGATATTTAATCGAGACATGCTAGATAATAGGTTCACATGCAGCTAGATGGTTAGTATCTACATAATAAGAAAGGGATTATTGGTTGTTATTACATGCATCATGCACTACAGACTACTCTAACTTTATTTCGCCTACCGATCCCTTTGCTACGCTGCCTATTTCTCTCTTATGATACGCGGGAAAAATGACATTTAAAAATCTATCGGTACGACAGTCTATCTCTCTAATCTTGTTAATCTGATCAAACCTAGCATAATACGCAGGAGTTCTTAATATACATATATCTAACGTCATCTGTGAACAAATCGATTTCGAATTTACTTCAAAGATTTAACCTCAATTTTAACCTGCGTTCTGATAGCAATTCCCATCCTAGTTCTTCTATTAAACTCGTAACACTTATACATTTATCATAACGGCCTTTAACAAATCTAGCGGATCTCCTTTGCACACGCTCTAATTATTTTATCATACCTTCCTCGTACGGATCCCATATACTAGATGCATATTCCAAATGAGGCCTGACAAGTGTAAAATAGCTGCTTTCTCGTACTCTCTCATCGCATTTGCCTAGAACCCTTTTTACGAATCCTAATCTACGGTTTGCTACACTAGTTATTTCCCTGATGTGTTTCCCCCATGACAAGTCTTCAGTGATGGTGACGCCTAAGTATTTAATAGATTCTACGTTAGATATTTTATTTTCTTTGATGCAATAATTATTCCGGGGAAAGCCATTCTTTTTCCAAAAGTTCATTATCGCGCATTTCTTCAAATTTAATTCTAGCTGCCAACTATCAAACCAATCACCAATCGCATCTAAATCCTTAGCTAAAGACTGACTGTCCTCTTCATTTCTAATTTCCTTATACACAACTGCATCATCGGCAAAAAGACGGAGCTTGCTATTTTTTACTACTGTATTCAAGTCATTTACGTACAGAAGAAATAAAATTGGGCCCATCACGCTTCCCTGGGGAACACCCGATTGAACTTTTACTTCGCCTGAGCTGACACCGTGTAGTAAATAAAGTGATATCGATGGAATGTGGTATTCATCAGAGGCGTGAAGCAAGGATAACCATAAGTTTGTCGTCAATAAAGAGTCAAGCATCCCTTTTCAATTTTGCATTGAAAAAAGTGTTGGCAAGTGATCCACAAAACATTCGGCCACGACCATTGTGCACCTAATGCACACATCGTCACGTTACCCGAAGTTTCGTCATAACAGCGCTGAAGACATCGTCGGTTCGTTCGATTCTATGTCGCCCGCCGACGCGCAATTCTCTCCAAAGTGATCGACAGGCATTGGAGTGAATTATACAAAATATTTTTTGTAACAACATATTCCCCAAACCTCTAAAGGCTCACAAACAAGTATGTTACAACTTTTATGAGTTAATTCTTAATCTCAAATGATTTTCAGCCTAATCCTCGTTAGTTGGCGCGCATTTGTCTCCTAAAATAGGCATTCAATCCTCAAAAAATAATTTTCAGTCCAGTGTCAATAACGCATTCGCTCTATTCCCCTTGCTTTCGAAGCTATTCGACCGAGAGTGCTCGTTAATGCTCGCACGAATCGAGGACAACGCCGTCTATTCACTCCAGCGGAAGTCGAACCGCGCTGCGAAAGCAATGGCGCGCGCTCTGGCGATAGAAATGGCCGACTGAAGGGATTGCCCTCATTCAAGCGCCCTTCTCGACGGTCGGCGATGGCCTAACCAAATGGCATTCCTCCTCCTCCTTCTTAATTTCAGGTGTCGGGGTCCAAGATCTGGCAGATGGAGCGCTCTTGCATGTGCTGTCAGGAGAGCGGCGAGCGGGAAGCCAGCGTGTCGCTGTTCTGCCCGAAGGCGAAGCCGGGAGAGAGGAAGTTCCGCAAGGTATGGATTGGGTCCCCTCCAGTTTCGACCGCCATTGGTGAATCACAGCGCTGCATCACGCAACTCGATAATTGCAATATCACTCAAAGTACTAAATTACGCTTTCGCGGTCATTGAATACGATGATAATGATCATACTGAAATATATGACATGATCATTAAAAGCAGCCAATTTTATATTTCACTCCTGGTAAAATATTGTCATATCTCAATTATTAGCGAGAATAATGCGATGCACCTAACATGACACCGTAACATGAGCTCATTAAATATCTGCTCTCCCACGCGCTTTATTGATGGGAAAAGAAAATGGAATCAACCGATTTAAAGTGCCGTATTTCCTTCTAATTATATGGAAAGCTATTACCAACCATTATAACTCAGATCGAGATTTAAACCCTTAGAGCGAAAAAGTAATTTCAATGAAGAGTATTGTTTTCCAAAATTGGTTGCCGTCTTGAAAACTGGAACCAGTGGGGACAAATCACGGCGAGGAAAGAAAGATAATTGTCTTGAGTAAGATTTAGACTAGTCTGATGCCCCAACTGTGATTGCAAACCACTGCTTTTAGGCGTTTTCCCGATTAATGCGAAATACTTCGGACGAAATGCTTGCGATGACATAGCTTGTTAGTTTTTTCCTCCTTTTTTTCTTGATAAGGACGTATTGATTAGAGCTTCCAAATGAGGACACCGTGTCAGCAGCTACGTCCGAAAATTATAAAATTCGCGACAAGGACGAATGGATAATATTGACTTTCCAAAATCCTTGTCAACTCCATAGAAAGCGATCAACTGTGGATCAGTTTCTGTTTGCATGAGGACGTAGTGCCAGATGGAGATGAGAGCTGGTATTTCTTTTCGCCACTACATGATTCCGAAAGTCGCTCACTGATATTATACGTTTTGCACAGCACATGTTTTCGTCCGTTATTTCTAAAATTCCACAGTTTATTGGTATTCTAAAACGTTTTGGAAATAACACTGGTCGGCATCTTTTATTGAGCGACAAGAAAAACCCGGTAATATACGTACGTCAGCATAATTAACAAACCACATATCTCCAAAATATACTATTTTGGGTTTTTATGTTTTAATAGTATAGCTAAATGGTCTCTGAACAGTTTCATTTAAACTTCTATAAGGAATATGGAAAGAAAAAGTATGAAAGGTTCAATATTTAATAGACGTGGAAATACATTAATAGAAGTGGAAGTACAACCTCATTTTACGTAAAAAATAATCATCGCTTCTTTTGTTTAATAGGAAATGTCACTTACGTGGTTTGTTAGTGTTGGGCCGACGACATATTCGACTGGGCATAATTTTGCCTTAATAATGCAATTTCACTGGGTAGTAATTTATTTTTTAACCTTCGCGATAGATCTCCAAGATAGCCAATAGACTGCCAATACTAATAGGATGCTCTCTCCCTCTGGCGAGAGAAACCATTTTACTTCCGCTAAAGAACCACAACCCGGAAATGTGACGCAGTTAACCTCACTTCAACTCTTGCTGTTGTTTCGCCAACGTCATCTAGTGGGAGCCCTTGTCATTCATTCCTGTGGGCTCTCAGACAGGAACACAGAAGCATTGACGATCATTTGCGTTCGAAAATTGACATCTTCAAACATTGTGCCGTAATTATCATTGCAGGCGCACGCACTAAACACATCCATAAAAACACTGAAGAGGCACGGGGTGACACTACATACATAGTCATGGTCCGTTTAATTCCAGATCATTCACTCTTGAACGTCGCGTTCATTCTCACGCTCGCCTTTCCTTTATCAAGCATCGCATCCATAACTCCATTGGCCTTCATAAACTTCTAAGACTAATACCAACATACTAATATGCTTTCAATCGACCACAAATGCCCAATAAACTTTATTTCGGACACCCATACATTTTTCTACCAACTTCTGAAGTGCTAATAGCTGATCTGTACATCCTCAGCCACGCATAAACCCATGCTGTACATTTCTTAATATGTAAACCACTATCTTCCTCCCCCTCTAATATAATTGTATTTAAGAATTTAATTCACCCGGAATACCCAATGAACTAATTACTCTCTTATTTTTACGTTTGTTCTTCCCAACATTTCCGCCGTACAAAGGTTCTGATGAAGTGCACACCTCCCATCCGGTTCAACTGCAGAACTTCCAGCATTCATAATATCCCCTCTGCAACAGTCCTATGCATTGCATTCTCATCCATCGTGACTTTCTTTCCACTTCCACTCTTTCTTGAAATAATTCCCCAACTGGCATAGTGTCCCTTTTTTAGCCTTTGCCGAAAGTCCTTCCATTCCCTTTTAGCCCTATTCCATTCCCTTTTAGCCATATTCCATTCCCTTTTAGCCCTCTTCCATTCTCTCTCACGGCCTCGAGAGCTCTCATTCGCTGTTCTTTCGTTCGTTACTTTTAGGCATTCCTCCCACCTTTCCCCCCTCTCTCTTTCTCACATCCGTCTTTCCAACACCTTCTATCGCTCCCTCCTCCGTCCGCTCTGAGGAGTCCGCATTCCAATCTCTTCTCCGCCGCCATTCACTCATTCCATTCACTCTCTTCCATTCTCACTCCCATCATTCCGGTCAGCACCACCATACATTGTTTTTTATTGCTCTACTACTCCATACGTATTTCAGAGTGAAGCGCAATCGTTTTGCGGCGTCAGCGAGCGAAATGAAGTGTGATTATAACACCCTTACAACGTCAAAGTGTCCAATTGGAGTGAAACCGGATTACACGGAGGGATACATTTCACTGTTTTCCAATTTCTGCCTCGTTTCATTGCACGTGCAATCATTGAAAAAAATAAAATTAGGTGATAACAAACTTTGACGTAACTTTGGCCACACTCTGACTTTCCTTCAAATATAGTTATACGTTTGAATTCTTAATAATGCACCATTACATGTTTCAAAAGTTAATTATTTTTCCCCTGATATGCAAATTATTGTTCTTTGATAAAACACTAACAATTTGTTCTCCGATAAAACACAAACTGCAATACAATTTAAACTCCTTTTTTATCGGTGTAAATATATTGTCAATATAAAGGCATTTTTTAGAGTCTACTTCTGAACTATATAAATATTCATTTCAAAAGTTTACAGAAAATTTAAGCAATATAGCAATTTTATAATTTTAAGAATTAACAATCCCTGCGTATTACGTAAATGTAATGGCTGTATGAGTGAATTTCAAACAAAAAATTTTGTTTCCGACACTTTTTTCAATGTATTCTTTGGATTCACGTTAGAGAATAAACCAATTGTAACTTCCACACAAGATTTATTGAAACCGACCCAGGTTTCGAAACACCGTGTGTCATTATCAAGGTAGATCGAAGCTTTGGTCGAGAGCCTTAAATAGTCGACGTAATACAAGCGGGAGGGGGGAAAGTTCAAGAAAGTCTTTCTTGAACTATTCGAGATTGTGAATACCCCTGAAAATATGCCCTTATGTAATGACATTGTGTTCCCCACCCATTCTACTCTCCTCAATATTCGCCTTCCCAAGTGAGTTCTCCTTACCCCCCTTTTCATTTTCCCTTTCCAAACATCCCCCTCCCCCACTCCGGTTTCTCTCCCACCCCTTTCCCCCCCCCCCCCCCTCCCGCCGCTTCGGAGTCACGGCTATGTACTAAGTCGACCATTTAAGGCTCTCCAACAATGCTCCGAACTACCTTGATAATGACACACGGTGTGTCGAAACCTGGGTCGGTTTGAATAAATCTTGTGAGGAAGTTACAATTGGTTTATTCTTTAACATGAAAAAAAGAATTTCCACAAAGTTACGCCTTCTGTCCTCAGTGGTGTTCTTTGGACACTACTAAGTGTTCCTTTGTACAATCATCCTAGTGGGTTAGTAACATTGAGAAGTCATTTTCACAACTTCATTGCTCTTTCTCATTCCTATCCACTCATACCCCTGAACTGTAATACTTAATTGCCATGCGATGTCTTTGTCTTGTGTTTATTCTGTGGTTACCGAATACTTTTAAATTTGCGTCTTTCCCCAACCAGATTTCGAGGAAAATTCTTGTTTACTCTAAAAATAGGTCATGACTGAAAGGATACTGTTAGAACCTTTGGCCCAACTACGTGAAACACATCTGAAAATTTTCTTCGCTCCTTCATCGTGTGAAAGATACCCCTCCGTGAAAAGAAAGCAATAAAGAAATGCGAAAACATGCAATGTACAGACATCTGATAACATTACATAAAATTCTGCTTAGGAAGATGATGGTACTCTTACTGTGACGATTCTCATAAAAGATACTAGCAAAATACGCTGGACTTTCCCGGATAATATCAACTAGGCGATTGCGATGCAGTAGTGCTGACTTTAGCCCGAGCGAATGACTAAAATAAATAATGGAACAGAGTTGATTTATGAAGTAACCCATGCTTCACATTCCACACGGGGAAGAGGAGACCTTACTAAGTCGCCTATGAGGAGAGGCACTACCACTACCATTGATTTGCGTTCTCCAATGCCCTGGAGAAAAACTACTCTATCAAGGCGACACTTATTCCCTTCCGAGCCTCGCTGTTCGTTACATTAACCATGAATTCTGCCGATGATCGACTCACCGAAGTTGGACGCAACGACATGATTTAAAGCTCGAAAACACAGCGTAGGTTGGACATCCCAGATTGGTGTGCTATGCATGAGGGGCTTCTAGGAGATGTTTCACTTTTAAATGACGAAAATGTATGGGCATAAAAATACATGAACATGGGCAAATGACGTGTGTGTGTGTGTGTGTTTGACCACTTTCAATCCATTCTTCCTCTCGTGTCCGATGGCAGGTGACGACAAAGGCGCCCCTGGAGTGCATGTGCCGGCCCTGCACGGGGGTCGAAGAGAGCGCCGTCGTGCCGCAGGAGATCGCGGCGTACGCGGACGAGGGAACGCTCAGCAGCCACTTCCGGCGGACGCAGTGACCCCATCGGCCACCGCGGCCACACTTCCTCTTCCTCACTCTTCCTCACTCTCCATCGTGAGACAATACATTTTTGTAAAGAAACTGTTTCATCTTCCTTAAAAAAATAAAAACGATTAATCCTTTTGTTCGGTGATAACTTACTGCTGTCCATGGCCTAGAGAAGAGATGCCCTTCTGGGGAGAGATAGATGACCACTCTCTCTCTCTCTCTCTCTCATCGACCCCCCCTCTTCAACCCGCCCTCACCCGACTCCATCCCGACACTCAATGCACCGCCATCGCCCCAAACAACGCCAAGGAGGTGTGACGGAGTTCCATTGCACACACCGACCAGAGGCTTCGATAAATAGAAAACATTTCGCGGACACAAAAGGTGAAGCAAAGTGGCTTTGGCAGCACAATTAGAGGGGAGAATGGGGCAAGCGAGAGTGATGGCCGATTCAAATCGCAGCTCTTCCGATACCTCATCGGACGCACGGACCATCATTGTATCCATTCATCTAAGAAAGATTTGAATCGGCGGGCGGTTGATGCCACCACCCTTGCCAGGGAATCCCAGCCGTTTGGGGGTGGGGGGCGGGGGTGAGAAGACGGCGATCCCTTTCTTCCCCCTCCACCCCCATAGCCGGGGGGAAGGAGAGAAGGTGGGAAGGGTTAATAAGGGAAAGGGTGGGAAGAGTGTCTGGTGGGTTGCCTGCCTTCAGCCACTGCGCCGCCCCCACCTCCCCGTCCCCAACTTTCAAGACAGTGTTTTGGAAAAACCTACGTTACACTAAGTTAACAAACTTAAGACGCTACAATAAAACATTATCGGGGATCGATCTCTTTTCACTCATAACAAGTAGGGGTTTCTAAGCAAAATTATTTCCAAACAGTATTCCCTTGTATATGGGGGATTAATACTAAATTTTTTAAAGTCTGCCCGACACAAGTGGGCGGAGAGCGCACGTTTTTACATTAGAAGGAGATGATAAACGAACGACGAAGCAGGCTAGATATGTGTTTGATGGATATCTTAAAATCGTGATATTACTTATAGAATTAATAATTTTCAGTTAAAAGAAATTATTTTAATATATCCTATATTTCTCCGATTACGGAGATCCCAAAAAGTTTTAATTTAAAACATTACACTCGAAAGACACTAGGAAGCCTATAGTTTCGTTCCGGAACGAAAGTATAAGTTTGGTTCCGGTTTCGTTTAACGTCCCTGGCAACAAGGCAGCATTTCACTAAGGGAACGACGACGAACACAAGAGGAAACACAGACACAGTGGTTAAGATACAGAACATCATTTCGGAACACTCAGAACCCAAGGAGGAAAAGAGCTTCCTTCAGTACTGAAGTGAGAGTGTTGTTCGGGGTCACAATCCTAAATGCCTTTTGGGCCTAAGAGCGTGAATTGATCCCAAGAGCGTACTGCATGCACACCAACATTATCAGCCATAGGCAAAATCATCCTGTTAGTGAGTCACCTCCCATGACAACCACCGCATTAATGAGGCCATCGGAACACTTCTATCGAATTGAGAAATAACATCGACGTATTGCTAAATAGAAATAGATAAGATAGCGGCGCAATAGTCGTACATGCGTGCTCCAATCACAAGACACAGCTGTTATCTCATGCATTGCGATTTCTTCGCACGCACTCGGGTGCGCATCGCGTCTCTATGTTGTCGCCACACGTCGCTCGAGTCCGGCTCTCTGCGTCTCTCTCATTCTCCAGAAAGATGGCCCCCGCACGTGATCTCCCCCTCTCGCGTGTCGACAAATAGATCAGAGTCTCAACGATTACAAGCTCGATCCCAAGTGTGATCAGCAATGAAATCGATCACTTGACGGTTGGTTAGGTGGTTTCCTCGTTATCTAATGGCTCTTCTGTTCTCATCATTGGTGCAAATCACATGTGGTCTTCAATTTTCAAAAGTGGACTATCTTTTCATAAAAATTCTTAGGCAGTACATCGAAATTTAAGCCCCTGGCGTCCCTAAGTCCCTGCAAAATACACTCGCCAAACTGCCTTTGTTCCGGTCTAAAAGTGATCAGATCAGAACATAAAACTCAGACCGAAATGATTCTATGACTAATCATTCCACCATGAAATGAAACCAGAGTCATTGCGCGCCACTTCGGATACAAGTGCTTTGCTTTGCGCTTCGTTTAAAACTCCTACAAACGAACGTATAGCGTTCCACAGATTTTCAAGGGATTAAGATGTGAGCCGCAATAGACTCGGAGGCTACACGCTAGACTTAGTTTTCTTGAGAACTTCAGAACAAGTGTGTTTCAGAGCGACTAAAAGAATATCATTTTCACGGCACACTACATCTCTGGGTCCGACAGAAGCAGTAAAATAATAGAGACACATACATTGCCAAATGTCGTTCCAAATGTTTGTACCAAAAGGTACAGAAATTCGTTCTTTCCACGCACAATAAGCCACCATTATAAAACCGAAGCTCCACTCAAAGCACATCCATAATACACGTCACCATTTTACCACCCCAAACCTTATTCTCTTTATAATAACATTACACGGTCTGGTGTCCTAATATCCCTTTGTCAAATGCTCATGTGGCGACTCTCATCGTAGTTTGTAAAACTAGAATTTGATCCTTAACCTCTCAGAATTTTATGGAAATTGGTGGAAAGGAATATTAGTCTTGCCAAATATGTTACAGAGTTTATATTTTACAAAGAATTAAGGTTGTAACTCATTCTGAGTTTTTTCTACTCTAATATTTTTAATAAACTTAATCCGCCTAACAAAGAGCGCTAACAATGTAATCTAATCAAACAACTGTATAGCAAATATTTAGAAGTTGAAAACATATCTTATATAACTGATATGTATTTTCGCTCTTTTTCGAGTGGGCCTGTGGAGTGCAATACTCTCCACGAAGGTCCAGCTTTAACTTTGTAGCCTTGAATGAGATTTCTAAGCGCGGTGAAGGATTTCGAACGGGGTAACTATGTCGCGGGCCAAGTGGAAGTGCGAAGGAATTGAAGAACTCAGTCCGCCTGGAACCTGTAAGGAGCACCATGGATTCCCGGTGCATGAAAGGAACCAAATTAATGACATACATTCCGCTATTGGGACATTGATGGTGCACGATCTGGTGGAAACACCCTAATGACCGTGCGTCGCGACTATTGACATTTGACTGGCATGTTGACCGGCTTTCAAATGCTCAGTGATGTATAGTTGGAAGAGACACGTTAGATTGTCAAGGAAAAGCGACCTCAGAGCCGCCATTGCCGAACAAGAGAGACGACAATACGCGAGCGAACGATGATCAAGGCAGAGGCAGGGTGTTCCGAGTGCACCACTCCAATCTATCGCACCACTAATAAAGTCATCTATCGATCTCAAATCGAACCTCACGGGAGAAAGGGACCTTCATCCACACACCCTTCGCAAGCTAAGAGAGGAAACGTAAAATTTTCCTTGGTTGCTGCGGGTCGACCGGATTGCCTTGGAAAACTCCTCCCTCACTCGCTACAGCGATGCACGAACAAACCACATTGTCCAGCTTCATTTGTAATCATCAATTTCCGGTCCACCGAATTAATAACTCCGAGAGCGGGAGGTTAAGTGAACCAGGGAGCGAGCGAGTGGGGGGCAATTGGTAACGGCTCGATTGCCGTTCGCAATGCGACAGACAGATTGCTCGACTTCCGAGGTTAAACGTCGCGCCGAGTGCCAACAAAAATCAGCGATTAACGGCTTAACAAAATTCGACAAATGTTCTCTCACAAATTAATAATCTCAGTCCCGTTTGTTGCGCATAGGAATCTTAGGAGACAATTTTGCGCCGGACGCATGAATTTCTTTATTATAAGTAGGGACAAATAGCTGGATTGTTAATACAAAGCAAAGCCATTGTCTCCATGGAGACCGTGCGACCTCAGTGAGATTTCTGGCCCATTATTTTGATGGAGAATGACAGTCCCTTGGTGAAGCTCGACTCCAGGTGAATGAATATTCTGGTGTCCCCGATGGTGCCATTGGTTACGGTGGCCGTGGCCCCGACATCCGGCTTCTAAAACGAAAATGCCAAATAAACAAGCTAAAATTAATCCAGCGTTTTTCGTACAGTAGCTCACTCCTTGACGTAGCAGCACTATTGCTACACCAAAAATGAATCAATACTGATTATCACAGCCATGATGCTCACATAAAACAGGTTGCATTGAAAATATTTGGTCTCCATCAAATATGTTGACATTATGACAAGTAAAAATTCATTGAAAATTTTATAAAAACTAGGTTGCATTTAAACACAGCGAAAGAAAGGAAACGAAAGCATTAATCTATTTGGATGGAAGATAAAAAAATACATGAGAAGCAGGGAGGGATGAGATTTATTATATGCCTTAAAACAAAGAGTATTTATTTATGGTACTACCTCAGATATGTCAGAGTCACGTTCGGTGTTCCACAAGGAAGCGTGATCGACCCTCTTTTATTCGTTATTTATATGAATGACCTAAGTAATCGTGTTAGCAGTAAACTATGTTTGATTGCTGACGGTACGACCATCTACCGCAACGCCCCGCAGTGCGGGACACTAGCATAGAGGCGGACTCAGCAGGTCCATCATAGGACCTAAGCAACGTTAATACATAGTCCCAGGAGAAGGAATTGGAGCTAAATCAGTCACCATGAACAAATGCAGGATATGGAATGAGTAAAGCTTAAAAACCACTTTAGACCTCGAGCAGCGTATATCGGCAAGATACGTTAAGAACCTTTATGATATGTGCGCCAGTAACACTGTTTATTAATGTTAAATATTGTAGTGTTAATAACCTTTTGCAAAAACAGGGATTGGAACCGTTTTACACCATCAATTTAAACTTGGACTTAATCTTTTATCCAAACCAGTTTATTCTCTGGCGGCGTTGATTTCATTTTACGAAATCCGAAAAAGTGCGTTAGGTTAGATCACGAGAGTAATACTATGGAAACATACTTCAAAACACAGGTTTAACAGGACAGACTTATAGTATATACTAGTAGTAACGGCCAATGAGGCCGTCCGCCACCTTCTAGTCAAAACAGCAAATTGCCCCCGGTTATATGTGCGACGCGTCGTTCGTGTTTCCCGATTGTAACCATTGTCTATTTGCTCTACTATCTTTGTCCAATTATTTGCATTCTCTGGTGCACCAATAGAGGTAGCTTCATCAATGTCATCGGGGTACAGTTCATACATTTTGTGATGACTAACCCCATGTCACAAATACACATGAAGTGCAGTGTATTAAGTAGATTTACATCTGAGTCCATCTCAAGCAGAGATGATCCCTCTAAATACAATTGTAGTCTACTAGTAATCAATATTCTGAAAAGAGCTCTCGTTTTGTTGCAAGAGCCATTTCATGTGTGGATCGAGTAAAAGATGAAAAGAAGATAGATGTTTCTAATCCGTTTAAAAGCGAAAATGCTCGTTATCAAGTGAAGCATCGGCCAGAGGTTTTGTACTCAAAATGGCGTTCAAATATGGCGACGAAGTTAACAGCTTCGACTTTTCTCTTTAAACACTGTCATGCTTTGATAGCGTATACGACTCATTCAATGGTTCCTGTGGTGATTAAGTCATCTGTTGAGCCACAATTGACGTTCATGTCGAATTTTCCAAAATATTTTCAAATTTTACGACACATGTCAAGAATTCATTGCGTTAATCTTTTCTGTCAGGCGATGAAAAATAATAATAGACAGTCGGGGAAAAAAGCTGAAGAGCGTTAATTTATGAGCCGAAAGGTTTTCTATATCGTCATATGTTTTAATTACAGATCATGATGGGCGAGAATTTTTATTAATGGCTAGCAACCAAAACTAAACGTGTGTCTTCTAGAACACAATCGTTATATATTTGCTCGCCGTTATAAAATAATTTCGCCGGACATCGTTTGCATTAATTTGTTTCTCAATACCAATCATAAAGAAAGGCCTTCACACGATTAATGCCTAATTTTGTCAAATACCACGTGAAATGAACTTGACTTCGATGGTATTCGGTCTGTCCGCTGCTTCGATGAGTCGATGTACTGTGAGGAAAGGGATTGGCGATTGGCGGGTGGTGGCAGCAGCGATCGGTGCCGTCCACACAAAGGAAAGATTTGGCGCGCTGCTGTCCGGATACTTCGGATTACGCTCTCCGCAGATGCACGCAGCAGCTTAAATGACGCAAGCGAAAATGTTTGTTCCCTGCTAACTTTCGTTTTTCGCGCCTTTTGATGGAAGAGATGGACTATAGGCAGTGAGAGAGATGTGTTCCGTAAAATTTCGGAATATCTTGAAAAATCCGATTTAAATGTCACTTTAGGCTCAAGAAACGGCGACGGTTCCCCACCACGAAAACAGTGAAAATAGCAGCTATCACATTATACTTAAGAAAAGGGTGCAAGTTTTTAACTTCGCCTCAATCATGGGCAATCAATCATTACTTCACTTCCGACTGCAATTTCGGATTGGTAACACGTATTCTCGTATTGAATGGTTCCTTAACATCCAAAGGTAGCCTCTTACTCGCAGGCAACATGATGGTTTTCTGTCCGAACGTTTTTCCCGAACGCGGTCCCAGCCTATAACAGGAAGAGGAAACTCACCAAGTCCGTGATTACAATGCAATTGATGGCATTGTCCTCCGGCTCGCCCTCTGGTGGATAAACCACGTCCAAGCTGGCCTTTCCAAGGTAATGACCCTCGTCCGACACTTGCAGGAGGCTCAGCATCGTATCGCCAGGCTGTTCGAAAAGTAGTGATCTCTCAGAGATGAAAAAAACCAAAGAACGAGCATTTTTGGGAATGTAACAACTAAATTAAAAGAACATTACCAATAATAAAAATCTCCTATGCATACATCTGCGGAAAGGCTAGTTAAAATGGAAGCTTTTGATTGACATGGTAATCTTGATCGACGGCACAACTTAGCTGTAAATGTTACATATATATTTTTTGCGCAAAAATTCTCTTGAGAAAAAAAGCTTCCTGGAGCCTTTGTTGCAATGTGGCTTCGAGTAAATCCTTTGGTTTTGCCGAGTAATTTCCTCCGAATGAATGATAAACAAATTGCAGATTCAGATTGTTTTTTTTACATATCGAGCGCGTAGCTGTACGGCAAACCTGGCAAAGTTCGAATGGGCGATATTAGGGGCAGTCACAGAGTTATTACTACGCAATCTATTGTTTACGGGAGTTTTGATGGAAGCAAATGTGTAAAAACCCCTCCAGATTTCCTAAATTTGTCGGCTCTGGTCGACCGATATTTTTTTCATCTCCGTGTGTGTCTTACCCTTCTTCATCCCGTCCATACAGCCTTGTTCTCTATTCCTTGCCCTTCCCCGTTCGGCCAACATAACCGCCTCTCCTCTATCACAGCATTGAGCAACCCATCGCCTCTTCATCCTCATTCCTCCAGCCACCACCGAGCCTGCCTGCCTGCCGCCTCCTCATCACATCCAGGAGTCACGCACCATACCAAGCACTTTCTCGTCTGTCTTCCTTTCCGTCCACCGAGCCTTTTCTATCCTCACCCAAACCAAAATATGGAAACCCTGCAGTCTATTCTCGTCGTCCTATCTTAAGCCTGTTTTACACGGGGCACGTATGATGTGTGTCAGGACGTGCATTTCAAATTGCGTCGTGCAAAGCGGTGGATTTCAAGCACGCATGCGCTAATGCATGAGATGGAAAAATAGCCCATACTCTCATTCAGTTGATATTGCACGCCAGACTGAGAAAGAAATGTCGTTTCAAATTGTACAATTTCCCATCCCGTATAAAATGGGCTTCAGGGTCCACGCTTTTCTGCCCCAAACACTCCAGTCTTCACACTCTTCATGATGTGCTAACCCAATGTCCCCGTCATCTTTCTACAGATTCTACTTCTTCTGTTAGCTCTGCTTTCTCTAGCACTATTCTCCTCCTTCTGCCTTTGCCACTGTGTATATTTTCTCCTATCGTTTAACCCAATAAATCGAAATGATCATCAAGCTCCACTTTGTGCTCTCCTACTTTTATGACCACTCTCGCATTCTTTGTTCAAGAGCATCTCATTACCTTTGTTTTCTTATGATTTATCGTCATTTCGTATTCCTCGCACTGATCTTCTAACCCATCTACTATGGCTTGCAACCCCTTCAATGATCGACTAAACAACGCCTGGTCGTCCGCAAATATAACCGACTTTATCAGCTGGCCTCCTACTTTTATTTTTACGTATATCTCTCTAGTGCCTCTATTGCCATTTCCTTGGCATATATGTCAATAAGCAAGAATTGACAATTGTCTCCCTTTCTCAACCGCGCGACCGATAACAGCCCACCCTGACTCACCGTCTGCCAACATAACATATGTCCTATGAGCCATATATGTTTCGGATAAGCCTCCTGTCATGCCAATCTATTCCTTTTTTCATCAGTATTTGCTTTGGCTTTACCCAATTAACTCTGCCCAACGAACGCCTTTTTGAAATCCCGAAAGCGAGAAAAAACACACTGATAAAGTTTCTAGGTGTCTTCACCACCACTATCGCATCCCGAATCGTCCTCTCCTTCCTAAGCCCGAGCCGGTCATCGCCCGAGTTGTAATTTGCCCTACACGCCAACCTTTATCAACTATTCTGAGCAAAACTTTGGCTGCTGGTGATATTAACCTAATGGCTCTATACTCCCCGCATTCTGACGTCATTTTCTTCGTAATAAGCACCGATTTTACAAAGGCCTCTGGTCAAATTCCCTCCCCGCAGATCCTATCAATAAGATCATGAAAAGGATCGTCTTCCATTATTACAGAAGTTTCTCAATGACTCGGAAGGTATGTTATTTACTCCCATTGCTTTTTCGCTGTCGAGTTTCTCCGGTCTGAGGCTATCCTCAGCTATTTTTCATTCGCCCGCTACATACCTGTAGGTCCACGGCTCTATAGCGGCTCTTATAAGGGCTCATCCACGTATTCCCTCCACCTTTCCTTGGATGTCTCGCAGTTCGGTACACATACCCCGTTTCACTCTAAGCCTTTGGAATCGTTTGCCCTCCTTAACCTCTAGAATCCATTTTCACTTTAGCTCATAAGTTCCTTTAGCGATTCCTCCTCTTCCTCCGATCTTCCCATATCCTAGCATCTCCATTTCATTTCTTTCGCCCGATCGGTCACTCGCCCAAGTTAATTATTCAACTCCTTGCGCTTTCTCTGGCCAAGTACATTTTTCTAAATACTTCTGTCATCCATTTTCCCAACAACTCTTTCCGTAACCGCCTCTAGATATTTAAATATTCCCAATTAACTTATTAACAAAACAAGCAATAATTTACCAGTACTTACTCGTCCCTGGCCTCGATCCCATTTTTAAGAAATGTTGTTTGCATTTGACATATTTTTGGATACAAAATGATGGCTTTGATTATATTTAGAGGCAAAAGTATAAATTACGATAATTTTCCGTGCCTAATAAATTGTTTCAATGGGTCATATCTATCCTAGGTATATTTTAAAGAATGAATGATTTAAAATTATGTACCAATTTAAAAGAGGATATCATACATTTAACTTGCATTTATCGATGTAAAATAGCACAGAACACGCCCTTTGAAAACTAAGCGAGTTACACGTCGTTGGAGAAGGGGCTATCAATGGGTTCTTCGGGTCGTCGCTGACATAGAAGCGGTTCTGCTCGTACCTTAGCGCTGAGTGGCGCACGAGGGAACCTAAGGGGCGAATGATGCGCAGCGAGGGTAGACAAGAATTCTTTCCAGTCACCCCGGCGGATGCTTACCTTGGATGCGCAAATTGTGACGTCATGCCTTGGGCGAACCACGTCACCCGCGACAAGGGCGACAGCCACCAGGCACACCAAGGCACACGACAATGTCCAACGGGACATGATCGATCCTCCGTCAGCGTACGGATATGCCTCGTGCGCCCGACGTCCCTCACTACTTATATCTGCGCGAGATGCGCACTCTCCACCTCTCCGCGCAGCCACTCATCGTTTTATCTCGTGTCCATCCGTTGCGGCACTTATCCCAAACCTTAATCTCACCCCATTGGCAAGAGAGAAGAAGTGCTTCCGCAGTTCCCGTCTTACAGATTGCTGCGACGTTGCCTAACCGATCGTCCATTTTCCTTTGGACCGTCCATTGGAAAATGATTCCACTTCGCTCCGTCAATAAATCATTTCTTCAGAGCGATCATTCGAACGACAAGAGATAAAAATCACGCGAGCCATGCGATTCATATGTGAGTGTGTGTGTGCGTGCGTGCGTGCGGGGATTAAAAAGGAACTCGCAGCTTCGACCATGATATCCTGAGCATTGAATGCATGATTTATTCAAGTTTACTTAATTTTCGACGATCGAATGGCCTCTCAGAGACCGGAACAAGAAATGGTGCGATTACCAATTATACATATATTGAGAATAATTTATGTCTCCGTGTCGGTTACAAACGGTCGCGGCGACGCGCCTCAGGTGAGTGAGCCTATTAACTTAAGGTAAATTGCAATGTCGACCTCTTTTGCCTCTCATTCGTCCATCTGAGGAACTGTTTGCGACATGAATCCTCAACTCTGAAATTCAAAGCGGCAAATTTTGTAATTGTATTTCTCTCACGTTGAAATGAATAACTTTGTAAATTTCACATAGGTGACCTTAATAACGACCAGTTTCGTCGCTGTGCGACATCATCAGATACAAATACAGGAAATGCACAACCATTTGATACAGTGAGTCGATGGGGGAGGAAGGGTGGGGGGAAGTGGGAGTAGATGAGAAGTGCGGGGCCAGGAACAGCAATTTTCTGCCTAACTTCAAGGGGAAAGGCATACATCTCGAAATACATGGATATATCGCAAAAGTCGCACACTGATTGGTGCACGTGACTACGAAAGTGGCGCCACGAAGTGGTGAAAAGGGTGAAGGGAGGTAAGATAGGGTCATCCATCTTGAAAATATCGATATATACCTCCGAGGGCGAGTCGTCCATCTGGAAAACTATCGATATATCGCAAAAGTCGCCCTCTGATTGGTGCACGTGACCACGAAAGTGGCACCGCGCGGCGGTGAAAAAAAGAGGTGATATTGGCTCATCCATCTCGAACAAAATATCGATATATCGAAGAGTCGCACCCCGATCGGTGCACGTGACCGCGAAGGGGAGGGCGAGATCCGTCTCGGTGGCGCCGCGAAGTGGCGAGCAGAGAAAGGATTGGGGAGAGGTGCGCCGCGACGGTCGACGAGCGAAATGCGTCCGTCGAGAGGAAACAATTTTTTTCGGGGGAAACCGACGGGTATGGGGAGAGGGGTCGGATCCGGTTCAGTTAAAATAACCAACATTGCGTGTTTTTTATTTAAAATAAACCTTTCGAAATTCGAAATCTGCATTCGCTATCCTCAACTCGTATCTGACGATACATTTTTTCGATGTCGGCCGTGAACCGACCTGGGGAGTACGGAACCGGAGTAAGATTGATTGGAGATAGTAGAGAAGTGCGAGTCCGGGGCCACCGCATTTCTGCCTAACTTCAAGGGGCAAGGCATCCATCTTGAAAACTATCGATATGTCTCAAAAGTCGCACTCTGATTGGTGCACGTGACCACGAAAGTGGCGCCGCGAAGTGGTAAAAAGGGTAAAGTGAGGTAAGATTGGGTCATCCATCTTGAAAATATCGATATATACCTCCGGGGGCGAGTCGTCCATCTTGAAACTATCGGTATATCGCAAAAGTCGCACTCTGATTGGCGCACGTGACCACGAAAGTGGCGCCGCGCGGCGGTTAAAAAAAGGGGTGATATTAGGTCATACATCTCCCAAAAAATGCCGCTATATCGCAAGCGTCACACCCCGATCGGTTTACGTGACCGCGAAGGGGGTGGCGAGATCCGTCTCGGTGGCGCCGCGAAGTGGCGGGGAGAGGTGCGTCGGGGAAACCGAGGGGTGTGGGGGAGGGGTCGGATCCGGTTCAGTTAAAATTACCAACGCTGCGTGTTTTTAAAAATTAAAATAAACCTTGTTATGGGAATTTAATAAGAAATGAGAGCAAGAGTAAAAACTTTTTAATACTCTTATTTCCGAACATGTGTATACAGGCAATTAAGCTCACTAACATTTCATCTTCAATTTTAAGCACAAACTTCATCACTCGTAGACGGGTACCCTTGATAGAGTCCGTGGTACCGTATCTCACTTGAGATTCTTTATGGTCCGTGTAGCACACCTGTTTCCTTCCGTCAACCTCCATGATCTCACCACCGCCACCTTTTGATATCAAGAGCCCACCACCGCCTTTTGGTACACCCTTGACAATAACCTTGGACCCTCCATCGACTTTGGTTCTCTCTGGAACACGTCGTCCGCTGGGTCGTGGATCTGGCTTGTAGGCCTCGTGCACATCCAGCCAGATGATGGGAAGCTGCTCGGCTTTGCTTTGTTTTTCCGGATCGGTGATATCAGACGCCAGAGTAATGTTGAATCTCTTCACCGTCCCGTTTCCATCTTGGAAGCCGGAGAATGTCACCTCCTGCCCAACCACATCAAACTCTCGCTGCTGATGTTTAAACACGCAGTATTAGTAATATGCTTTAAGGCAAAGTCAACATGAAATCGGTGTTGGAGATCTTCAAAAGATCTCTGGGGACAAAAACGCCATAGGTTTACAAAAACGCAGCTTTACAAAAGATCTCTGGGGATCTTTTGTAAAGCTGCGACTTAAGAATTCATTTTTGCTGCGTGCTCACTCCTCTCTTAGGACGTATAATGAGCACGCAGTCATCTGCAGGCTCTTATATATCGTTGGGAGGGGAATGACGGCTGTGAGGAAGACGAAGGAGGAATCACTGAGAACAGCTGCGCAGTTGCCGTCTCGTGGGAATCTTATCTTGACCAGATGTTGGTATCTCAACCGCAGACCGGAAATCTTATCTTAACCACAGGTAAATGGAAATGCGAGCTCAGCTGCGCAGTTGCCGTCTCGTGGGAATCTTATCTTGACCGGATGTTGGTATCTTAACCACAGGTTGACGGAAATGGAAACGATGTGGTTAAGACTCAAGCGAGACAAGTCTGGTGACAGGTCGGGACTTGTTCTCAAGGGTAAAAAAATGTTACTAAAGCTTTCGAAAGGAATTTACATTTTTCGACGCCCTTTGCAAATACATTATTATAAGCCCAGGTTTCATTTTCAAGAATATTATGCAATTCATCATACGGTGTGTTTCCCACATCAGTGGGTATTCCATGGTGATGCTTTTGCACCCAAGTATTTTCACAGTTCTCAGCCATGTCAGGAGGTAGCTGGAACACCCACGACTCGCGCCGGTCATGTTCGAGATCCTCAATGGCCAGTTCTCTGACTATGAATTCATTCGCACCACCATTCTTCCTCACTAGAGCTTGAAAGTAATATTAATGCGTTGACCATGACGGGGCCGAGCGGGTTAACTCTAGGACGGTGGTGCATTATATCCTGGGAATCTCACTCTCAAGACGTTGGATTGTTCGTCACCGAAAGTGATGCATATCTTTTCGATGCCCGAATCTTTCAACGCCTGAATAATATTGTTCAGATGACTGACTACCAAATCACCCGATTGGGTGACTGCATCAAGAGCCGAATCAATCTGATCGAAAGAATTTACTAATGCCTTCCAATCGCTAGCTTTCAATGATACGCGAGTATTCTTACTCCCCAAATTTACGTGGGGACACCAAAATATTTCACAAATTAAACGGATGAATCCACGTACGAAAGAATCACTGATGTTTCAAAATAGGCACTAACGGAGGCAGCGAAGTTTTCTAGGCTAGTCCACTGTTCCGGGCTGTCTCGCTGTTTTGCTCGAAGAGGAAATCTCCATGCACGGTGTAGCAGACTCCGTCAACCAACCGATGTGCACGCTCTTGGTCTTGCGCAGCTCCAGGGATGTCCGGAGTAAGGGGATACGAGAGGATGAAGATCTCGTAGGGCTGGAGGATGAAGATCGCCTCCTCTTCTTCACTTGAGACTGCTGCATTCTTACTGATGTTCGTGATACTTTCGCCATGCTTATAGTGGTGGGCAGCGAAAGGGAGGGTGAGGGTAGATTATATTGAACTACGTTCTACTAGAGCACGTTCCACAAGAGCACAGCAGTTTTGCGACGCTGGATGACATCTTCTCTTGCGTCCGCGCCCAAACCCTCGTTGGAAGAGTTTTGCAGCGATGCAGTCGTTAAGTGCAGGTCGGTGAAATAGGGATGGGAATTTAGAAATAGGTTTGCGAGTGACGGACTTGAAGGGTGCATACAGCAACAATATTTCCCACAAAGATCTGATTTATAATTATGCAGCCGAACTGAATTTGAAATCGCGGTGAAGGGTTTCAGAAAGGTGATAATGTCATTGACTGACGGACCGACTCTGCACGTTTTCTAAATATACATACTACATCCCAGTGGGTACCCGGCTCGTGTGAAGGGTCGAAATAATAATGTAAATTCCACGTTTAGGACTACTTGGAAGTTGATTCGATGGGAATAACCCTCTAAACCTGTGTTTAGCGCGAGGATCCTGTGATAAAACGTCATCGATATCATCCGTTTGCATGTTGAATGACTACTTAACTCTATCCACGACTGCCATCCTATTAAAATCGATCGTGAGTTTTGAATTATACTCGGCAGAGGTGATGATGGTCACGGCATTTTGTAGAGGAGATTTAAATTTAGCTTCAAATCTCACGTTTCCTGCTACCGGTTTAGACACGTGAGTATCCTCACCACTTCGATCTGTAGTGAGATCCCACGCTAACACAGTGTATCCGTGTTTGAACATATCCAACGAGACTTGATTACACCAATCACTATGGTGAGCACACAAAGCAGAAAAAAGTTGACGGTAGGCGCGAGTGGCAAAACTATTTTTATCGTTACTGAAATCCATTTCCAATCCTCCCACAGGGTTTGGGGAGGCGTTCACATAGATACAGCAATGATGCATCAAGTAATGCTTAAAAATGAAGGGATTTTTATTATTTTTACCCTGAAATGCTTCATCATCCACCATAACCACTAATAAAGTCGTAGGAATTCGACCGACTATTAAGTTCTCATTGTTGATCATAGTGATGTTAGACGGTGCAATAAAAGTTTTAACTTCGGCTCTCGTATACGGGTATATGGCGTCCTCCGTCGTCAACACTCGTTCAATAGCTGACAAAGCTGAGGGATTGATTTCATAATGTGGAACTAAGACTAGCCTGCATAATTTTTTGCGTGGATAGACCAGCCGTCTTTTCCTTGATGTAAAACGCAGGTTTCGCCAACTTTAGAACGAAATCTATGTCCACACCATTTATAATATAGCGTGATTGATAGAATAAGTCGACGTGAAGTTTCCCTTCCAATTCTACAACATTACTATTCGCGAACCATCCCTTCCTCTCCTCGAACCCTTTGTTTTCAGACGTCTGTTTATCTAAATCCTTACTGGTATCCAAAGCCTATCCATCACACACGAGGTGCGTGCGCGAAGCATCATAGCCGTAATTTAGCAAGGTTTCCAAATAGGATCGATAATGTTAATTATCCGAGGAAGATATACGATTTCCATTGAAATGTACAGTGGCGGAAGAAATTAACGCAAAATTTTTCGCGCGCCAGAATGCGGCATTTTTGGGAACTTCTAGGAACAGTACACTCTCCAAAGACTGGCAACACTGAGGAAAACATCATCTACCGCCAATATTTGAAATCAGCAATGGAGCTCACATTTGTCGGAGCCTAGAACTTAGTCATCAATCGCCTCATTTTTGAGCTTTCGTCTCATATTATTCGCACATTCAGTCGCGGTGCATCGCTGTGTTTGTTTCAGCATGGTTCTTACGTCGAATGATATCATTTATACAGAAAGACTAATTATAAAAAATATTTACTATCCCACCCAATTCAGTATACTATATGCTAAAATATTCATCTTCTACCACCAAGGGATATTTATTGTGACCGACTTTCCGAGGATCTTTTTGAATGACGACTACTGAGTCTTTTTCACCTAAATGATATAAATCGAGATTTGTCCGCACCAAATGTCGATACAAAAAAGATTTAATTGAAATAAGTATAGTCTACGTGATGTAATTTTTCACGATTTTCCAATTGTAGGTTGACGAAGTTCCTTTAACGGATATTTATTAAATTCAAAACGGATATTTATTAATGAATCGTTCTTGACCCAATGTAAATCCGTCTTTAGTTCGTCAGAATGGGATTAAACTATGAAAACATACGTAAATGTATATAATTTAACGAAATAAAAATAAATGTGCTCGCATAGATACCGAATAATCTAGGCATATTTTCCCGATATTTCTTTCATTTTATCACAGGAAGCTTGGTGACGAGCTGTCCACTGTTACACTTTATCTAGTAAATGCAGGATATACGAATAAACATTCTGAAAAGTTTACCGAAATTAGGTGTAGTTATGGATAACATATGGATGATTGCATAATATCTTTTATGCTTAGCTATAAATTCGCCGCACATATGAAATTAACAAAAAGCCTTTTAAAAGACTTCAGTTTGGAGTAGAATATCATTAATGAAATAAATTAATAGGTAAAGTTAATATTGTAGCTGTCAGAAGTATTTGGCTAGCTAAAGAGTGGTCCGTGTTCGATTTTTAATGAACGCAAATGAGCTTTTATATAAATTTCCTCATATTGGTGATATGAATGAATGTAATGTGTAGCTGCAATGGCTGGCTGATAATATGAAATTGTTGAAATACAAAAGAGATAAAGTTTTCCAAATAAAAATAATTTCACTTGACCACAAATTGAATGAAAAACTCAAAAATGTCACTACCAGGGGGGGATCACGGTTCTTTCCTTCTCATGGTCATTGTTGTCATCCAAAAGGGAAGCCGCATTGGTAGGGCAATACACAAGATCCTGGGAGCGCACTCCACTGCTATGTAGCACCCGATCTTTCTTGATGACGATCACGTTTTCGAAATCATGAGCGTACTCGAACAATGTTATTATGAAGAACCATGATTGCAATTCAGGTTTGCAACCCAGTGACAACTACTGAGCTTTCTTATGTCAAGGCGAATTTATGATGATGTTTCGTATCCTTTCGGTGAATTTATTTGCGTCCGTATGCGTTACACTGAACTAAGTTACTCTTAAAATGAGTGTTGGTATTGTCTACGAACGTTTAAAATAACTAAAGGAAAGGAAAAAGCATACTACTCTCCCGGGAATACAAACAGAAAGAAGTAGTTTTCAGATTTCACCTCATCAGCCCAGACTATTCCAATCAAACGCCATTAGTTCCCATCATGCATGGGTTTGGAGGCCAGCTACCTATAGTCTGAGTTGAAGCAACGAGCAATCTTGAAGGACTGTTGAGGATTCCTAGAGGTTTCCCCTTGTTGATACAAAGCTCCAACAATACTAATCCATTCAAAATCGGTATGTATGAAGGGCGCATTATATTGATTTGGGAAATAGTATGCCTTTAATGAGAGCTTACTTTTCCCTTGTGTTGCGGGCGATACCTTTTCTGCCATAAATATGTTTCGGACTCCAGGCGTTTAACTCACAGGAAAGAAGTCGTACTTATTTGACTTCTCTTGCACCGTTAAAAGTATTCGACGGGGGCTTCGGATTTTTTCGAAGCGCGACGAGTCTTTTCTTTTTGGTGCAGCAAGTATTTGAAACCTGTGCGTTATTCACAACAAAAACCACCCCGATTATCACCACCCGGAACTTGGCCAAGGTTTACTGATGACTACTTCATTGAGACGAGCGTCGATGGACGAACAAGCAGAGCGGACAGCGCAAGCCTAGATATTATTCAAAGTTTTAGCGGCCTCTCCCAAAATTCTTGGAGGAAAAAAAGATCTTCTTAGCCTTTAACTATGCCTCATTTTTCTCCCAGGCGGAGGAATTGAATGGTAGGTTTGTAAAAGGCAAAAACATCTGTCGAGAAATTACCCAAAGAGGTGTTGCGCCTTCGACTTTCACCCACTGAACTTTTATTTGGTGTTTAAAAGTAAAAAAACATATTTCTTACTACTAATAATCGAAATGAATAAAATTCATGTCCGCTATAATAAGAACTATGTTTAATCAAATTTTTATCAATATTCATTTTTCGCCCGCAACTAGGAATACTTACGAGTTCACAAATTTCAAAATTCTAGGAGATGGTTCAAAACAAATCATGTAACATAGATGGAGCGGGCTGCACGGAGCGCAGCGTTCATTACGAGAAAAATGCTAGAAAGAAACGTTTTTCGACCCCCTCAAACGAAACAACCCCAAATTAAGATGCAATGAGGAAAATCGTGGAGGAAGAATGGGAAATGAACCAGTAAGATGATACCAAAATGTGGACAACTCCATGTCACAGAGACTTGGTCAGGAAATCGAGAATGGAGGGGGATGGATTGATTATAAGGCTAATAAACATCCACATTCTTCATGTAAATACCAGCATATTTCTTGATGATCAATTGCTGTGATCATGTGCACACATAACTCAAATTGAGAGAATCACGCATACATTTTAACCTTTTCCACTCGTTCTAAATAAAGCATTATAGTGTCCCTTTTCAACATCCGTTAAACTACATTTCCACAAAGAGATGAAATTTATGACCCTGTAAAAAGTCTGTTAATATCTTCATGTGGGAGCACTCACAACTTTAACTTCCATTGAACCAATAATATTACGACACATTTGAAGAGGAATAGATTCTTTAGGAACATAGCAATCGTATAGTCTTTGATGGTGAACATTCCTAATTTGCACTCCATTGACTACTCTGCGGATTTATGAGGAGTATACAATTGACAATAGGGAAAATATCTAATCACTGCTTAGTCGCTACATGAAATAGATGATTTTTAGTATTTTATCACTTTCACAGGGGAAAATTCGCGATGCATTTTTGTCGGAGTATTACTTACGCATGGGTATAAAAATGCTCCTCATAAAATTTAACTGCGTAATATTAGCCAAACATTTGTCACAGCGAATATGTCAAAAGGTATTTTGGTGATTCATTAATTTTCCTTATCCTTTAAGTATTATCCTCCATCCTATAAGTTAAATTGTTGAACTACACGGTTAATGTATTGCTCGCAGCAAACCTAGAATACAATGCTGGGAAAGCTTCAAATACCGTTTTAAAGATATGATGAAGAAAATTCCACCCTTGTATGGTCTATCACTCAGATAAGTAATCGGTATTTACAAGTTCGGCAGGTAGAACCAAACTCTAATTCCTAATGAAAATAATTGCCCTCTTTACTACTTTATTTCAAAGTAATTTAAAGGCGAATGTAGCATAAGGTAAGTTCACTAAATCGAGTAACTGACACAATCAGAGATCCAGTCTATTCCCTCCTTCATGAATAGCTTTTCATTGAGTGGTGAATTGGCGAAGGAGTGGATATGAGCATCATACTACAGACAGGACGTAGAGATCAAGTGGGGCCGAATACCCGAGAATGGGGAGTAAACATCTCATTCGACGACCAAGGAGACCGCTCTGATTCTTTTACAAAGCCCGAATATGTGTAAAACTCACACACTCATGGTTGAGGTCAATGTCCATTCCCTGGGCCTTCCGCGGATTCCTGCGAAGTTTCGGCTTCAATAAAGTCACATCGCGTAGATTAATTATAAAGGCACTAAAAGAGGCCACGCCAGGATTTGAACCCCAGGCATTCTTGGCCGCAAACGAACGCTCTCCCTCTAGGCTACTTCATCGACCAAGAGGAATCCGCGTCCAGGGGTTCTTACTACAAAACGAAAAGAGGGAATTGTAATGTTATCTTTAAAAAGTGGGCCAAATAAAATGTTCTGGATTTTTGAAAGCAGTTTTCAGAAATTAAATACTATTACGTTAGGAGGAATTTAGAAATTAAAGTGTTTGAGACGACCTGTATGCATGAGGGCGGAAACTTAGGTAGGGTTTTAAGGTATTGGAAATACTTTTAAAGAAAAATTTTCTCCACATGGAAACCATTCTATTCAACCAGATTTCCCATACTTTAACTTGAAATTCACAGGGTATTACGCCAACATGTTAACTATAATGCATCATATTTCTCGAAAGTAGTTTGAGGCCTATTAAAACGATGTTCATCTACAGTTATTCCCTGCACGCGGAAATACGTTTTATTGTAAGTGAATTTGATCTGGAGAATAAAAAAATTTTATGTCCCAACTAATAATGCTTTCATCGTATTGTTTCTTAAGTTTCAATCGAGAAAATCTTTTGAAACGGTCCAAAGCTCTAAAAAATATGGTAAGCATCTCTACATAATCAACTACGACTTCGGAACCTCGACTGAGTGCGGGTCAAAGCAAGTTCATCACGTTTATAACTCCTAGACGATCTCGAGAACGTAAACCTTATTAGTATGACTATTTACATGACGCGTAAAATCGATATCCATTCATAGGGAGTTTGAATATTCCCGGTTTCCATATGCTGTCTCATTGTTGTCAAGTTGTCGAAGGATAAGCGATTTCAATTAGTTCCCGTATACGCCGCATTCAGACGCCAATGAGTTTTGCGTTAATTTTTTCCGCCACTGTACATAACACTGCTCGAACATTGAGTGCAGCAAGTTATTAACCACTCCAGGCTGATCCGTATCTGATGGTTGGTAATCCACACCATTGCTCTTGCACAACTTAACTGTAATGTTCAAAATTATTCCAGTCAAATCTCTGTATCGATCGCCACTATCTTTGATAGAGAATCGTAATTCGGTAGCGTTATCGATGGATGCAATCGGTTGATAGTTCGCGATTGTACATCCGTACACGCTCAATTTAAGGCTTGAATCTTTAAACAGGTCTAACATTCTGGGGCGTACTCCACGACCTCCATGATGTTATCACTTCGGTGACAATCTTTTCAATAAATCTTACGCTTCCTTTCACGAGGTATTTATGCCAATACATCCTTAGGACGCTTTCGAGACTGCTTTCGTTTTTTTCGCCTAACTAATCTGCTTCCGTTTTATTTTTCTCCTGATGTAACGACCCACCCTAGCTCGCTTTGGAGCTCGTAAACCTGCTCCTGCCATTCTAACCATCTTATCCTCAGTTTTTCTTTTCAAATTATCGACGGCCTCCAGCGAGCTCGTTTTCAGAATTTCCTTGATTGGTTTTCCGGTACCGATATCTGATAGGACTCGTATACCCGAATCTCTCACCTCTTTGCCTACTGCCTTTTGTAGCCAAAGGTTTCACGAATTTCCAAAGTCCTCTGAAAAAATTACCCAATCCTCTACCGCGCTGTCTATTGTAGCATTTTTTGAGCACACCCCCCCATTTATTTCCTCTTTGAACAATTTATCCTCTGCGGACTATTTAACCTCCGGACTTAGCCGAAGGACTTGCCCGAGGCGCGCCCAGGTGCACCCCGCCACTGACGCGCTAACGATATCTGTCGCGCCAACGACGTTCGCAAACTCCAGCCGTCTTCTCGACTCGGCGTCTTCTGCCCTCGGCATCTCCAGCCCGCCTTCCCGAGGTCCTCTCTCGTTTATATAGCAGTTGGGGACGGAAGATTACGAGGATGTGATAATGCAGAAGTGCTGGGCAAAAAGGCCACAGACCAGAAATCCGCGATCGGCGATGAAAAGTAGTTCCTAATCTCCAATTGCATTCCTACACCGCATGGGTTCCCATTCCACAAAATTACCTCCCCTCCAAGGCTGCCACCCCTGCGGGTAGGGGGATGGAGTATACTCCCGTAGTATCCCTGCTTGTCGTAAGAGGCGACTAAAAGGGCGGGGAGGTGAAACCCCGAAAACAAACCCCCAGGCAGCAAAGGAATGCGTCCGGACAGTTTTGTGGGTCCACTGTCTGTGTGCGGCCATACCAGCTGGCCTGCGATCCACCCGCATGTTTGCCGTGTGCGGAGACCCGTAAGGGGGAGAAGGGGATCCTGGTGGGTGAGTTCTCTGGAACCCAGCCGGGTGTCGGAAGCCCGGTATGGGCCAGAGTTCAACACCCCACTTCGGCCCTGGATTCCCTGTAAACGGGCGGTCAAGATCTAGCCAGTCTTGATCAATCGGCTTATCGACACGTTTCGATGGCGAGTGCTGGAGTGACGGGGGTCTGTGTAGGGCGGCCAAAGATGTATGGGTTTGGAGGGCCCATGCACTGGAGGCCCCACCCGAAGCAGTCCCCCTAAACAATAGTGCTATATCCCTTGGGTAGCCCTGGCGACCACACCGGTTCGCGGTGTGGCGTCCCGAATGTGTGCCTCCGTGGTGGGTGGGGAGCCCAGGGGATGAATTCCTAATTTTCATGGAGCCAGAAAATCTTCCTCCATCGAAAAGATCCCGTCCGGAAACGGGCGGGGGAGATATAACGTTGACCGCTTGTAGGCGGTATTTGATTATGAGGTGTGCAAAGGACGGTGAGTCACTAACTAAGGTGTCTCCCTTCCTCATCCGTCGTGTCCTCTCAGCAGCTGTAACAGGCGATCTTCAAAAAAGCTGCGCGATGGCACTTTGTTAATAGAAACGGCAAATGACGCACAAAGTTTGAAACTCCTTTCACGCGTCTCCAGGACATTCCAGTGAAGGTGGAGGTGCATCGCACCTTAAATACAAGTCGGGGAGTGATAAGCAGCTACGACCTGCTCTACGTAAGGGCCTCTCAGGGCGTAATCGATTGTCGTCGACTGAAAATAAAGCGTAACGGCGAGCTGATTAACAGTACATCTGTAATCCTCACCTTCTCGCGCGACACGCTCCCCGGTATGGTATTTGTTGGTTATGAATCGGTTCCCGTCCGGCCATTCATACCAAGCCCCATTCGATGTTTCAATTGCCAACACCTCGGCCACATCGCCACCAGATGTGAGGGCAAGGCCACCTGCCCGCGCTGTGGCAAAAAAAAACATGAGGGTGATGCGTGCACCTCTGAACCTTTCTGCGTCAATTGCGAGGGTACACACTCAGTGTACTCTCGTGATTGTCCCAAAATGAAAGAGGAGAAAAAAATAATGGAAATAAAAACAGTGGAAAAGTTACCGTATTTTGAGGCACGAAAAAAGTTTCGAACTCTTATAGCCCCAACATTTTCGAAGTCATACGCTGTTGTAGCAAAAACCCCAACTTACACCGAAAATAACACAAATAAAACAAATGAAGCAGAACAGAACCCGTCACATAAAGAGGAACAAGCCAAGCCGGATAAGGCTACAAAGCCGGTAAAAACAATTAACTGCCCGGGTTCTCCGAAAAAGACCCTAAAGAAACCCACCGGATCCACGCCCTCAAGGCGTGAGAAAACTCCCTCCCCCGGCCCCACCGAGGTGAGGGCTCCATGCCCAGTGGAGGCTATGGAGGAGGATAATCTGTCTGACTCAGAAATCCTGATAGCCAGACAGAGGGGGAAAAAGAACCGTATTCGGCGCTGATTCTCCCAACGGACGGAGGGACTGCTGTATTTAAGTTCTCACTTTTTAACGTATTCTAATGAATTTTATTTTACAGTGGAACTGTAATGGTTTTTATCGTCACAAGGAAGAGTTAAACATTTTAATCCGAGATTTTAATCCGTTGTGTATTTGTCTCCAAGAGACGCATTTTAAAGTCACGGACATGGGTATTTTAAGAAATTTTTATGTTTTTAGATATGACGACACCAGCGGCCAGCGAGCCCAGGGTGGAGTAACAGTTGCTATCCGAGAGGCCCTTTACACCTCTCGGGTACAACTGAATTCACCTTTTCAGGCAGTGGCGGTAACTGTGCACGCACCGGAGCCCATAACGTTGTGTAACGTTTATTTACCAGAGTGCGCACCAGTCACTGAACGCAACCTCGTGGATCTTGTCCATCAATTACCCAAACCTTATGTGATTTTAGGCGACTTTAATGCTCATGACCCTTTGTGGGGTAGCTCTCAGAGGCAGAGCAATTGAAGAGGTCGGATTTTATCAAATTTTGTCCAAGATTTTAACCTCCTTTTACTTAATAACAGTGAGAAAACTCGTTTTAACAGTTTTAATGGAGAATTTTCCTCCATTGATCTTGCCATTTGTTCAAGCAGTCTTTACACGAAACTTAACCTGTCCGTTCATACAGATCTCTGTGGGAGTGATCATTTTCCCCTTTTAATACGTAAAGAAGGAAATTTTTAACCAGTATCTTATATCCCCTGGTAAATGGCTTACTCAGAAAGCTGATTGGCCAAATTTTAAAGAAAATTTTATGTTCAAATACGACTCAACTCGTGACGCAACACAAGACGTCGAAGTTCTGTCCTCCGCAGTCATAGATGCGGCAAATATGAGCGTTCCACGCTCTACGGGCATCGTCCGTCGACCTCCTGTGCCGTGGTGGACAGAGGAATGCGCCAAGGCAATTAAATTGCGGAAACGAGCGTTACGAATTTTTAACAAGTACCCGATGGAAACCAATCTTGCCTCTTTCCGACGTGTTCGTGCAAAAGCCCGACAAATTGTGAAAGAGGCGAAGAAGTCCTCTTGGATGGAATTCATTTCCGGTGTAAACCACAGGACTCCGGTTGCACAGGTATGGCGGAAGGTCCGAAGCATCTCGGGCTCCAATCAGCAATGCGGCGTTTCCGGACTGAAAGTTGATGACCGAGTGATTACTTCTCCCTCGGATATGTGCGAGATTTTCGGCCGCACATTCGCCGAAATCAGCAGCGACGCCAACTACAATGCCGACTTCAGAGATATGAAACAACCCTCTGAAGCATTATCTCTGTCGTTCCGAGAAACGCACGGCATTGCTGATTATAACAAAAACTTTTCGCTATTAGCTAGTCTAGAACTAGCCTCGGCCATTGCGGACTCTCGGAATTCTTCTCCAGGGATGGACAATGTCCACAATATATTTCTAAAGAATTTTCCAAAGGGTGCATTGGCGGAAATCCTTCACACCCTCGACCAAATTTGGTTTGAGGGTAGTTTCCCGCAGTCCTGGCGGGAGTCTGTCGTGGTTCCGATTCAGAAACAGGGGAAGGACAAGAATGACCCGAGGAATTATAGTAATTGCATTTTTAAAAGAAATCAACTTAATTGAAACATCTGGTGTAATCTCAACCTCGACGGTGAGACATTCCTCCTCTGGAGCAGAACTCTCTGCGGGAGGTAATGGAATATCAGGCTGAGGAAAATAAATTTCTGCGAGACCCACCCTCCATGATTCCCCTGCAGTTATGCGCTGAGGTAATTTCGCTCGAAAGTGTACGATCGTGTTATCGGGAAAATATAACCCTGAGCTATCACGTAAAAGAGTTACGAATAAATCTTCCGTCATCGCAATCTTTTCACGGTGGAGGCTCGTATCCAAGTGTTGAAATCATCACCGTACCCTTTCCATTTAACCATATATTCCAGGTTATTGCCCTTTCCCCTACGGCTTAAAATATTTTCAGTTTGAAATTCTGTATTTCTGCTAACGGATGTCTTGGAGAGTTCCTCGCCGTAAAGCGATCCCTTTATATGTTCACAGTTTAGATCCTCTAGACGATAGGTGGGAATTGGCGTTCTATCAATTTTTCAAACTTTAAAAATTTCAGTGGAAAAATTTTGCTTGTATCTCTTGGCGAATGATAGTCTCTCCTTCGATATGCGAACGAGATCACCAAGGAATAATTTTTGCCTTTTTCGTTTATTTGGTGTAAAACGACGTGCAATCTGGAACGCGTTTTTTTCACTCACATCAGCCGGAGGAACGCCCGTGGTAGAATTCACGCGATCGTTATATCCTTTCATCAGTTTCGGTAGCACGCTTTAATAGTTCAAGGTGTTGAATTTAGTGAAATATACATGCGCCCCTTGAGCAGGCGATTGAAGCGTTCCACCACGGCTCCCTTTACATCGGGATTGTTCGTAGTGTAAAAGTTTATCTCATGATTGGCGAGGAAGCGTTTAAACTTTACGTTTGCGAATTCAGTCCCCTTGTCGCTCTGAACTTTCATAAGTTTTCTATCGGTTAATATTGTGCGAAATGCATCGATCACGCTCTCGGCAGTCTTATTTTTTAGAGGGACAGCCCATGCATATTTGGAAAACACATCAATCACAGTGAGAGGATAAGCATAACCATTATTGTATATTTTCAACTTTCGCATATCGTTAAGGTCACTGCCACGTTTCATCTATATACGCAGGAGTGTATCTAATTCCTGGGGAATGTCTTCCGCGTAGGCTTATGCAGCGTGTAAGTATTCTGATTTTCTAACCATTCTCTCACACGTTTCTTGCTAAACTTTCCGACACCTTCCCAAAGTCTATCGATGGTGGAAAAGCTGTGGGGGTTAAGTGGATCATAATACACTGAACTCAGCTTAGCGTCTTCCAACGCATATGGAGTTGGTTTTACTTTTCGTAGGCGCTGTTTGAGAGGTGGTGTGTGCGTGTTGTATCCTATTTGCTCTTCCTCCTCGCTCGCCTTTATTTCTTCCGCGAAATCGTCCAGAACTTTCTCCATATTTCCCGCTCGTCGTTTTAGAGCTTTCATCCATGACTTATCAATCTTACGACTTGTCTTCAATTGCTTTCGACCCTCCGTATTATTCCTTTTCTTCTTATTATTTTCGCTACTCTCGTCCACGAAAGATAAGAGAATGGGATCATTCATGCTGCTTACAGCTCCTAAATACGAATCCAAAACTTGACGGTAAAGATGCCATTTTTTAGAATCATCCATTTTAGTTTTAAGCACGTTTTACATTTGCTCATCTAATTTTGAAGCATCCCGCATCAATCGTTCCCTCTTCAATGTCTCCGGATCGATGAGCAGCATCCGTTTGAGACTCATCCTATCGGTTACCCCAAAACTGCTCAAAAGAGATCCCAAGAGTACTGGAAGAAAACTTCCCATTTGCTTCAGTATTTCACGTTTTTTCTTTAATGATACTTTGGGGCAACTCAACTTCCTAAGCGTATTTTTGTATCGGTGTAACCTCTTCTTCACGGAGGGGCTAATTTCATGGCTCCCGTTCAATGTATTTAGACAGCACTCGCAAATGGTGTTTATTCCGTCGGCGTTTACGGATCCTATGATCGATTTTCGCAACTTTGGATCGGCAGTCTTTAACAACCCGATGAGATGCTTCTTGCGTTTCAATTTCTTCATAGTTTTCTGTATCCGATGGGGCGAACACCGAGGTTATTTCCCCAGGAAATATATCAGTCCGAAATCTAAGTCTATCGTCCGTCTCTTGCGATAGGTCGAGGACGAAATAAGTGAACGGTTGGGATGCAACCTCTATAAACCCTCAGGAGTTCTCCAGAATCCTCTGGGTAGACCTGTGCGACAAGGTACCGAAACTGAGACCGACCTCGAGGATTTTTGAAAACTGTTATATATTTAGTGTTGAGAGAGATGTTTCGAGACTGAGGGCTCTGGTAGAAAACGTTTTGTGTGATGATAATGACTGAGATGTTGGAATGGTGTGATCCTCACTTAAAGAGCTCGCTCACGCCTTTGTTATAGCAGTCGTGCATTAAATCGTCTATGACATAAAGGGTAGGTATGTTGTGGAGATTTTCGAAAGTCGGCACCGCGTTTTGAAACTGAACACCTTTTAGTTCTTTGTTTGGTCTACTATTAGGACTGCAACACCAAATAACTCTACCCATTCTTCCATCAACTAATTTTTTATGTTCTGCAGGAATCTTACTACGAAAGTTGTTTTCCCACAACAGGATGGTCCGGCGCAAATGCAGGTAAATGGATGTTTCCACATCAGTGGTGCAGACATCATTAACTACTTACGTAACGTTCACCAGATTTCATATATGTTACATATCTTCTAGCCTAAAAACTATACCCTTCAATTCATCAACTACATTGGATAGAGTAGAGTCATTCAAACATTCAATACCGAAGAGTGACAGACTCCTCGGAGCAGCACTTAATAAAGTGTTATTAAATTCGCTATATTCGTAGTAATTACCCCCTTTGAAAAAGTAAATTAACCCATTTGTATACCTGAAAGCTGAATAAATTTTTCCGGGAATTGGGTGAAAATATGTGCTCAAATAATAATGATCCTTAGGTTCAAACCTGCATTCATCCATCTCAACTACGAAAATATCGCTTTACAATATAAACGTTCTGCCAGAATACGTGTTTACTGCTGCCTGAATGTTAGCATTAAGAGGAAGACGCACGCCCTCGAGCCTCTTAGGGAATCCTGGAAGGGGTCAGGGATAGAAGGATTAACTTCGCAATTCCACATTGTAGAAGATTTATCTACGACCGGTTTCGCCGCAGTGCAGTATCATCAGGTACACAGACATGTTTTCCACTCTATAAATACACATGAAATTCTATGGATGAAGGAGAGGGGGCGGGTGAAGGGGAGGGAGGGGAAGTCGCAGGTAAGGCGTTGGGAAGGTGTCGGGTTGGATAGGTGGGGGTGGGAGGCTCTATGCTTGATTGGATGGGGAGGGGTGAGGAGCTAGGGTATTGGGCATAATCCGGGAAGCGGACGCTGGATAGGACTTCGTGGGAGGAGGCAATGGCCTCGGCAGCGGGGGATTGGTTGTAGGTTGAGCGAGGGTTGTGGTTGTGGGATGAGTAAGGACGTGTAGGAGAGGGGAACGGGAGGGGTACAAAAGTTCGTTAACAATTTGAAATTCGTTTGAATTTCCCCTGTACAATATTTCCAATTCTTCCAAAGCATCTAACTTCGGTCCTTTTTCTTGAATGTGTTAAATTTTAGGGGTAAAATTGCTGCAGTGTCCATTTTCTATTAAATGTTTTGCAAACTGTGAATTATAGTTACTGTTTATGTAACAGGCTCTATGTTCTTTCACTCTAGTCAAAAATTTCCTACCAGTCTGACCCACGTACGTCATACCACAATCATTGCACTGGAGTTCATATACACCACTCTTATGTATCACTTCCGTCCTGTCCTTATTGCTTCATAACAGGTTCTTCACTGTGGGCCTGTTGTAAAAGGCAGCTCTCACTGCTTCTTTGGGCAATAACCATTGGACTTTTAATGAAATACTTCCCAGAAAGGGGATCCTTCTCCAATTGGAAGCGTCTTTTTCTTTAGGTGTTCTACTGTAAATCTCCTTTTTGGCTATCTGAGTGCGTTTTTGTCGGTACAGTTTGTCCATTAATTCCACGGAGTACCCATTTTTAAATGCAATTTGTTTTATTATGTTTAGTTCTTTGTTTTTGTTTGGTTCTGTCATAGGAATGTGACACAATCTGCTCAAAAAACTGTGGAAAGCAGCCAACTTTTGTGATATGTGATGTCTCGAGTTGTCGTGTTTCACTTGATCAGAATAGCACGGTTTTCTATATATTGAAAAATCAAACTTTCCATCTATGATTCTAACCGACAAGTCCAGGAAATTTAGCACTCCGTCGGATTCCACTTCACTGGTGAATTTCACATTCTTGTCCATGGAGTTCAACATAGTGGAAAATGAGTGTAACTGTCTCTTTGTTCCCGTCCAGACACAGAACACATCATCTACGTACCTGGACCGATGATGAACATGTTTGATCAGGGGGTGGTTGGAGGAGAATAACTTCTGTTCTAAACTGTCCATGTAGATGTCAGCAAGCAGGGGGGATACAGGAGAGCCCATTGCCAAACCGTCTGGTTGGTGGTAGTACATTCCGTTGAATAGAAAACTGGTTTGTTGCACGCATGTTGTGAGCACTATGTGTAATTCACTAATCACTAAAGGCGGTACTTTGGCTTTCACAAGGAGGGCCTCCGCCAGAATGAGGGCTTCATTCCGTGGAACACTCGGGAATAAGATAGTAACGTCGAAGGATACCATAGTACACTTATGGGGAACCACTTTTTCTGATAAACTTTTCGCAAATTCCACTGAATTCTTAATTCCATATTTGGGGTTAAATCTGGAATAACTGCGGAACACAGAATTGATCTTGTGTGACAGAAGATGGTTAGGGGCGGAGACACTGGACACAACGGGTCTAATGGGTATGTTTTGCTTATGTATCTTCGGGAGACCTAAGAATTTTGGGGATTCAGGATTCTTTTGCACCAGGCGGGCAGCTTCCCGGGAATAAAATAACACTTGGCAGGATGATATCACTTTTTTGCACTCTTTTTGCTCCCTCTTCTGCTAGACCATGAATATACAAATCCCCAATAAAATAACGATTTCTCCTGAAGGTCTGCGGTAAACGGCATCTATTCTTTTTATGTCTGACGGGAGAAATGAGAGCCAGTCAGTGATAACATGTGCCTTCGACGACGTCTCATTACTTTTCTTTAAATCCATCATCCAAAATAATCTACCGCTGAATATAAATATTATATGATCAATGATGGGAAGGTTATCAAAATCTTTAACGTCGCATAAGGAAAGTATGTGCGGTTTTTCAGGTGGATTTCTTCGGAATCCCCCTCCTCTTTCCTTTCATTTTTTTCTCCCCACGTACGTTTTTCAGGTTTTCCATACAAGTTCTGTATCGCTAGTACATCATCTTCTAGCAATGTTAATGGACTATCGTGTGTGTAAAGCGAAAACATGATAGCACGAGGATCTCTGGAATGAGAGATGCCCAAAGTATGTCCAATCTCGTGAAGCAGAACCTTATAAAAATTCGCCAATACATTCGAGTGATTATTATCTTTTCTCAAATACCAATCTTCGTCATGAACAATGTGTATCTCTAATGGAGAATTTTCGAAGGCTGGTGATTGCGCATGAGCAAGGACATTTCCCCGTCCGTCTAGAGGAGATGGACATATGCCAGATTTGCCATAATATCTATGCTTTGACCTAGTATTAACGATTGTTATATCAGGTTTATTGAAATCTAGTTTGAATACTAAATTAGAGATTTTACTCCAGGCAGTGAAGGCTGCTTCGAAAAACTTTACGTGCGCTTCACTCGCCATAGGGTAATTCCAGGTGATTTCATATTTTTTCCCGCTTGCGATTTGAAATGGTGAAACTGATATCATCTTCCACACCGCATCTTGAAATTTTTGTCAAATTTAAAGTTTCCTCATTCAAAATCCCATCCGCTTTCAAATTATAATATTCCTGGAATAGTTTGAGCGAGTTCGTAAAACCATCTTCCGATATATTCCTGATTTCATTTTCACTTATATTAAGGTATCCATATCGCCTTAAATAATCTGCGACACACAGGTTTACTTCGCCTCTTCTTGGAAGAATTAATATCGCAGCAAAAAATATAGCCAACATGATTAACGTCTGTGCTCACCACGCAAAGAATGGATGTCAACTGTCCAAAATTTATAAATGCCATGTACTTTATCCCTCCTCATGGAGGGAACGCTTCAGCATACGCCCTTTTCCTAGGAATTTTAAAATGACCCCACGCCAAAGTGTTAATTCCGTTTTCGCAGACGTATCGTTTGTCATCGATGGAGTTCAAAGCAATTTTACTAATCTCAACCGTGTACAGCTCATGTTTCTGCAATCGAATCAAAGACATTCTCCTAAAGGCAAACGCCTGCCTTTTACACGCAAACAGGTGACGTAGTCATCAAGTGAAATCGATTTATCAATCGTGACCTTTTTCACACCATTAGCGCGTTTAGCCTCGCGTTCACCTTGCACACGGTAGGAATAAAGTTTTCTTCGCAATCCAACGAAGTGGGTCATAATTTTTCCCCCGCATTCATCTTTCATCTTCCCTATCACTTTGGCATTGGTCTTTGAATAGCAAGGGTGGTTAGGTGGATAGTTAGATGTATCATATGAGGAGCTGTACTTTTCTACATCCTCATATAAATCTGCTCGCATTTCGAGGATGAAGCTGTCTGTGTCCATGTACAGCGATGGCACATCCTTTTCTTCAGATGACCATAGAAGAAATCATACATTAAAATTTTTGAAATGTCCAAAACAGCTTGACGTATATATAAAGGCTTGCTCATTTTCATGGAACTCGTCTTCGGTGGACGGCTACGAGATTCTCTGCGAAAATCGTCCGATTGAGAAATTAAGAACTGCAGATTAATTTATTCAATCTTTTTTCATTATTGACAAGTTCGATATCACTACGATTATGCACATTCTCTATTGTCTACCCAAATACGGCATTATTCATTAATTTAAACATTTCCTTAGAAAAATCTGACTTTCCAATTTGTCTTTTTCCGAATTGATGTCAATGTATGACTTCATCCATGGAGATTGACCAAACTCGATTATTCTACGGATATTTATCAATCTTTAGCCTGCTGCTAATGCCTGTTTAAATGCTCTGTAATGGATGACGTAACGCTCCTTATCATCCAGGGTTGTCAATAATTTTAATGTTTTCCACCTGGTGGTCTTTTTCTCAGGGCAAAAAGGTAGGTCCAAGTTCGAATCGTGCAGTACAGTTGGATATTCTAGATATACTTCCAACACGTAACCTTTGGGAGAATCGTCGGGAATCGTCATCACATCAACATGTTCTACCCATCTTAAATCTCCTTTTGGAATAGACGCTGTCAATGACCAACAATATAAGTTATTTGCATCTACACGATAAATATGCAGACTCCTGTTCCGGGTCGAAGCCTTCCACATACTTGTTGTTAGCCTCTGCATATCGCTTCATACACTGACTGATTTCCCCTCGAATACCCTTTTCAAACATGAGGATCATGTCATAATCCGTCAAGAGCTTGAGCGTAATCCCTGTATGTTTTAGCATAGCGTCGAAAGAAAGTCCTGGTACGGTGAAGTACCATGCGGGGTCTAATCCATATCTATCCATGCATGAATTTCTAAAATTTTCAAAAATGTCAGCCTAAAGAAGAACGTCCGTTTTCATATAAAGATCCAAATATTCACCGAAATTTTTACAATTGAACTTGGTCCACACCTTTTGAGCGAATTCGTAATCTTCGCTCGTAAAGTATCCTCTGTCAGAGTGCTAAAGAAATGTTCCATGGAAGGAAGACTTGCATCATTCAACTTTTTCCACGCGTCTACATATTCATAAGGAAAAACACCCTTACGCGTAACTAGATCGAGTTTATCCCTGAAGATGCGGGCTGTTTGTCTGAATGTGTCCTTAGGGAGGGCGTCGACCAATTTTGAAAGAGAGGTTGGGAGAAATTGAAAGCTGTCGATGTAGCGGTAGGAGAAGTAGGAATCTACATATTTAGAAAAGGATATATACTTCTCCGCGTTGTTCGGGATGCACGTGATCTTCATATCATCACATCCTAAGTGAGGGACAATGAGGTGTGCGTCATACTTGGATAGAGTATGGATGAAAACTGGAAGGAAGTTGGGGACTTAGTAATTAACATTGCAAGCTGGGTGAGCAGCACCTCTGAATTTACTCGAAAGATGATTATGGTCCTTCACCCGATCCTCACCAAACTTGCAGCCGCAGATGACACAAAGAAAAGCTTCATTAAAAAAGAGAATTTCCTCCTCACTCATTGCCTGCATAGGAATAATGCTTTTATAGACCCTCCGAACGAAAATTGACATTTCCTTAAGTTTTTCGCGGAAGACTTGCACTGAATTTCTACCTCTGTAGAGAATAGGCTCAAAACCTCGCCGGTGTTTGCCACCAAGAGAAGACAGAAAGACATCACCTCGTGCTGCTGTCGCGCTTCATTATATGAATGCTTGCTCTGAGGAGAACAACCTGTGATATTAGATAGAACACACTCAAATTCTGCATATGCGCCGTATGGAAGGTCGGCTGTGTGTGAACAATTTTTTAATTTTAAATAAGCATCATCACCTTCGGGGAGAATAATTTTGCTAGGTCAATTTCGCACACAGTCCTCGTTATGGTGAACAAGGGATTCCGCTGAAAAGCAATGCTTTAAACAGCGTTTGCAAATATCTAATTTTGATTTATGTTTACTCATCTGACTCCCCATCAGTTAATTAAAATATTTTATATAACAAAAATGTGAATTCTTTCCTTCAACTAGGTAAAATCGCGGTGGTCCTCAAGCTCCGTATCCACAATTTTGATGGGATAAACGTTATTTCTTTCATCCAAGCCGAAGACATTGATGGAATTATTATTTTTTCGCTCAAATATTGCAATTTGGGAAATATCCACCGGATAACTGATGCAATTCCAATCGTACCCTCTGCGGAATTCGTCCGTAGTGTATTTCGAGACTCTATGAACATTATAGTCGACATTATTAGCCCAAATTGCATATTTAAAAAAGAAATCATCCTTATTTTGAACATTTATGACGCTGAATATTCGTACAATTCTAGTCGGTAGGTCTATATAGGAGGATCCTCTAAGTGCTTAGTAACGACTGACCCTCAGTTCTAATCCCTAAATGTCACTAAGGGACCAACCGGAACCTTTAGCGGAGCTATCGGATTTTCCTATAATATTTTTGCGAAGAACCTATCCAAAAGTTCACCTACATTGTCTGCTTGCAAAACCCGAACATTTTTCGTTTTAAAACACCGATCCTGTTCCTCCTCATCTTTTTGAAATTTAGCCTTCACTAAGATGTCAATTTTCAGAGCTGTATTTTCCAAACAATCGCGAATTTGACCAATTAACAGGTTTTTGATTCCATCCAAAAAATTGACCATGTCCGTATGCACTCTACCACCACTCACCAAGTAGGTTTTTAGACGGTTGCGAACTGCAGACTCCAACTTTAGAATCGTGGGCTCTCTTCCTCCGCCGCGCCGGTCTGAACCCCGCGAATAGCATGACGGTGATGTACCTCCGACATCTCGTGGACAGCCAAGTATCTATGCTGGTAGTATACGTAGCGCGTTTGACAAAGAACCAACTCCTCCATGGCTAGCGAATTCAGGAATAAAGTTTTTTGGCTGAAATTCTGCAGTTAATCAAAAAGAGGCGCGGCTAAAGCGCCAGCTCAGTTGGTTATCTTTCTTTTTCCCTACGGTTGTTCTTATTTAAAGTCTTTTCTCCATTACTCATCAATTAGGTAACTCAGTTCTCTTTTAAAACATTTTATAACCTGATTCACCTTACCTTTTCTTATTCTATACGTATTCTTATTCTGTTTACCATCTTTTTTAAACCTTTTTCACTTTATTATTCTTCGTAAATTTTTCTTACTTTTGAAAAATTTATTTGTAAAATGTTCAATTTTAGTGATGATATAGAAATTTTAAAAAACATTCAGAATGAAGCATTTATTTAACATTCAAATAATCGTTTACTTTGACAATATTTACATCATGACTCCAGGGCTCTTTATTGAAGTTTACTATCTCATCTTCTGTCACTTTTAGGTATTTAGGTAAATATATTTTTCTTGTTTTGTCCTTAAAGTTTATGTTTTCTATCAGCACCTCTCCATAACGTGTTGTTGTTTTCTCCAGTTTTTCAATTGGGTACATCGTGCCCTCCTCCAGTTGATCCTTCCTCAATACGGCAACCTCCTCCTGCTGTCTAAAAAGTTTTCCTTTCATGGTCGTCATCTGAAAAGATTGAATATATCAAACATCAGATACATGTTTTGTTAAACATAAAAAATAAGAATTATTCAAAAAAAATATCGAAGAATCATACTCACTTTTCGAGATGTTGCGTTACTTCAGCCTGTTGTTTCTATTTGTCACTTTTCACTCTCTCTCCGTCAAACTGTCTGCGCTAAGTGTCTGCAAGTGCTATAGATTCTTCTCTCTCGTGGCTATATATATTCTCTTCTCCTTCACCCACTTCCTGACATCGATCACAGGCTAGATATTAACACAACGCTGATTGGTTAGCTCCGTTAACTCCTCCTCTCGTATCTTTACCAATCACACGCTGATTGTATAGCTCGGTCTTTCGTATCTTTCAAGGCTATGGAAGACTCGAAAAACTGGCTTTCTCACGGCATAGTAGGAACATGTGTAAAAATATCACTTTCCCATAGCAAGTGTATTGCGTAATCATACTAATCACATGTTGATGAGGAAACTGCGGATTTCGTATCTTTCAAGGCTATCGATGACTCTGAAACTGGCTTTCTCACGGCATAGCAGAAAAACGTGCAAAGATATCACTTTCCTACAGCAAGTGGATTGCGTAATCATACTAACCACATGTTGTTCAGTAAGCTTCGCATTTCATATCTTTCAAAGCTATCGACGACTCTAAAACCGGCTTTCTCACGGCATAGCAGGAACACGTGCAAAGATATCACTTTCTCACAGCAAGTGTATTGCGTAATCATACTAACCACGTGTTGTTTAGTAAGCTACGCATTTTGTATCTTTCAAGGCTATCTCACGCTGCGTGAGGGACCTCGCTAAAACCAGCTTTCTCACACAAAAAAAGTGTATAATGATCCCGCACTACGATTGCTGGCGTATCATTTTTGTAAAACCTCACTCACCACATTATATCTGTCATCTTTTTTCTCACCCAAGAAAGACGTACAACGATCCCACACTCCACAACATGATGCTCAAGTCACGTGATGGTTCTGGCTTATAAAGCTTCGCACGCAGGGGAAGAGCTCACATTAGGCATCATGGAGCCCACCTGTGTAACTATTGAGCTTTGCTACACACGAGAAAACCATTTCTTCTGCTTGGAGTGTGCAACGAGGGAGGCATTTGTGGTGAAGGAGTGGCGGCATGTCTCCGCAATAGCTCCGCTGTCGCTGAGCAATTGTCATCTTTGCGGTGGAAGCATTGCGACGTGCATGCGACCAACGGCGCACTTCTTGGTGTGCGGCCAAAATTGGGAGTTCACTCTCGGGTTCACCGCCTTAGCCCGAGCCCCATTGGACCTCTCCACAACCGCTCCTTCAACCCACTACCAACACGAGCCCTTAGACCTCTCCTCCTCCGCTCACTCGTCGACAGCTGCAGCTGTCGATGTCACTCCTCATCCTCCCCCATCCCCCTCCCGAGTTTGGCACATGTTGCCGTCGCTCACCACGGAGCCTCCCCCACCGCAGCCGCCAACAGCTGCCGTCGGCGAGGAGTGGATCATCCCGTCACCCCTGCCCGGGCCTTCCATAGAGGACGGGTGGGAGAGGCGGGTTGAGTGGGTGGTCCCCTCCCCGTCTCCGGAGCCGGTTTCCGAGAGGCGAGTCAGGTGGGCCACAGCAGATCTGCGGACCGCGGAGGTTTTACCACCGTCACCTCCGCGCGGTGGAAGAAAATTGAGAGCTCCGCGAAAACGACTCTCCCGACCGCGATCACGAATGTCATTACACGAGTGCTTAGGACTTAGTTATTTCGAATGAACGGTTATTTGTGTGTATAGTTGACTTCTTTTGTGCTGCGTTTGTGGATGTGTTCATAGTTGACTTCTTTTGTGCTGTGTGTGGATGTGTATGATAATGTAAATAAGTGGTGTATATATTAATGTATTTTCCTTTTTTTGGTGACTTTACGCGTGTTTTTTATTTTAATTTTTTTATTTCAAATGTTCATTTAAATCATATATTTTACTTTCATGTGTGCTAATTTCATAAAATATTATGATTTCTTTAATTTGTTTCTAGGCTGTATGTATTTTGCTTTTCTTTTTTTCTGTTAAATTTTTTTCCTGTATAGGTATGTCATTCCAATTAATTAAAGAAAATATTATAAGATATTTATAAATATATTTTTTTAAATCAAATATGAATTGATGTTTCATTTAAATTGATCCTCACCTCAACTACTACTTAGAGCAAATTAAGATGAAAGCAATTCTATATATTTATTTTCCTGGTTGTCTCATGCCTTCCACTTGCTTTTTCTTGTGAACTGATATAACTTTCGTTCTCTCGATGATAAATTCCTATCCCTTCCGTACGCTCTAAATTTGTTTGACGAGTTGTCTCAACAACTCATTCTCACGATAATGAATTTCCATCCCTTCCACAGTTTTCCCAGTGAGGTGATAAGCAACGTTGAATATAAGAAGGAACGCTAATGCTATGTGATTCATTCTTCCATCACCATGAATTCGGATAGTCCGCTGTACTCGTGCGTGAGGTACATCATGTTCCGCGTGCATAGCAGGTTCCTGAGGAAGAAGTATAGGCGGCTCTTCTCGAGAGTCGTGTTGGTCTGCGATAGCTGTTTCGAACAGTTGAGCATGCCCTTCGTTTCGGTATCGCAGGGACATGAGATGGTGAGGAATGGTGCTGATATTCCTCACATTTCTACCTGTCAGTTCTGCCGTTACATTCCATCTTCGAATTCGAGGTCTGCCAAAGATTGTAGAAGGTGTGCAAAGTCGGTCCCTTCCAAGGAGGAGTATGCGGTGTGCACGGTGTTGTCTAAATGTGGAGTATTGGAATCCGAAGTCGAAGACGGCCTCTCCGACGGCTCCATCTACCACTCTCGGGACGAGGACTCAGTCAGCACTTTAAGCAACCTGTAGGATTCTTGAATATTGATTGACGACCCGTGAATACTTGAAGCTGTAAACTTAATTTTATTTACAATAAAATGTTTCATTCGAAATTACTAATTTTGTTTCTCTCTTCACCTTGATCTCACTTCTTCACTTCAGGCTCCAATGTAACCCAATGACTCTCACCATCCTGCTTCCTCTCCAACCTGAGACTGCGACGCCTGGGCATGCGAGCGATGGCAACTTTTTTCTCCATCCATTTATCATAAATTTTCATAAAATTCTTCCCAATCTTTCGCAGTCATCTTCTTGTCGTCTCCCATCTCGCACTTATTCACTTCTCGACGTATGAAGTGTAACTAATAGGTCACCTCTCGAGGTCGCGAATAAGTTACGACTTGTTCCTCAGATGTTAAAAATCTAATCTTTAGAGAATATTGAAAGTTTTACAGCCATCATGCGAAAGAATAATAATGCAGAGTATATTCATCACATTTCCTTTATTTGCAATCATAATATTCAAAACAATTTAATATCAGGTGATTAAAAATCAGTCAATATAAACGTAAACGTTTTCAATAGATCCCCTCGTATATCATGAACTGTACGGTATTTGGGTCTAGACTTTTGACCCGTTGTAAATGTTACTGGTTTCAAACAATCTGGTTCGTCGTAGATCAATCCGAGGCTCAGATGGATAATTTTTTTTCCTTTCCATACAAGAGCACCACCATCTGCACTTTTCGTTGAATCCCAGGTTCAGAACGAGATCATTCGTTTCATTATTGTCCAATACCGATGAGTCCAATATTGATGCGGGGAGGAACAATTCGTACACACCGCTCAATTTAACTTTCACTTTGTGGACGACTAGCGGGTACTCATCGCCGAGTTCGGCAGTCACTGGCTGTAGCACGCACATGTTCACGCTCCAGATAATAAATAGCCTCGGGAGGGCTAACAACGAGCTTAAATTTGCAGGATTTAATGAACTTGCCTCTCCCATAATACGCAATCTTATAGTCGTATCTCGATTTAAAACCTCGCCATTCTTCTTGGTCTAAAGTCGACTCATACACACTCATCTCGTTCGTTCATCTCCTGCGCTTATCATTTCAAAGCAGCGATCTCGCTGACGACATCCAAAAATACATCTTTCTCGTGAACAGGCTATATAGCTTACCTTATAGTCGTCTATTTCGTACACTTTGATTTTGACATCGAAAAAATCTGGCCAATATTTTCTTTCTCGTTCGTCCACGTTCAGCTCCTTCAAATTCTTCAATGATGGTAAAAATCAAACTGCGAAATACCGTCTCTTCATTCCACGGATATCCCAAGAATACATTTTTCTCTCCAGCGAGGTTGACTACAGAATATTCATATTTCACTTCGATGAAGCATTTCCCATCGAAGTTCAGATGCAGGGCGAGGTCCCACAAGCTCTCTACGCATTCGCCCTCAACCTTCGTAGCCATCTCGTATTTTCGTTGAGCATGAACTTGCGAAGCAGCACTTCATAACAACCATCTTGAAGACTGGAATGGGATGGACGGCGAGAGGAATCCCTCCGCCGACTTCGGCTGTGACTGTTAGTAGAGACATCTCAACACTGCGGATGGCGTTAGGTCATACGCTTTTATACCTTGAGAGGGTGGAGGAGATATCCTGCGATTCGTTGAGAAATAAATATTAAATGAAGTTTCGCCGGATCCGATCCCCCCCACACCCGTCGGTTTCCCCCGAAAAAAATTGTTTGCTCGCTCCGGACGCATTTCGCTCGTCGACCGTCGCGAGGCACCTCGCCCCAATCCTTCCTCTTCTCGCCACTTCGCGGCGCCACCGAGACGGATCTCGCCACTCCCTTCGCGGTCACGTGCACTGATCGAGGTGCGACTCTTGCGATATATCGACATTTTTTTTAGATGGATGACCCAATATCACCTCTTTTTTTCACCGCCGCGCGGTGTCACTTTCGTCGTCACGTGCACCAATCAGAGGGCAACTTTTGCGATATATCGATAGTTTTCAAGATGGACGACTCGCCCCCGGAGGTATATATCGATATTTTTAAGATGGATGACCTTATCTTGCCTCACTTTACCCTTTTCACCACTTCGCGGCGCCACTTTCGTAGTCACGTGCACCAATCAGAGTGCGACTTTTGCGATATATCGATATTTTTCAAGATGGATGCCTTTCTCCTTGAAGTTTGGCAGAAATGTGCAGTTCCCGGACCCGCACTTCTCCTCTGCTAGTGGGGTTGAGCTGGAAGGCCAGGAGGGTGGGGAATTTCCAGGGAAGAAAAAGCTAGGAATATGGGGGTGGTGTGTCCGTGGTCACACCATGTCGTCAGGTGTAAGGGGAGGGTGAGGGTTCGGAGAATGGACAGTGACGACGGGTAGAAGGAGGTTAAGTAAAGGGGAATGGGATAGGAAAAGAACATCATTAAGTAGAATCCCTTCATCACGATTTACAGATTTGACAATTTCCATGAACTCTAGGGCGTCCAGCTTGGGTCCTTTCTTCTCCACATGAAGGCTCTCTGGTTCAAATGCACTCATATGCTTGGCTTCAAACAAATGTTTTGCCAACAACGAGGAGGGATTGTTATTTTTAAAGCATGCTTTGTGTTCTTTTCTTTCCATTTTGAATTTCCTGCCTGTTTGTCCGATGTGTATTTTTTGACACGTATTGCACGAAAGTTTATATACTTTACTCTTTTGTAGTGGGTCTACCTTGTCTTTGGCGTGGCTGATTAGGTTTCTTAATGATTGTTTGTTGTAATACACGGGTTTGAATTTATTTGTGGGAAAATTTTTTGTTATTTTATCGGAAATGCTTCCCAAGAATTGGATTCTACGCCATTTTGCGACTTTTTCTTCTGGGAGGAGGGATGGGAAAATGTTACTCATCGCTAGTTTGCGGCGTTTTTTGTTGTATAGGTTGTCAACGAGATTAGTGGAGTATCCGTTTTTAGCTTATATCAGTTTGATTGTGTTCAGTTCTTTTGTTATGTTCACCTCTGACATGGGGATGTTGAGCAGTCTGTGTAGAAGTGAATAAAGAGCAGCAATGTTTTGTGATAAATGATGTCTGGATGAGGATATGGAGTGAATGACTTGATCTGTGTACGAATGTTTTCTAAAAATGGAAAATTCAAGTTTATGGTTGACTTTGGAAATGGTGAGAAAGTTGAGTGCTGCGTTGATTTCAGTCTCCTTGGTGAATTTCAGACATTTAGAAGGGATGTGAACAACTCAAGTTGCCCCATTGTGCTAGACCAAATACAAAATATATCATCCACAAATGTATACCAGCTATTCACATATTTCAGAAGTTCACTACCGTGGTTTAACTAGGTTTTTTTTCAAAATTGTCCATATACAAGTCTGCCAGAAGATGGGACAAAGGAGACCCTATAGCGAGGCCGTCACATTGTTTATAAGCTTTACCACTGAATTAAAAATAATTCTTTTTCACACACACTTTTGTCAAGGAATCTACTTCACTTATCACAGGCGAGGGAACACGAGCCCTGATGAGGGCGATTTCCACTAGACCCACGGCTTATTCAGCAGGGACACTTGTAAACAAATTGCACACGTCGAAGGAAACACGTATGCATTTCTGTGGTAGGAGTATTAGGGATAGGATTTTGGCCAATTCAGCGGAGTTTTTCACGCCATATTTTAGGGAGAATTTTGAATACCGCCGAATAATGCCATTCAACCGTTGAGCTAAAATCTGGTTTGGGAAGATACATTTGAAACCACAGGCCGTATGGGGATGTTTCATTTGTGGGTTTTTGGAAATCCAAAGAAACGAGGCACTAAGGTTTATCCATCTCCGGGTAACGCGATTTTATCCGGCGGATAGCTTATCTTCCGGATAAACCTAAGGAAAGCGTTTATCCACCGTCGTTTAAGCTTTATCCGCCGAATAAATTTACCCGCTACTTCTTCCTCCGGATAAATTTTTCCTGAGAAAAGATGTCTGCCGCAATTACTTGGCATATGTTAACTGTTACTTTGGACACAAACCTATATTTACTCGAATCTCGAATACTCACGAACGACTGTGATATCAAAGGCGTCTGGCGTGAGCTGAAGCCGAAATCCAGAGGACATACGTTCATTACACCACGTTCATCCTCAAGACTAGACCGCTTTTACGTATCTACACACAATATTCACAAGGTGAAAAATGTTTTTCTCTCCTGGATTCCTTTTCTGACCACAAGAGTGTATGGATCAAATTTGTCCTGCATGGAAGACTATCTCAACCACCTTACTGGCGACTTGACAACACACTGTTAAGTAACGAAGAATATGCCCAAAATATGAAATTAATCATTAATAGAGTTGCCGAAGAAGATTTAAATGCCACAACTAAATGGGAGACTATAAAGAGAGAGGTGACATCTTTCTCTCAGCATTTTAAATAATGGATTAAGAGGCCGGAAACCACTCAACTATCAAAGGAGTACTACAGATTACAAGCATAAAAAGTGCTAAAAACGCTAGGTTGGGGTACATTAACGTTATCTGATGCCTCTGCCACAGACCATCTATCAAGATGGGCAGTCAGATGCCAACCAAGACAATTAACGAAGCTAACGGTAGATGGCAGGCAGCTGAGTGAGCCGTCAGAATTAAGAAGGTTCCTACATTCGCATTTCGCAACTCTCCATGCCGAAGAAGAAGAGAATCACATAATGCATAGTGAATTATTTGACAACCTTCAAACACTGAGTGAGTCAGAACGTCATTATTTAGAAACTCCTCTGTCAGCTAATGATTTCCAGGCAACACTCAAGTGTCTTAGTAAGCGCAAGTCTCCAGGAATAGATGGACTAACATTGAATTCTATATCACTTTTTGGAGTGAGTTAAAAAATCAGTTTTTGGAAATGGCTAATAAATCCTTCAATGACAAAAATCTACCACGAACCACCGCCATATCGATAATATCACTGATGAGTAAAGGAGGCGATACCTTAGATATTGAAAACTAAAGACCCTTGTCACTCACAAACGTGGACTACAAGATCATCGCAAAAGCGCTGTCACAAAAAATATCTAGAGTAATAGCATCAGTGGTTTCCTCTGAACAGAGTTACTGCATTCCAGGGAGGTCAATTTTTGACTCCATTGCCCTTTTGCGGAACACAATTCGCTGGAAAAACAGCCAGATGGAGCCACTTGCCATCGTTTCACTGGACCAAAGCAAGGCCTTTGACAGAGTAAAGCATAATTATCTGTATTTAGATTTTTTTTAAAATGGGTTTGGACCAATCTTCACCTCAATGATTCAAAGTTATTACAACGGTGCTAAATGCATGGTAAGAGTGGATAAAACTCTTACAGCTCCTTTTTCTTTTGTGAAAGGGATTAGGCAAGGCTGTCCGCTTTCTGGATAACTGTATTTCTTAACGATAGAACCTGTCCTCAGGCCTTTATAACAGTCCCCGAATGGAATTCTCCAGCCCAGTGACGCAGAAGCCTGGTTTAGAGATATGAGGACTTCCGTCAGGACTGGTTCCGGTAGGTTTCGGAGAAACGCGTTGTGGATGTCATCCACACCTGGGGAACTGTCACGGGATGCGGCGATGGCAGATGCCAGTTCCCACAAGGAGAAGGGCTCATTGTAATGTTCATTTTTTCTATTAGACTTAAAATTTATTGTTTGGCGTTCCGCTCTATTTTTTATTTCGATAAATTCTCGATCGTAGTTCTCGTTGCTGTAAGTGCTTTGCAGTGAGTGGCCAAATATGTCGCAGATTTTAGATGGTTCTGTTATAATGTCGCCGTTTACATTCACATAACTGGTGGTACTTTCTTTACGTGACACAGTTATGCAGCGGACTCTTATCCAAACCTGAGAGATAGGCGTTCGATGGTTTAAGCTGGACACGCATTGTATCCAGGAGGCCTTTTTTGCTTCTCTTATAACCTGTCTAGCTTTGGCCCGGAGACGCCTGAAGGAGGAAAGATTACGTGCCGTAGGAAATTTTTTAAATATCTGCAGCGCCTTTTTCCTCATCATTATGGCCTTGGCACACTCCTCATTCCAACATGGCACTGGCGGCCGTGGAGTAGTACCTATGGAACGAGGTACGCTACAATTTGCAGCTTAAATCAAGGCATTTGTGAATTTAAGGACGTTATTTTCAGCGCTTAGATTGTGATCGTGAGAAAATTTCATGCATTGTTTGAATCTACCCCAGTCTGCTTTCCCAATTAACCAGTGGTCTTTTTTGATAAAACGTGGGTTAAAACACCGGTCTTTAAAAATAAATGAGGGGAAGTGATCACTTCCACATAAGTCGTCATGAACGGACATGTGTATCTTAGTAATAAAACTACTCGAACACAGACATAGGTCTATCGTAGAAGCCGAGCCGTTAAAACTATTAAAATGCGTTTTCTCGCCGTCATTCAATAAAAATAGATTAAAATCGTTAATGAAAGCAGAAATTATTCGTCCTCTGGTTTCTCTGCGCACTTGTACTACCCCAGAGGGTATCATGGGCATTAAAATCTCCAAGGAGAATAAAAGGCCTGGGCAACTGACGGATAAGGGATTCTAGGTTCAAACGGGTGACCGGTGCGCCCTCCGGTAGGTAAACGTTACACAGCGTCACCGCTTCCGGGGTGTGCACGGTGACCGCCACCGCTTGAAATGGCGTGTTTAGCTGAATTCGGGAGGTGTAAAGAGCCTCCCGAACAGCAATTGCCACTCCACCTCGGGCTCGATGGCCACTGGTGTCGTCAAGTCTAAAAAATTTAAAATCCTTTAAAATTCCCTTATCCATCGGTTTAAAATGAGTCTCTTGCAAGCATACGCAAGACGGCTTAAAATCTCTAATTAAAATCTCTATCTCCTCCTTATCTTTAAAATAGCCATTAGAGTTCCACTGTAATGTAAAACTCATTAAAATTTCAATAAATATAAAGAAAATAAATAAATACTTAATAATTAAATACTTAAAAACTCGAGTTATCTATCGATACTCGAGGAGAATTAGCGCCGGATTCGATGTCTTCTTCTCCCTTTTTCTCTCATTTTAAATATTTCCGTCTCCGAGACACATTAGTCCTCTTCCATAGACTCCGGTTGGCTCTGCTTCGCCAGTCCGGAGGGTTCTGGGGAAGGGGTTCTTTCATGCCTTCCTTCGGATGCTCGGGGAGAAGTCTTGTTTGCTGACTTTGGCGGAGAACGCGAGATGGAGCCTTTCGTTGAGGACACCGCTTGGATCGACGGCACTGTCTTCGCTTGTTGTTGCTGCTGTTGAGCCGGTTTAGAGGCCTTTTCCGGCTTGGTCGAAGTTTTATTGGTTGACTGATCTACTGAATCTGTCTGGATTCCCACTGTCGTCTTGCTAACTGCATTTACTGTACAAGCAAAAGATCTCGACGAAAGGTGGGGGCAACTGTCTCACGGTACTTTTTCCTGGCTTCCATTTATGGTAATTTATCTCTGGTTCTGATTTCCATTATCTTTTTTTTCTTCGTCCATCTTGGGACAATTACGAGAATGCACCGGGTGGGCACCCTCGCAATTGACGCAATATGGATCGTTTTTGCACTCTGCATCCTCGTGCTTGTCCTGGCCACAGATTGGGCAGGTGGCCTTGCCCGCACATCGGGTGGCGATGTGGCCAATTCGCTGGCACTGAAAACAACGAACGGGAGCAGGAATATATGGACGAACAGGTCAGATTCAAAACCTACGTACACTTTCTCGGGCAGATTTTCGAGGGCAAACGTAAGGAGAACGGAAGCGGTATTAGTGACTTCGCCGTTCCGCTTCGTCGTGAGTCGACGAGCGTCTATTACTCCCTGAGATGACATTTCACCCTTTATCTCGTCGATATCTACGTAGAGTAAGTCAAAGTGACTAATTACCCCTCTACAGGTATTAAACGTTCTGTACGTCTCCACGGTAACTGGGATGTCGTGCAGTTTTTTCACACTAAGAATCTTCTTACTTTGGGCTGCGTTGGCAATTTCGATGAGCAGTGTGGCATCACGGAGTTTATTCGCAGACTTCAGCTCGCCAGAGACAGAAGCAGACAACACTCGACGTATTAGGAAGGGAGACACCTTTTTCAGGGTCTCACCTTCTTTCTGGCACCTCATCACAAGAAATCTCGTGCTTTCACTTAGGTCCTTATCTCCCCCGCCCGAGTCCGGACGGGATCGTTTTTTGAGGTGGAGGTTTGTTGTCCGCCATGCCCTAGATAACATTCGTCCCCCGAGCTCCCCACCCACCATGGAGCCACACATTTGGGACACCACACCGCGAACCGGAGTGGTCGCCAGGGCTACCCGAGGGAATATAGCACCCTGGAGGTGGTCGTCTGTTTCGGGTTGGGTCTTCGATATAACGGGCCCACCAACCCGAGAATCTCCGACCGCCCTACGCAGACCCCTGCCTCCCTAGCACTCGCCACCGAGCTTAACGGCAAGCCGATTGACCAGGGGTGGCTAGCCCCCGGCCTCCCGTTTACAGGGAATCCAGGGCCGAAGTGGGATATTGGACTCCGGTCCATACCGAGCATCCGACACCCGGCTGGGTTCCAGAGAACTCACCCACCAGGATCCCCTTCTCCCCCTTACGGGTCTCCATGCACGGCAAACACATGGTTGGATCAAGGCAAGTTGGTATTGCCTCGCACAGACAGTTTACCCACTATACTGTCCGGACGCTACCCTAGCTGGACAGGGGGTTTGTTTTCGGGGTTTCACCTCCCCGCCCTTTTAGTCGCCTCTTACGACAAGCAGGGATACTGCGGGAGTATTCTCCATCCCCCTACCCGCAGGGGTGAGTTGCTTGTGTAACAAAATCGCCGATAATGAAGTATTCCCGAAAAAGTTCACAGTTCATAGAAAAGATAGAGTCGAAAGAACCGGGGGAGGAGTTTTTATTGCAGTGAAGGATTGTTATATTAGTAGGAGGGAGTCATTTTCCGACGACCAGGTAGAAAGCATATGGTGCTCCATTCAAAATCCTAAAGCAAAAACAATCTATGTGTGCGCATATTATAGACCACCAGATACCCATATAAGCTCAATATTAGGACTAGAAAGTCAACTCAGTAAGTTAACCACTCAAATAAACGACTGTCATATTATAGTCGGTGGGGATTTCAATCTTCCGTCCATTGACTGGGACACGTACAGTTTTATCACTGGGGGGAAAGACAAAGACCTTTGTGAGTCACTTCTGTATACATTCACATCTCACTCACTGCATCAATATGTCACTGCTCCAACTATAGGGAAAAATACCCTGGACCTTCTAGCGACAAATATTCCACACATGGTTGTAAACATAGGTACTGATAAGAGAATAAGTGACCACAAGATAGTTAAAGCTGATTTCTCCCAGAGCATGATCAAGAAACATAATCCACAAAGAAAAATCTACTTGCTTAATAAGGCTGACTACGAAGGTATGAAACGAGAGTTGCAAAAGTCATTTACTAATTTTCAAAAAATAAGTATCAACAGTAATACTGAGGTTTTGTGGAATACTTTTTTCAACGTTACACGATCAGTAGTTAGCAAATACATACCAAGTAAATGGGAAAGAGCCAATGCAGAGACTAGGTGGTATAACGCGGAGGTTAGGAAAACATTAAAGCGCCAGAGAACATGTCATGCTAGGTTAAAAAGGGCAAAAATTAACAAATCCTCCGAAGAATTATATACAGTCACCGAAAATTACAAAATATCTAAACTCTTAGCAAAAAAAGCGTGCCGAAGGGCGTTAGCTGATTTCAAAAGTAAATTACTGGGAGAACAATTGAACGATAATCCCAAGGCATTTTGGTCGTATGTTAGGGACACTCAGGGAAATAAATCAACAGTACACACGCTTAAGAATATCAAAGGAGAACAGCTATCCAACAGTCTACAAAAAGCCAATTCGTTAAACTCATTCTTCAAAAGCATTTTCAGTACTTGTACACCACATCTTTTCGATCCGCAGCCAGTTCGTTCCCAAACATTTATGCCTGAAATCATTATAAATTACCGCGGCATAGAACATCAGCTAAAAAATATCAACCCCAAGAAATCCCCCGGTCCAGATCAAATACCTGCTCGCGTATATAAAACATTGGCATCAGACATAGCGCCTTACTTAGAATTAATATTTACCAAATCTTTAGTAGATCACGTAGTGCCTAAGGACTGGAGAGTAGCAAACGTCACACCTATATTCAAAAGCGGCGACAGGGAAGACCCTAGTAACTATAGGCCTATTTCTCTCACATCCATTTCCTGTAAGGTATTTGAACACATAATCGTAAGCTCCATTATGAGTCATTTAGATAGGGAGGAATTATTAATAAATAACCAACACGGATTTCGAAAGGGTAGATCTTGCGAAACCCAATTGGCCCTCTTCGTTCATGACATCTTGCTCTCGGGTGAAAATAATGTTCAAGTTGACGCGATATTCCTCGATTTTAGGAAAGCTTTCGATAAGGTACCTCACGTTAAGTTGCTCTCAAAACTAGAAGCATATGGAATAGATAAAAACATTATTAGTTGGATTAATCAATTCTTACATGGGCGGGAACAAAGGGTTGTCATAGACGGTATCATGTCAAACACAGTTAGCGTTACATCGGGTGTTCTTCAGGGACATTTTGTTCTTCAGTTCATTGGTCCACTTTTATTTCTCTTGTACATAAATGATATTAGCAACGTCGTTTAAAGTAAGATTAGACTCTTCGCAGACGACGCGGTTGTGTATAGGGATATTACCAATTCCGAAGAAAGCGACTCGTTAACAATGGACCTACTTGCTATTCATGCTTGGTGCGAAAAGTGGCAGATGGAGATAAGCATAAAAAAGTGCGTAGCAGTCAGCTTCTGAAGAAAGAAAAATAGGCCAGGTAGGGCTTACAGAATTAATAATACGGAAATTATTCACGCCGAGTCTGTTAAGTACTTAGGGGTCACAATTACTCACGTCATGTCTTGGGGAAAACATATTCGGGAAATATGCGGTCAAGCATACAGGAAGCTAGGCTTTGTCAAGAGAATACTCGGAAGATGTGATGAGAAAATGAAAGAACGTTGTTAGTTTTCAATCGTTAGGCCTCATCACGAATATGCTGTTAGTGTATGGGATCCATATGAAGCATGGTTAATATCGGAATTAGATCGCGTGCAGCGAAGAGGAGCTAGGTTTGTGAAACGATGCTACGATAAGTTGGCTAGTGTGTCTGGACTGTTAGAAGAATTAGGATGGGAATCATTATCACAGCGTAGATTAAATTATAGGCTTAACCTCCCAACTAAATTTCATGAAAATCATTTCTCTGACGACGTAAAAAACATACTATTAACCCCTTCGTACTACGGCAGATTAGATAGCGCCAATTAAATTAGAGAGATAGATTGTATAGCTGATAGGTATAAAATGTCATTTTTTTTCCGCGTACCATTCGGGACCAAAACAGCTGTGATCATCGTCATGAATAGTGCGAATAGTGACATTAGCTAGATTGTAGATCTTTCTCTTTATATTCTCTACGCTCTTATTTATGCATGATGTAAATATTGATGTTCTTATTTATGCATGATATTTTGAATCTGTAGTAGTAGTCTTTGTATCCCTTGCATGTCGGAACGATTGACGATAGAATGTTTCTTGGTTATGAGATTTTTCATTGGCGCGTTGCATGTGTGGTACGCGGGTTTCAATGTAATTTCGGTGTTCTACCGTATCATTCATGCATGTCTGGTGTGGAAGTACCCCCTGCCTCACACCCTTTGGGTGGCTTGCAGGGTATGACATAGATGTAGATGTAAATGTAGACCCAATCCAATCCAATTGAATTACATCGTTCACCTACTGCCGTAAAATAAGCCGTAAAATGTTGGTTTATTAAGAACTTTCTGTGGGAAACTTAATCACATGCTTTTTAAAAAATTCAAACATGGCGGGAGAAATTTATGAAGAAATTACCATGAGAAAAATTCTGCCTAGACCGGGAATAGAACCACGGACCTTGGGTTTACCGGAAAAATGCGCAGACCACTACGCCACGGACCTTGGGTTTACCGGAAAAATGCGCAGACCACTACGCTATCCAGGCTTGCTAATTCCCATGGCGATTTTAGTGGATACAAGGCAACAAGATCTTAGGCCCTTGCGGTCCATCAAAGATGGCAACGCAAGGGAGAAGAGGACTTCAAAGAAGCCACAACCAAGAGTCAGTATCCTTCACCAGCACTTATGCCGTGCTTAGCCATTTGAAAATTCAAACATGGCGGGTGAAATTTATGAAGTCGTTGCGCATCACCGTCGATACGATATATCGCTGTGGTCGAACGTTTGACGTCAGGTGGTAAGCAAGTGGAAGATAACCTGGGAGGTTTCTGTGTTATTGACGTCCTTAATCCTGAGGTTTTAAGTGTTTCTTTGAAGCCTTAGGTCCAAAGTAACCGACAATGTCTATTTGTGAAGTATTTGGGTTTCACATATAATTTCACAAGGAATCGGGAGGAGAGGCTGAGGTTTTTTCGATTTCCTGCTGAGAGTGCAGTGCGGACGAAGTGGATAAAAGCAGCCGGAGGCTGGACAGTTTTAATGCTGATAACGGTAATATCATTTCTATTTATGTTTTAAATTTTTTAGCTTTTCGGTAACACATATTTGACCATCAAGAAATAATTATTTTGTCATTACTAGAGTGAAAATTCGGTGAATGTTTTGGTGTAAGTGAAGGTAACTGTTCATTCTGAGGGAAATGTGATTCAGTGCATTATTGAATAGAGATTGGCAAGATCATGTGAAGCAGATTTTGTGCCCGTTCCCGATTATCAATTTCAGTGTTTAATATTTGAATAATTTCTTTACATAAGATCAGGAAATGATTTCTCTTATTCAAGCTGGGAATCCAACTTTGCTTTTGATTCCATGCATGTAAATCAGGACTAATTAATACATATTCCTCTGATTTGAAGATGGGAATATGCCTGATTGAGTATGCATTCTTGGAAGTAACTGTTATTGGAAACGCATGGTCGAGACAAAAGTTGTGAGTATTGCAATTCTGTGTATTTGTCACTATGATCTAGCTTCCTAACATACTTCTATGTTCAGCGTTTAATTATTGATAAATTTTCTTTCCATTGGTACAGGAAATAGTTTCACTTATTCATACTGGGAATCCAACTTTGTTTTTGATTCAATGCATGTAAATCAGTAGTAGGTAACTTTCCTCTGATTTGAAGAGGGAATATGCCTCTTTGAGGATGCATTCTTGGAAGTAACTGTTATTGGAAACGCATGGTCGAGACAAAAGTTGTAAGTATTGCAATTCTGTGTATTTGTCACTATGATCTATCTTTATGAAACATTATCAATTTCAGTGTTTCATTATTGAATAATTTCTTTCCATAGGATCAGGCAATAATTCACTTAATCAAGCTGGGAATCCAACCTAGCTTTTGATTCAATACATGTAAATCAGAGATATTTACTATTCTTCTGATTTGAAGAGGGGAATATGTCTGATTGAGTATGCATTCTTGGAAATAACTGTTATTGGGAATGCATGGTCTAGACAAAAGTTGTAAATAATTTTTAATGGTTATCTTAATTTTTGATCTATCTCTCAGATAAGCAAGTATGCTATGTTTTGTAACCTTATGATACTTTTCCTTCCATAGGAGTAGTGGTGGTTTTATTGAAGTGCACCAGGAATAAAACTTTGTGATCAATTGGATACCTATAAATTAGGAATGGGCAATATATCCGGATGGTAAAGAGGACATGAATGGAACCTTTAACCCTTTCGCGCCCGAGCTTCGTGGAGGGAAATTCTTCCTCGTTACGAGTCTCTTGTAAATTTTCTTCACTCCCCTGTACGAAGCTTCCTCGCATCGACGGAAGGCAGAGGTTCCCAACCTAACCTTTTTTGGACCCAACTCAGCGGGTCGCCGATCCCTTTCCTCGGCCGCTGTCCCAGACCCTCGAAGGATTAAAAGACTCCTTCACAGCGCGAGTCCACGGTTACCTGACTGAATTTGCAATGTTTAATATAAACAAATATTTGTAGTTCGCATCTATTTTTTTACATTTAAAATGAATTTATTGTGTTTTTCTGAGCGTGCAGAAATTTTAAACGAAGTTCTAACGTTCATATTGACGGATTTTTTCCAAATGCGTACGTTAATGCCGTCTTCGATTGCTGTTCCATAACTCCGTTGATATTAACGTTAGAATTTCGTTTGAAATTTCCATGTGGTAAGCAAAAAAAGATGAATTCATTGCTAACATTGGATTTCTAAAGTAAGCAACAAATATTTTTTTGGAAAAAACACTGCAAATAAGAGTAGATGACCGCGTGGAGAGGATAGGAAGGGGCCGACCTGAGCGGCCGAGGAAGGGCCTGGGCTCGCGCTAAGCCAGATCTCGAAGGGCGACCGCGTACGTGGGTCTATTGTTTCCGCCACGGTCGCTTTCTTCCGACCTGCGCCGCATAGGAGCGGCATTCGTTGGTTAGGGTAGGAAAATTCACGCCGCATATATGCGGCATTCGTTGTTTAGGGAAGAATATTCTCGCCGCACAGGTGCGGCATTCGGCGCGAAAGGGTTAAACCGAGTGAAGAGAAAAAATGATACAGATGAATGCTGTGTTTTGCACTGATTTATATGTTACTAGCGAACGGTACCCGTTGAAACTCAACGGGTGTGAAAAACACTGAATTTATTATATACGAAAGCCACAAAACCTGAAGGATACTGAGCGGTCTTCTTTGAGTCGTCTTCTGAGTGAATTAACTTAATCGCTTCCCTTGTGTACAATGCATATATTTGTATTCAATGACTTATTTCAGTTGTGATATTCATTTTTCACATGGGCGTTGAGTATCTTCAAACAGGATTGGAGGGTAGGGGTACAATCCAGCGGTTGAAAATGTCAAACGGATCATTTGCAGCAGCAGCCATGATTATTTGAACAATTAATCCTTCGTTACCTGGACTGCGTCTTAAGCGTAAAGGGTAGCCATAATCATTGGTTTCGGTATTTAAATCAAAAATATATGTTAATTCTTATGGCAATTGTCGATTTTCATGCATGGATGGTGTCCATTGAGCAGAATACCCCGTTCTTCTTTCGAGCAAGATGAATGTAGTGACGTTATTATAGTTTCCGCCATATTAAAACAGATTAGAGTTTCGAAACAGACGGGTCAATTGTTTGTCTGGACCGGGGTCTGGACTGTTTACTGTACAAATCCTCTGCTCATTTAAACCAGGTCTCTTGAAATGATATGCCACAATATAGCTTTTAAATAAGTATGTTACAAGGCACAATAATAAAAAAAATTCACTTTCGTCTATTCTCCCTTTTATTCACGAACTCATAACGTACAAAGCAACCTCACGCTACCCCATGTCGTCTCACACTGCCCTCCCCTTCAGTCCACCGTCCTTCCCCTCCAATGCACCGTCCTTCCCCTCATGTCCACTCCCCTCTCCCATCACATCCACTCCCCTCTCCCGTCGCCGCCGCTGCTTCCCCCCCGTGGCTGTTCCCTTGACACCCCGCCTTGAGCGTCATGCTGCGTGTAATACGCCGCCCCTCGTTTTCCCGTAACAGCTCGACCATCCTGACTGCCGAGTCGTCCTCGACTCGGGCATCTTCGCCTTCTTCGGAACTGCTCGGCTCCTCATCTTCTTCACACCAGGGCTTCATCCGGTCTGCCGCAAACACGGAGTGGAATGTCCACTGTGTCCTCTCTGCCCCCGCGATGTCGCCCAAAAGATACCGGTCATTTCCCAATACCGCCTTCACCTGATACGGACCCTTGTATTTAGCGGCTAACTTCCGAGTCTGCCCACAGCTAGCTGCTTCTCTAAGAACCAATACCAGATCCCCGACCTCGTATGTATGCGGTGCTTTATGTCTGCTATCATACCTACGTTTTTGCGCAGCTTGACTCCTTTCTATTTCCGTAAGTGCCTGTAGTCTCCTCTCCTGTAACTGCCCCTCGATTTCAGGATCTCTGCGCGCCTGTATTTCTACTCTTTCATTTCGCCTTCTGTGTGTGTCATTCTCTCTCTACCAGTGGGTGAAAAACTGCCCTGGCGCCATCTATTGGCCGATCTCGTGGGTCATGCCTTGGGGAGTGTTTGTTCATATAAACCCCCGCCGATTCCAGTAAATTCTTAGTAGACTGGGTAGCTCGGTGGTCTGAGCATTGGACGCGACGCGGTCCAGTCGAATTTTTTCTGCTTGGAATCGGCCATCTTTACATCACATCTTCATACCACCATTGTGTCTGTAAATTTTGTGTGTTCCTATCCACTTTCTTTCTACCTTTCTGTATAAACATTTATGTGAGTATTTGCCGCTGAGCGGTCTGAGTGAATATATATATATATATATATATATATATATATATATATATATATATATATATATATATATATATATATATATATATATATATATTCCGTATTCCGTTCCGTATATATATATATATATATATATATATATATATATATATATATATATATATATATATATATATATATAAATATATATATAAATATATATATATACATATATATATATATATAGTTCCTATCCACTTTCTTTCTACCTTTCTGTATAAACATTTATATGAGTATATTTGCCGCTGAGCGGTCTGAGTGAATGGATGAACGATTGTATGGCCGGAATGGCTCATTTCCTACTTGGGTTAGCGTACCCCGAAACGCCTGTTCTATATCTTTCACCACTGTCTGTGTGCTTGAGTTATTCTTTCATTTCGCCTTCTGTGTATGTCATTCCTTCTCTGCCGGTGGGTGATAAGCAGCCCGCGCGCCATCTATTGGCCGCTCTCGTGGGTCATGCCCTGGGGAGTGTTTGTTCATATAAACCCCCCGCCGATTCCAGTGGATTCTTAGTAGACTGGGTAGCTTGGTGGTCTGAGCATTGGACGCGAAATCCAAAGGTCCGTGGTTCGATTCCCGGTCCAGTCGAATTTTTTCTGCTTGGAATTGGTCATCTTTACATCTTCACACCACCATTGTGTCTGTAGATTTTATGTGTTCCTATCCACTTTCTTTCTACCTTTCTGTATAAACATTTATATGAGCATATTTGCCGCAGAGCGGTCTGACTGAATGGATGATTATATATATATATATATATATATATATATATATATATATATATATATATATATATATATATATATATATATAATCTAATAATATAATAATATAATAATAATATATATATATATATATATATATATATAGGGGAACATAAACTAAAAAATGGCATACAACCGGTATGTCACAATATATATATGTATTGTGACATACCGGTTGTATGCCATTTTTTAGTTTATGTTCCCCTTTACGTTTTGGCGCGAGTTTGTGGAGAGACGGCTCACGCCCTATGTTTGAATTTACCGCTGATGTATTTTTGAGGAGCAGATGTTTGTGTTATGTATGAAGAAAAGGTGGCGTTGGTGGTCGGCATTAAACCACATAAATACCGCGCACGAGATGTGTGTAGGGGCATTTCTTTTGTGAGCATTCTATCTGAGAGCATTCTTGCTGGGGTCATTCTTGCGTGGGTACCTGTGAGCGTGGAGAACTGCCTTGAAGGCAGATTGATGGTGAGAAGGGGAGACTGAACCTGGAGTCGGAGCGATACGAGACGTGAAGGAGGGCGCGATCAAGACGGAGCCGTCCGAAAAAACGTCGTGGAAGCCCTGCTGAGGCGTACGTCGGCACCAACCAGAGGAAACGAGTATCCCTGCCGGGTGTCGACCTACAGTACGACCCACCCGTGGAAGCGACATCGGGCCGTTCCAGATACGCTGCTGATCCTAAGTTTAAGTATTCACGGGCACGTGCCCACTCCCATCCGCATCTCAATAGACATTGAGTGTTGTCATCAGTCACCTCTCCCACCCGCTGGATTCGTCCAATTGTCTCCATCAAAATGGTGTAGTGATTTTTGATTCATAGTGATTACGAAAATCGTCACCTGGTGTCGAGCAGGGCGATGTGCATCAACTTCTCCATACGAAAATTCACTGGTCAAATCCCCCCACAATCGAATCCACTACCCTTAGCATAGAAAGTTTGCTCATTTATCATTTGTTGTGCGGAGCATAGACTCCCGGTCGTATAGCAAATCTCCCGTCGATAGCAATGAGCCTTCATTTCACTTGTAAGACGTGGAGCATGTAGATATTGTACATAAAGAAGTAATTGATCATTGTTCCTCCTTTTGTAGGAAGGTTGTCCTTCCGTGCTGTCTTTGCTAACTCATTGATGTTTCACGATTCATCAAACCATTCATCCGTCATTAGTGAGTAAGAGGGTAATTTTCATGGATATTGTGTGTGAACGAATATTTTACTAGTTGTGAATAAATGACCATGTCGTTCAATCGGATTTCTGAGTCGTCTCTTCCCAACGCGTGACCCTTTTGTTTTTTATTCTTATTCTCTTGTGTAACCATCGCCGCGAACGCGATTTCGGAAAGGCCCCCCTTTAGAGATACCTTCTCGTTTGTCTACCTACTGGTAGCTCGGCCGCGGTTTTGCGAGGCACCCCGGTCACTCTCACCATTGTAGTGCGTCACTTCTCCCTCGCCTCTGTATAGGTTTGGCACTTCGCCAGGATAGCCGCGGGGAGCGAAGTGGGGGGTTAGATCCCGGCCGTAAGTTCTGGACGGCGCAAAAGAAGTTTTAAAAGTTTCCGAACCATAATATGATGTAAATGTATGACATGAACCAACGTCACACTTTATAATATATTTTAAGATTGGTATTTTACTAGCAGTTGATTAATGTGAATTTCTCTTAGGATTCTGCTGGATTTGATATTTGTACTGCTACTGATATTTTAATGGCTGTACAGCTATTGCCATTAGATTATTGATGTTGAGATACATTTAGTGATATAGTGGACTAGACCATGAGCAATGGGTACATAAAGAGACCAGGAAAAATGTCCTGAATTATCACTCTTTGGATGCTGGCAGTCAGCAATGGAAATATCAACAGTAGTAAAACACATGACCCAGTAGAAATTCACATTGCCATCTGCCTCACATAGTTTGATGGCCATGAAGCATGTCCTGCCATAAATACTCTGAGTACAATACACTAACTACATAGTGGACTGACAGACTAATTCTTCAGAGATTTGAGCAGGGGGAGTCATTATTAAAATCAATAATCAATCAATTCAGCGATGCTTAACTTCGGAGCCTGATCGGGAGAGGTCGCGCGTTTCCATGGGGGCCGTTGTCCGCATTTCCTTCCGCGATGCTTCGAGGTTTAGATGACCACAGCGATTTTCACATATGAACAGATTAGCGCGAAACTTTGCGTATGGGTAATTCATCAGTATTACGTGCAGATAAAAGCAAAAAAAATTGCCTGCGACCGATTTGCTTTCCTTACTATTTAAACCCATTTTAACATAAGTAAGGCCTTATGACGCTCGACGTGTCCCTATTTTGAAATAATTCGATCGTTCACATATTCTCTCCTATGACGCGAGAACATACTACGCTTAATGTTGATGCAATGGTTCCCACTACATATCAAGGTATCATACCGATTTTAAAAAACACGTATTTTCGTATAATTTTCGTTTAAATTTCGAATTCCGCGACGTTGACTCAAGTCATGGTAATGCTTAAATGAGACGGAATTGGGAAAATATAATTCCTGCATCATGTCACACATAATAGCGGATGTATGTACAGTGGCGGAAGAAATTAACGAAAAAGTTTTCGCGCGCGAGAATGCGGCATTTTTGGGAACTTCTAGCAGTACACACTCCAAAGACTGACAACTCAGAGGAAAACATCGTCTACCGCAAATATTTGAATTCCGCAATGGAACTCATTTGTCGGAGCCTAGAACTTACTCATCAGTCGCCTTATTTTTGAGCTTTCGTCTCATATCATTCGCACATTCAGTCGCGGTATATCGATGTGTTTGTTTCAGCATGGTTCTTACGTCGAATGATATAATTTATACAGAAAGACTGATTATAAAAAATATTCACTATCCCACCCAATTCAGTATACTATATGCTAAATCTTCATCTTCTACCACCAAGGGATTTTTATTGTGGTCGGCTTTCCGAGGATCTTTATGAATGACGCGTACTTCGTCTGTTTCAACGAAATGATATAAATCGAGATTTATCCGCACCGATTATGTCCTAGGTTTGAAACCAAACAATAACTCATGTGGTGTCCGTTTAGTGGTCTCACTCACAAAGCTATTGAGTGCCCATTGTATTTCCCTTATTATTTTGTCCCAATCTTTCCCATCCTCCCGGGTAGTCATTTTTGTCACCGCCGTCAGGATCGTACGGTTTACACGTTCCACCTGCCCGTTCGCCCAATATGGTGTATATCATTTTCTTGACAAAGGTCCTCAAATTTCTTCGCCGAAAAAGCAGTGCCCTGATCCGTGATCACCCGGATAGGTGAGCCGAAGATGCCTATGATGTCTTCTAGGAATCTACATGCTGGTTTCGTTTCCACCGTCTTTACCGCTCCTAAGACCACATACTTTGTGAAATTATCTACGCACGCGATGATATACTTGTCCCGCTCTGAGCTTTCTGGAAATGGTCCTAAATGGTCCAAATGGATGGTATGGAATGGAATCGGGACCCGTGGTATGTTGTGTAGTTCTCCTTGCTCTCTCCCAGCCATTTTCTTGTGATACGCACACTCCACGCATGCTTTAATGTACTTCTTAACAAATCGAGTCATCTTTGGGAACCAGTAGTGTTGCTTCAGGTGCCTCAACGTCTTCTCCTCCCCGAAAAGGCCCATTTCTTCATGGCTTCCCCGATCTACTCTCCATCTAACTGGCTTCGGCACCACCCACAAAGCCTTCCCATCCATCCGCCGACAAACCCTTTCATTTTTCATCTCATAGTCAGTGTGCATTTGTTTCTCTCCTGGTGTTTTCGGCGCTCTCTGGAGCGATTCCCGGATGTTTTTCAACTCCTCGTCTTGCATCTGCATAGTAAGCAACCAGTCCTCTTGACTTATCCTTGTCGTCCAGACGCTGACGGTTGCAACTTCGGTTTCTATTGGTTCTCCTTCGGGTTGTCTACTAAGTGCGTCCACGTGCTGCATTTGTACACCGGGTTTGTACTGTAACTCGAAATCGAATTCTTGTAATTTCAGCCACCATCGCCCAACACGTGGGACTGTCTTTCTTCGTCAAAATGCATCCCAGATGCACTCCCAGAAATCAACCCTAAATCTCTTCCGACTCCGGCAAATCCGCCCTCCACCTTCACTGCGCGTAAATCACCACCCAAATACCAGCTCCTATTTGCCCCCTCTCTCTCGTCCGCCATAGTCGCGTCGTTTTCCGCCACGTGTATCGTCAAGGTCTACCCACGCTGCCGGCCGACGCCTCGAGTGGCGGGAAACTGTCCAACACGTTCTCTTCGCAAAAACACACCTCGTAGCACTTCAAACTAACCTTGTCTCTGATGGGTTCACTTGTAAGCAATGAAACGTACTCACGGTCCCGAAAAAGTCACGATGGATCACCGATAACATTCACGTCCTCGGAATCGCCGTGGAAGGGTACCGTTGATGATTCCCCGCGCCGAAGTGTCCTCGTCTCCAGATTTAGATGTGGTGCAGCGTCGCGTCGTCTCGACCCACGTTCTGATCCCACTTCTGACAAGGCACAATAATAAAAAATTTACTCTCTTCTATTCTCCCTTTTATTCACGAACTCACAACGTACAAAGCAACCTCACGCTACCACATGTCGTCCCACTCTCTGCCCTCCCCTCCAGTAGACCATCCTTCCCCTCATGTCCACTCCCCTCTCCCATCACATCCACTCCCCTCTCCCGTCCTCCCCTCTCCCGTCGCCGCCGCTGCTTCCCCTCGTGGCTGTCCCTTGACACCCCGCCTTGAGCGTCATGCTGCGTATAATACGCCGCCCCTCGTTTTCCCGTAACAAGTATATATTGAAAATACGTTCATATTGATACGTGAACAATTTCGAAGTGAGAAAACAAACCATGGTACCTTAATACACAAAATATGTTGCCATGAGGGCGACACTAATCATAGAGTGAGAGATCATGTACAAAGTACCCGAGGTGAGAAAATACAGCACCCTTCCTTCATCGAATCACTCAAAACATATAAACTTAGATATTTAAACAACAATGAATATGAGATATATTGTATCACTCTATGCTTCATTACATGCAATCCTTATGCCTATGACCAAACTTGAAATGTAAAACCAATGCTTAGGTCCACTAAGACCTTTTTAAGAAATCTGCAAACATTTCGCTTGTGGATTTATACTTTACAATAATTTTACCATTTTCCACACATTCAATAACAAAATGATACCTTATATCCACATGTTTCAAGTTGCATTGATAACTTGGAGTTTTTAACAATTTCTGTGCACTTTGGTTATCGTTATAGACTACTACAGACTTAACATCAACATTCAATTCTAGAAGCAACCTGGAAAGATGAATGGCATCTTTGCTGGCTTCACTAATAGCCACATACTCGGCCTCAGTTGACGAGAGAGCGACCGACCTTTGTTTTCTTGATTCCCAGCTGATACACCCTCCAGCTAAGGTGTAGGCAAAACCAGCGTAAGAACGCCTGTCATGTAGATCTGCTCCCCAGTCAGCATCTGTGTAACCTGTCAAAACAAAATCATGCCTCTCATACTTAAGACAGATCTTTGGTACCCTGCAGATATCTTATCACTCTTTTCCCAGCATTCCAATGTTCCTCACTGTAGTTGCCGTTAAACTGGCTGAGCATAGTAACAACATGTGCAATGTCTGGTCTGCAACATGCAACTAAATACATTAGAGCACCAACTAAAGCTTGATAAGGGAGACGTTCAGCACGCAATCTCTCTTCCTCACTGGGAATCTGGAGTTTGGCTTTGACATCCATGGGACTCTTGGTTGAACTTGGTTGACTCCGATTGAAAGCGCGGCAAACACTCGCTCCGAAAACCTCTGCTCCATGTCCAGCACTGATTCAATCGCCTAGAATATTCTTTAGAAATTCAGTATAGTATTTCAGGTAGCATACATAATTTAAACAACTTCGGCATTGCCTACACTAAAATTTGACAATCACTTAGCAATTTAATTAAGAGTAGAGAAGGTATCTAACTTCAATTAGCATTAAAGCAGCGATAAGTTATCGTATTCCCGCAATGGCTATGAGCGTCAACAAAATTTATCGTTCTCCTCTGCCTTCGTTATGAACGACTTACTCATTTATGTCGCAAGCTACCAAGATAGAACATGTAATCAGTCGACAAGAAGTTGGGAATACACTTCGTTTAGCCAGAAACTTCACATTGCTTATAGCTTTAAATGAATCTCCTAACTACGAGTATAAACAGGTGTTGGACAGTAGGGACACCTCAGCCTTAGTCCCACTGCTATTTGATTGATTTAAAATAATTATTTACCTCGATGGATAAGTTATTCATTAACTACCCCATCAATCTTTAATCTAATCAATCAATTATATATATGTATATATATATATATATATATATATATATATATATATATATATATATATATATATATATAATTGATTGACTCATCACTCAGACCAGAACTGGTCTGGTTCAGAATTGGTCACTCATTCACTCAGACCGCACAGCGGCAAATACTCATATAAATATTTATACAGAAAGGTAGAAAGAAAGTGGATAGGAACACATAAAATGAACGAACACAGTGGTGGTGTGAAGATGTAAAGATGGCCGATTCCAAGCAGAAAAAATTCGACTGGACCGGGAATCGAACCACGGACCTATGGATGTCGCGTCCACTGCTCAGACCACCGAGCTACCCAGTCTACAAAGAATCCACTGGAATCGGCGGGGGTTTATATGAACAAACACTCCCCAAGGCATGACCCATGAGAGCGGCCAGTAGATGGCGCGCGGGCAGCTTTTCACCCACCGGCAGAGAGAGAATGATATACACATAAGGCGAAATGAAAGAATAACTCAAGCACACAGACAGTGGTGAAAGATATAGCACAGGCGTTTCGGGGTACGCTAACCCAAGTAGGAAATGACCCGTTCAGGGCATACAATCGTTCACTCATTCACTCAGACCGCACAGCGGCAAATACTCATATAAATATTTATACAGAAAGGTAGAAAGAAAGTGGATAGGAACACATAAAATGAACGAACACAGTGGTGGTGTAAAGATGGCCGATTCTAGGCAGATAAAATTCGACTGGACCGGGAATCGAACCACGGACCTTTGGATGTCGCGTGTATATATATATATATATATATATATATATATATATATATATATATATATATATATATATATATATATATATATATATATATATATATATATATATATATATATATATAAGTTTGCCAGAGGAAGGCAGACGACAAACACAGAAAACAAAAAAATGATGAACACACAGTTTCTTGATATTTCGGTGCCACTAGCACCTTGGTCGCAAGAGCGAAGACTGAGAAGGAAGGGAGGACTGAGGCGGTAGGAGGGGAGGACTGAGGCGGAAGGAAGGGAGGGAGGGGAGGGAGGGGAGGGACAGGGGAAGGGGAGGAGGGGGAGGGGGAGGGAGAGGAAAGGTGGGGGCGGGAGGCGGGAAGTGGAAGAAATTCGAAAGGAAGAAGTAGTATGGGCAGAGGTGATAGAAGAAGTTAGTGGGATTTATTGAGTCCTGGCGGAGAGAAAGCCTGGAATAAGTAAATGCAAGAGGACTCAAGATCTTTGATTTGGAGTGGGGAGGAGGAAGGGGGAAGGGAGGCGAGAATACCAACGTTAAAAATATTATTAAAGGTGGAGTTGTGGGAAGAAACATGGGTGGCAAAAGGGAGGGAAACAGAAATAGAAGGTGGTTCATTACAACTGGAGCGGTGGCCATTCATGCGGATGTTAAGGGGAGTGGTCGTCAAACCGATGTAAAAACTAGGGCATAATTGGCAAAGAAGGATATAGACAACATTATGGGAAACGCAGGAGAGTGAGGGGACGGAAGGATAAATTCCTTGCCGCTCATCTTCCTTCCGTCCTACCGCCTCAGTCCTCCCTTCCTTCTCAGTCTTCGCTCTTGCGACCAAGGTGCTAGTGGCACCGAAATATCAAGAAACTTTGTGTGTTCATCATTTTTTTGTTTTCTGTGTTTGTCGTCTGCCTTCCTCTGGCAAACTTTTATATATTCGTCACTTAAGTGATCCTAAGTGCAGTTATATATATATATATATATATATATATATATATATATATATATATATATATATATATACGATGTGGATAGGATGGAGGAGATAGACACACAAAAAAAGAGACGATCACACTTACATCGCTAGCTTTCGGAACTAGTCCGTTTTCAAGGCGTATCACGGAACAAATGTCGTGTGCGCTGGTGAGGATAGGGGTAGGAGGGGCGGTAGGTTAGGGGAGGGGGTAGGGGAAGGGGTTTTTCCCAGCGGTTGACGAACGGTTCTCGAAAAGGGGAAATTTTTTACCAGCTCGTGTCTTGGCCGGAGAGAGCGGAAGGGGTCGAAGTGAGGGTGAGGGGGGGGGGGGAAGGGGGAGAGAAGCGGGTAAATGGAGAAGAACGGGAAGCGTTCCATTAATGTATTTTATTTAATCCGGGCGCGGCGTACGATTTTAGCAACCAGATTATGGCTTGCTCCTTCTGGCGCACTTCATGTGTGTTCATCGCCGCATGGCTGACTCCAATCCATCAACGTATTTGTTTGCTGCCCGCTGCTCATCTTCTTCTTCATCGTTACGCCTACGTAAGTGCGCTGTTCCTGTCTTTCCTTATCCTATTTAAACCCTCCCATCTTTCTCTTAACTTTCCCTCTTGTATTTACTCCAGTATCGTGTCTAGGCATATCATCTTTATCTCGTCACCTCCCACCTAATTTTCCACTCACCATCGTGACTATGAACCAACCATTGGCGCATTGGATTTCCCAAGTCAAATTCAATTCCCGAAAGATATCTATGTGCAATGATCATATTTTCTTTTTAAATTCCTGCCTTTCAATAGGAATAGCCCCCAATGGCCTCACCATTAAAATTCCAATTGACGCCATCCCTCCACAATTGCGCTCTCCAATCTATCAACTGAAGTTTCAAACTTCATTATCATTTACCCGGGTACTCCTGACCCAGTATACTTCAATGCGAGAATTCCACATTCAGAATTGGCTCTCTTTGATAAAAATTATCACCTGCTCTTTTCCGGAATATATTACGCAAATTAACAATATAATTTTTGTAACACTGAAAAAACAGGAGTTTCGCCGTAATAAATTATTAAAGAAACTACCGCCCTATACGCTTCACATTTAGCGAGAGGTATCTCTCTTCCCGCCCAAATACTGCCACCCACTCCCCCTCCCCGGCCTCTCCTCTCGGAACGGCCAGATCTCGCCACCTTATTCAACCTCCCGGCGCCGCCCAAGGGGCCGCCAACCCCTCCTAAATACAAACCCCCACCACCCCACGGCCACTCCATACCTGACGGAGGGCAAGAGTCAGATGTTCTCAACCTTTCCTCTACTGCACTCACTGAGAATGATGTCTCTGTTTTAAATAAAGGACTCACTTTCTCACCGACTCCCAAAGTCAATCATATACAATTACTCTCGGATGTCATCAGTTTCTGCAGAAACCTCAAATGGCGGCACTTTTGGAAACAAAACGACGGCCACACTTCAAATTTAAACCCCGCCATCAACAAATTTCGTCCTAAATCCAACTATGAACCTAAACCTTTGGTCAATAATCACCCAATCGAGGTATTCTGCAACCAACTTTTAAATCGTGTGTCAGATCCTCAGTTTCTCAATTCCCTCACTCCTGCCCCAAACCTTAACAGAGAGGAATTGTCATCTCTTAGTCGCCTCCGCCGCAATCCCAACATTACCATCAGTAAAGCGGATAAGGGATCAACCGTTGTGGTTCAAGATAGGGAGGATTATGTCGCCGAAGCAATGCGACAACTCGGTGATGTTTCTTCCTATCTCCCACTCACAGAGGATCCAACTGCGGTGTATCAAGCGGAAATACATGACTTCTTAATTTCAACAGGCCCTGATGAAGGAGTCTCCAAGTCCGACATCAATATTCTCTCGCCCACTAACTTCAAAACCCCGTATTTCTATCTCCTTCCCAAAATATACAAAGAAGGCGTCCCCGGACGCCCGATCATCTCCAACTGCAATTCCCCAACGGAGCGCATATCGGCCTTCGTGGACTATCACCTGCAGCCTATAGTTGCTAAACTCCCTTCCTTCCTTCGTGATTCCTATCACTTCCTAGACATCCTGAAAGCAGTAAATATTCCCTCCAACAAAAGCGTCATCATGGCTACGGTGGATGTTACTTCATTGTACACCTCGATTCCTCACCATGAAGGTCTACAGTCCATATCCCATTTCCTTTCGAGAAGAAATCACCCTCGAATTCCCTCCACCAACTTCCTTATCAAGCTAGTTGAATTCATTCTGAAACGCAACGCCTTCACTTTTAATGGGCGTTTCTTTCTTCAAGCCAAGGGAACGGCTATGGGCACAAGAATGGCCCCTTCTTATGCCAATCTCTTCATGGGAAAGCTTGAAAGTGATTTCCTCGCCACCCAGGAATTACAACCGGAGCTCTGGGTTAGATTCATTGATGATATTTTCATCATATGGACCCACGGCGAGGATACCCTAGCGAACTTCCTCAAATCTCTAAATCAATTCTCATCCATTCGCTTCACATCGGCCACTTCTCCTTCTCAAATCACCTTTCTCGACGTCGACATTTCCATCACAAATAATAACACCTTTGAGACTTCGGTCCATATCAAGCCCTCCAACAAACAACTGTATTTGCATTACAACAGCTGCCATCCCAAACACACTAAGCACTCAATTCCTTATTCGCTGTCGATCCGTGGCCACCGGATTTGCAAATCCAAAGAAAAACTTCATGAATACCTTGATAAGCTTCACAACTCTTTATCCAATAGAAATTATCCTGAGCCACTTCTAAAAAAACGTATTTTACCCTCCTCTGCTAATTTCACCCCACGTAAAAAAGACACCACCCTGGACGCCCTAAATCTTCACATCACATACTTTCCTGGCGTCCAAAAACTCAAGACCATCCTCAAAGACTTATTCCCAATTTTAGATACTAACAGATCGACAGCCAATCTCCTACCCAAATGCCCCACAGTATGCTTCAGACGTCCACCTAACTTAGCCAATCTTCTTCGCTCCAATTCTTCGCTAGAGGGTACATCGAATGACACTCCCCGTCCCACCACACAGAGATGCAACAAACCACGGTGCAAAACGTGCAACATGTTTCGCCCCCTATCCTCGTTTCAGAGTCCCAACACAGAGACGCCGTTCGACATCAAAGCCTCCGGCTCTTGCGACTCCCACAACTTAGTTTATGTGTTACAATGTAAACTATGTCCCGGTTTTTATGTGGGCTAATGTATTACACCCCTTAATATTAGAATGAATAACCATCGGTGCACCTGTAAAGACCCATCTTCCACTTTCCCCGTCCCTACTCATGTGCGGAAACATGGCTTGTCCTTTGACAAGTGCTTTGAGGTGACAATATTGCTCTCCCTTCCCCCGGACGCCCCGTTAATTGAAGTGCGCCAGAAGGAGCAAGCCATAATCTGGTTGCTAAAATCGTACGCCGCGCCCGGATTAAATAAAATACATTAATGGAACGCTTCCCGTTCTTCTCCATTTACCCGCTTCCCTCCCCCTTCCCCCCCCCCCCTCACCCTCACTTCGACCCCTTCCGCTCTCTCCGGCCAAGACACGAGCTGGTAAAAAATTTCCCCTTTTCGAGAACCGTTCGTCAACCGCTGGGAAAAACCCCTTCCCCTACCCCCTCCCCTAACCTACCGCCCCTCCTACCCCTATCCTCACCAGCGCACACGACATTTGTTCCGTGATACGCCTTGAAGACGGACTAGTTCCGAAAGCTAGCGATGTAAGTGTGATCGTCTCTTTTTTTGTGTGTCTATCTCCTCCATCCTATCCACATCGTGTGTTCATCGCCGCATGGCTGACTCCAATCCATCAACGTATTATATATATATATATATATATATATATATATATATATATATATATATATATATATATATATATATATATATATATATATATATATATATATATATATATATATATATATATAATCGTTCGTTCATTCACTCAGACCGCTCGCTCAGCGGCAAATATTCACATAAATGTTCATACAGAAAGGTAGAAAGAAAGTGGATAGGAAAGTGATGGAATGATATAATTTATACAGAAAGACTGATTATAAAAAATATTCACTATCCCACCCAATTCAGTATACTATATGCTAAATCTTCATCTTCTACCACCAAGGGATTTTTATTGTGATCGGCTTTCCGAGGATCTTTATGAATGACGCGTACTTCGTCTGTTTCAACGAAATGATATAAATCGAGATTTATCCGCATCAAATGAAGATACAAAAAAGATTTAATTGAAATAAGTATAGTCTACGTGATGTAATTTTTCACGATTTTCCATTTGTAGATTGAAGAAGTTCCTTTAACGGATATTTATTAAATTAAAAACGGATATTTATTAATGAAGCTTTCTTGACCCAATATAAATCCGTCTTTAGTTCGTCAGAATGGGATTAAACTATGAACACATACGTAAATATATATAATTTCACGAAATAAAAATAAATGTGCTCGCATCGATACCGAATAATCTAGGCATATTTTCCCGATATTTCTTTCATCTTATCTCAGGAAGCTTGGTGACGAGCTGTCCACTGTTAAGCTTTATCTAGCAAATGCAGGATATACGAATAAACATTCAGAAAAGTTTACCCAAATTAGGTGTAGTTATGGATAACATATGGATGATTGCATAATATCTTATATGCTTAGCTATAAATTCGCCGCGCATATGGCATTAACAAAAAGCCTTTTAAAAGACTTCAGCTTGGAGTAGAATATCATTAACGAAATAAATAAATAGGTAACGTTAATGTTGTAGCTGTCAGATGTATTTGGCTAGCTAAAGGGTGCTCCGTGTTCGATTTTTAATGAATGCAAATGAGTTTGTATATAAATTTCCTCATGTTGACGATATGAATGAATGTAATGTGTAGCTGCAATGACTGGCTGATAATATGAAATTTTTTAAATAAAAAAGAGATCAAATTTGCCGAATAAAAATAATTTTACTTGACCGCGCAATTTTACTTGGCGCATTATATTGATTTGGGAAATAGTATGCCTTTAATAGGAGCTTACTTTCCCCTTGTGTTGCGGGCAATACCTTTTCTGCCATAGATAATGTTTCGAACGCCAGGCGTTAAACTCACAGGAAAGAAGTGATATTTGACTTCTCTTACGCCCTTAAAAGTATTCGACGGAGGCTTCCGATTTTTTCGAAGCGCGACGAGCCTTTTCTTTCTGGTGCAGCAAGTATTTGAAACCTGTGCGTTATTCACAACAACAAACCACCCCGATTATCACCACCCGGAACTTGGCTAAGGTTTACTGATGACTACTTCATTGAGACGAGCGTCGATGGACGAACAAGCAGAGCGGACAGCGCAAGCCTAGATATTGTTCAAAGTTTTAGCGGCCTCTCCCTAAATTCTTGGAGGAAAAAAGATCTTATTAGCCTTTAAGTATGCCTCATTTTTCTCCCAGTTGGAGGAATCGGATAGTAGGTTTGTATAATGCAAAAACATTTGTCGAAAAATTACCGGAAGAGGTGTTGCGCCTTCGACTTTCACCCACTGAACTTTTATTATGTTTAAAAGTAAAAAAACATATTTCTCACTACTATCAAAAGAAATTCATTAAATTCATGTACGCTATAATAAGAACTATGTTTAATCAAATGTTTATCAATATTCATTTTTCGCCCGCAACTAGGAATACGAGTTCACGAATGTCAAAATTCTAGGAGATGATTCAAAACAAATCATGTAACATAGATGGAGCGGGCCGCACGGAGCGCAGCGTTCATTATGAGAAAAATGCGAGAAACAAACGTTTTTCGACCCCCTCAAACGACACAACCCCAAATTAAGATGCAATGAGGAAAATCGTGGAGGAAGAATGGAAAATGAACCCAGTAAGATGATACCAAAATGTGGACAACTCCATGTCACAGAGACTTGGTCAGGAAATCGAGAATGGAGGGGGATGCACTGATTACTAGGCTAATTAACATCCACATTCTTTATGTAAATACCAGCATATTTCTCGATGATCAATTGCTGTGATCATGTGCACACATAACTCAAATTGAGAAAATTACGCATACGTTTTAACCTTTTCCACTCGTTCTAAATAAAGCATTATAGTGTCCCTTTTCAACATCCGTTAAACTACATTTCCACAAAGAGATGAAATTTATGACCCTGTAAAAAGTCTGCTTATATCTTCTTATGGGGACACTAACAACTTTAACCTCCATGGAAGCAATTATATTACGACACATTTGAAGAGGAATAGATTCTTTAGGGACGTAGCAATCGTATAATCTTTGATGGTGCACATTCCTAATTTGTACTCCATTGACTACTCTGCGGATTTATGAGGAGTATACAAATTACCATAGGGGAAATATCTAATTACTGCTTATTCGCTACATGGAAAAGATGATTTTTAGTACCACTTTCACAGGGGAAGATACGCGATGCATTTTTGTCGGAGTATTACTTACGCGTGAGTGTAAAAATGCTCCTCATAAAATTTAACTGCGTAATTTTAGCCAAACATTTTTCACTGCGAATATGTCAAAAGGTATTTAAGTGATTCATTCATTTCCCTTATCCTTTAAGTATTATCCTCCATCCTATAAGTTGAACTGTTGAACTACACGGCTAATGTATTGCTCATAGCAAACCTAGAAAAAATGCTGGGAAAGCTTCAAAAACCGTTTTAAAGATATTTTGAAGAAAATTCCACCCTTGGTTGGTCTCTCACTCAGATAAGTAATCGGTATTTACAAGTAGGCAGGTAGAACCAAACTCTAATTCGTAATAAAAACAATTGCCCTCTTTACTAAATCATTTCAAAGTAATTTTAAGGTGAATGTAGCATCAGGTAAGTTCACTAAATCGAGTAACTGACACAATCAGAGATCCGGTCTATTCCCTCCTTCATGAATAGCTTTTCATCGAGTGGTAAATTGGCGAATGAGTGGATATGAGCATCATACAACAGACAGGACGTAGAAATCAAGTGGGGCCGAGTACCCGAGAATGGGAAGTAAACATCTCATTCGACGTCCAAGGTGACCGCTCTGATTCTTTTACAAAGCCCGAATATGCGTAAAACTCACACTCATGGATGAGGTCAATGTCCAATCCCTGGGCCTTCCGCGGATTCCTGCGAAGTTTTGGCTGCAATAAAGTCAAATCGCGTAGATTAATTATAAAGGCACTAAAAGAGGACACGCCAGGATTTGAACCCCAGGCATTCTTGGCCGCAGACGAACGCTCTCCCTATAGGCTACTTCATCGATCAAGACGAATCCGCGTCCAGTGGCTCTTACTACAAAACGAAAAAAGGGAATTCTAATGTTTCCTGTAAAAACTGGACCAAATAAAATGTACTGGATTTTCGAAAGTAGTTTTCAGAAAGTAAATAATATTACGTTAGGAGGAATTTAGAAATTTAAGTGATTGAGACGACCTGTATGCACGAGGGAGGAAACTTACGTAGGGTTTTAAGGTATTGGAAATACTCGTAATGAAAAATTTTCTCCACGTGGAAAACATTCTATTCTACCAGATTTCCCATACTTTAACTTGAAATTCACAGGATATTACGCCAAAATGTTAATTGTAACTCATATTTCTCGGAAGTAGTTTAAGGCTTATTAAAACGATGTTCATCCACAGCTATTCCCTGCACGCGGAAATACGTTTTACTGTAAGTGAATTTGATCTGGAGAATAAAAAATGTTTATGTCCCAACAAATAATGCTTTCATCGTATTGTTTCTTAAGTTTCAACCAAGAAATTTGTTTAAACGGTCCAAAGCTCTCAAAAAATATGGTAAGCATCTCTACATAATCAACTACGACTTCGGAACCTCGACTGGGTGCTGGTCGAAGCAAGCTCATCACGTTTATAACTCCCTGACGATCTCGCGAACGTAAACCTTATTAGTATGACTATTTACATAACGCGTAAAATCGATATCAATTCACAGAGTGTTTGAATATTCCCGGTTTCCATATGCCGTCTCATTTTTGTCAAGTAGTCGAAGGAAAAGTGATTTCAATTAGTTTCCGAGTACGCCGTATTCAGACGCCAATGAGTTTTGCGTTAATTTTTTCCGCCACTGTTCATACGATACATTCCCTCCGTGTGTGACTGCATATATCTATGCTAATGCGAAGTGCCGTCCAAGGATTTCTTTCGATTGACTTCAAATGTGATTCAAACGTTCGGTCAACGACTACTCAGTGATTGGCGCCGCGACCAGATGAAAGGTAGTGCTCAGGCCCGTGACCCCCGAAGATACAAATGGCCCTGAATCCCTCGACTAATTCCTCCCCGACATTCGCCAATCTCTCTCGCTCCTCCATTCATATCAAATGTCTGCTCGGGAGGCGACAGGGGATAGTCGAAAGCAACTGCGGAGATATTCAATCGGTTTCACAGAAGCATCGCTCGCCCATATCGGTAAAAATATCGGCAGGTGAAGGAAGGTTTGGATATAAAGGTGAGGTGAGGGGAGGCGAAGGGAGGGACGTTGGCGGCGACTGCGCAGGCGCTTCAAGATCTCTATGATTCCACACGTGGAGAGCGACTCGACTTAAATAGCGGCGGCGACTTCGACGCGATCACAGCGATGAGAGACAGTCTTCGCTCGACTCGCATTCGATTCCTCTCCAGTGGCATGTTTGTCCGTTCGGCCACCGTTTTTCTGCTTGTGCTGGCGCTGAGCGCCGCCGCATCGGTGCCAGAGACCCGAGAAGACGTGATTGCCTGCGCGTCTAAGGTATGCATTTCCACACTCGCCAGACGTGGCCTCAGGAGTCGCCGCCAAGCCAATCTCGTGACTGCACGTGAACGCTTTAAGAGTTCGCACGGACATTTGTCTGCTCCGCGGCGCACTTAATGTGGCCAATCACTAAGTAGTCTTCGAGTGCGTGTTTCAGTCACTATTGAAGTCAATCGAAAGAAATCCTCGGACCGCACTTCGCATTAGTGTGAATGTATATGCATTCGCACACGGAGGGAATGCATCGTATGTACATACATCCACTATTATGTGTGACATGATGCAGGAATTATATTTTCCCAATTCCGTCTCATTTAAGCATTGCCATGACTTGAGTTAACGGCGCGGAATTCGAAATTTAAGCGAAAAGTATACGAAAATACGTGTTTTTTAAAATCGGTATGATACCTTGATATGTAGTGGGAACCATTGCATCAACATGAAGCGTAGTATGTTCCCGCGTCATAGGAGAGAATATGTGAACGATCGAATTATTTCAAAATAGGGACACGTCGAGCGTCATAAGGCCTTACTTATGTTAAAATGGGTTTAAATAGTAAGGAAACCAAATCGGTCACAAGCAATTTTTTTGCTTTTATCTGCACGTAATACTGATGAATTACCCGTACGCGAAGTTTCGCGCTGATCTGTAGACATAATCAAAATCTCGCCAGCCGCCTTAAAAAGTCGAGAGTGGCTGAGGATTCGTGTGCACGTGACGGCAGGGGATTCGTGAATGCGGGAAAAGCGGCAACTCGTTGATGATACGCGCTTCTCGTGCCGCACTTCGCGGCGCGTCGGCTTTCAGGAGCTCGCGCAGCCAATCATCATCTCTCCTGCTTCGGATGCAAAGGTACAAATCATTGCTGACAAATGGTACCGCATGCCTTTCCGATAAGAAACCTTCTCTTGAATTTCCTCTGAGTTTTCGAAGAGCAACAGTTCGACCTGAAATTTTACCCGAATATCTTCACTTCCTTGCAATCCGTTAATGACAGCTGATTAGGGGAGCAAGCCCAGCTACCCCAGGGGGGCCCTCCGTCCATCCCCTCCCACCCTACCCACCCATCTTCAGGGTTTCAAGCTTTCGCTTATGATAACCCCGGGGGGTCCGCTTTTTCTAATTCACTTGAAATTTATCTCTAGACTATGTTCGCCATTATACTGGCCGCTGTCCGCCTCGTCTACTCTAACTATTTTAGAGTAGATTCATCGGCGTTTGTACATTTGCCTCATCCATGATTTTACAAATCATCGTATTTCCAGTAGTGTTTTCCTTTTCAGAATTTCTACCATCATTTTATTGTTATTATTCCATATTTTTGCAGAGATCAAATTCCTATAACTTCAGTCTAAGTTGTAAGTCTTTTCAGTTTATTGTTAACTTCTTGTCTTATGTCTTCATAGGTAAGTGGGCATTCACACAATACGCGCCAACTCTCTTCTATTTTCCCTTCACAGTTTCTGCATAGAGCAGTTTCATTCAGTTTTTAGTTGAAGTTCCCGTGACCTGTGAGAAATTGTATCTCATTCAAGTATTTTGCTTTCATTTCAATTCTTTCTTTTACGCTCGGGAAGAATTTGAAAAGCCTCTTATCCTTTTTCACTTTTCTGCCATCTCTCCTCCCATTATCTTCAAACATTCCATTTCTTATTGGAGATTTAATTTCTTTTGTTCGGTTGCCCTCTGTTTTTGCTCCTTATCTCAGTGCTTTTTCATTTATGACCAAGCCTACCGGAATGCATCCGGAGATACAATGCTTCGCTTGACGTTGTTCTGTAGCACTTGGAATAGATTAGTCGTGCCGTTTCTACTGTTTCCCTGTTCTTTTATTTCTTTCATCCATGCCTCTCCCGCGTAGGTGACGATGGGTAGCGCAACTCCCATACATAATATTCTCAGTGAATAGGCTTTATATCCGTATATCCACCTTTGGCCAGCTGCGCGAAAGAGGCAGGAATGTCTCTTTAATTTTATTATTCATAATAAGTAGATAAACAGTGTTCGGAGAACTTGTAATTTTCTCCCCTTCCATCACTCCCAAGTATTTTCCCGTCTTGCCGTATGAGATGATGTTTATTCCATCAATTTTGGGGATTGTTTTCTTTTTAATTTGTCTTTTAATAGGGTAATAGTTGTTTTATCCTTTGCAAAAGATAGTTTGCGTTATTTGCCCCAATCAATTATTCGGGTCGCTGATTAAGCAGCTCGCTTTTTTGGTTGCATTCTGCTTTCGCCCTCGCACCGACAGGAGATCTGCGTAGGCAGCTTCGCTCGGCCAGAACTACAGATTTATAAACTCGTTATATATGATGTTCCAGAAGATTGGTCCTAATACAGATCCTTGGGGGCATCCTTTGGTAAAAATCTTTTGTACTGTAGAGCAGCAGATCTCTAAACTGGTTTCTCGATTTTCAAAATAGTTTTTAATTAATGATATACATTTCTTTTGGACAGTTTGATACATGCAGTTCTCTTAAAAGGCTCGGCCACCAGGCGTTGTCAAAGGCGCCTGATATATCGAAATATACTGCTAGAACATATTTTTCTTATGACCTCTCTACATCATTAATGAGGCATGCTATTGCGTCGATGGTTCCTTTTCCTCTTGTTAAGCCGAATTACCGGTCACTTTTTATTATTTGGATGTAGGTTTTTACTTTATCGGAGTGCGATCAGTCTTTCAGCCACCTTTCCCAGAGTTGGAAGTAACGTTACTGGACGGTAAGCTTTTGATAGTGTTGGATCTTTCCCTGGTTTTAGGAATACTTTAACTATTCCGCTTTTCCATTCTGCGGGGAAGATCGCCGTATTCAGCGTATTATTCATGAGCTTTAGCAATGGGTCCTTTATCCTTGAGTAGGAACGTTTCAGCATCTCTGCCTTGAGGCCATCGTACCCACGAGCCTTTCCGTTCTTGGCGGAATTTACCGCCATTTTGAGTTCATTTTCCGAGAACTCCTTCACGTTATCTCCACTGCTAGCTTTCTCAATCTCCCTTCTTGTTGCTTTCTGTGCTTCTGTACCTTCATTCACGGAGTCTTCTGGTAATAGCTGCTGCAGTCAATCTCCCTTCTTGTTGCTTTCTGTGCTTCTGTACCTTCATTCACGGAGTCTTCTGGTAATAGCTGCTGCAGTCAATCTCCCTTCTTGTTGCTTTCTGTGCTTCTGTACCTTCATTCACGGAGTCTTCTGGTAATAGCTGCTGCAGTCAATCTCCCTTCTTGTTGCTTTCTGTGCTTCTGTACCTTCATTCACGGAGTCTTCTGGTAATAGCTGCTGCAGTCAATCTCCCTTCTTGTTGCTTTCTGTGCTTCTGTACCTTCATTTACGGAGTCTTCTGGTAATAGCTGCTGCAACAGTACTAGTGCAGTTTCATGCGGACTTGTGTATAGTTTCCGTCTGGCATCTTTATGCCGGAAGGGGCTGTTATTTTTTCTTTTTTCCGCAGTACTATATATGCAGCGCCTCATGGATCATCTTTCCCTGCTTCGATAGTGGCTTCGTTAATGACAGTAATGATATGAAGCCATTCTTTTCGACTTGGATAGACAGTTCTACAGAAATTTCCGCGTATCCTCTCACAACAGCAGCTACCGCCGCCGATGGCCTGCGCTCGTCCTTCGGCAATGCCACGCGGTGCAGCAATCGTTTTAATCGCGTCATTAGCCTCCAATTTTCAGGATTGGATCACTAACGTGACCTCACGTCGCCCATCCCGTCCAATCGCCTCATGCCGAGGCGTCTTCAATGGAATAGAACTCACCAATGGGATCGTCGGGATGCGCCTCCCTTGTGCCGCCTCATTCCGACGAGGCGAATGAGGCATACTCTCTCGGCGATCCAGTCGGTTTGAGGAAATTGAGGCTATTCCAAAGGGCCATCGACGGTGACGCCGTGTGCGCGGATTTCGAAATTAACTGCTCCGAGACATATGAGGAAAAGACCGCATTTCATGTTTGCCATTCCACGTCAACTAAATTGCAAATGTCGAATTCGAGTGGAATACTGCAGAAACTTGAAATTAGGTCGGAGTGAAACAAGTAATTTATGAGATGCTAGACGATTGAAAAAACTTTGTACTTTTCCACAACTTTTTTTTCCTGACGACTGGTTTCGACGCACGCTCACGACATCCTCATCAAGTAGAATATGCAGATTGTGTAGTTGCTGCAGTCATATTGTTATCTGCACGACCCGAGGATATCGGGAATGTACGTCGAAACCGGTCGTAGCTGAAAAATACAAATGTGTGGAGAAGTGCAAAACTTTACCATCACTTTGCACATCTTATCAATGACCATATAGTTAATTCACCGAGAGTCAAATTTACGAGGAGAACTCGAGAGCGTGAACTTTTAAACCGCGGTCCTCGATGGTGTCCGCAGTTGGGGCACCAGATCTCCATCCAGTCCACAACAAGTGTGGAAACATCTTCATGACTTGCGCGGACGGCGAGAACGCGGAAATGGAATGCGATCCTTCCATCTCATCAGATATCCCATGGCGTGTATTTAAGTACATGTGTGTAATCTCCCGCTCCCACGTACGGATGATTTATCGATAAAAATATATAAAAATAATTTTTCCCAGAACAAGTGATAGAAATCTAAAATCTCCAATGACCTTCATCTAATGGCAATTTTCTTAATCATCTAATTCAAAGTCTCATTGTTCAAGACCAAAATATCATTGGATTCCAAAGGTAGAAGGAGATATCCATTGTTTAGTCTGGGGTAATAAGTCGGACGGCCTATTTCCACCGTAACGACACGGATTAGATTCCACGAACGAAGAGAAATCCACGTTGCAAGAGTTTGATATCGCACTAATCTGCGCGCGCGCGCGCACACACACACACACGCATAAAGAACTCAAAAGAAGAAGAAGAAAGGAGAGGAGATAATAGGTCGTGTGGGTGTGTGTGTGTGCGCGCTCTCTCTCTTATCAAAGTCAGCCATCGATATCTCACTCTCGTAATGAAGGACATTCGTTAGGAACACTTTGCTTTATACCACCATTTATCTATCCAGGTACAACTAGTTTCAACACACTGGTGCCATCATTGGGTACGGGATGTTTCTGAACTAGAAGTGCCCGAGCGGAAATTGGAGCAAAAAACAAAATGCTTATGTTTCTTAAAAATTGAACTTCCAAAAAATTGAGACGGAAATTGTTGAGCGTGGAAATACCTACGCATTGAAACTGGGGTTTTTCATTCAACGAGTCTCGTGTCATGTTAACGTTATATAAGCAACAGGACTGAATATATCTGATGACCGCTGACGTCATTGTTGCACAACTGTTTACCACTTCCCCTTATCTTGATTGATTCTTCATAAGAAAGCGCTATACCTTGTTTTTCATGAGAAGTGAAAACATTTCTTCTCCTGGTATTCCTTCTCCTGTCTTGTCTTGCTTACCCGGCATATTAGAAGGATAAAATACGTAAAGGATTGGAAAAGTACTACGTGATTTTCAGAGAGCATTCAATGGTGAAACTTTTTACCCAGGCCGTGAAGTAAACACGCCGTTTATATTTTTTTAAACCCCTCGAATAACACGCGGTTCCCAAAGACTGGAAGATAGAAAACGTGACCCCAATTTTTAAAAGCGGCGATAGGGAACAGCCATGTAATTATAGACCAATATCATTAACGTTACTATCATGTAAAATTATAGAGCATATAATAGTTACTTCAATAACGGGACACCTCGACAGCCAGGATTTATTGATAACAAACCAGCATGGGTCCAGAAAGGGACGGTCTTGCGAAACTCAATTAGGTCTTTTTGTTCATGATATTTTAGTTTCCAGAGAAGGTAACGTACAGGTAGACGCAGCGTTTCTTGACTTTAGAAAAGCTTTTGACAAGGTTCCCCACTGTAAGTTACTCGCGAAGTTAGCATCATACGGGATAGACAGTAATATAGTAGGCTGGATAGGAGACTTCTTACATGAACGCGTTCAAAGGGTGGTATTAGATGGTGTCAGCTCAGGCGAGGTAAAAGTTGTATTGGGTGATCCCCAGGGAAGCGTGATAGGTCCAATTTTATTTCTTCTCTACGTAAATGACTTGAATACAGTAGTAAAAAATAGCAAGCTCCGTCAATTTGCCGATGATGCAGTTGTGTATTAGGAAATTATAAATGAAGAGGACAGACAGTGTTTAGCTAAGGATTTAGATGCGATTGATGATTGGCGTGATAGTTGGCAGCTAGAATTAAATTTGAAGAAATGCGCGATAATGAACTTTTGGAAAAAGAATGGCTTTCCCCGGAATAATTATTGCATCAAAGAAAACAAAATATGTAACGTAGATTCAATTAAATACTCAGGCGTCACCATCACTGAAGACATGTCATGGGGGAAACACATCAGGGAAATAACTAGTGTAGCAAACCGTAGATTAGGATTCGTAAAAAGTGTTCTAGGCAAATGCGATGAGAGAGTACGATAATGAAGCTATTTTACACTTGTCAGGCCTGATTTAGAATATGCCGCTAGTATATGGGATCCGTACGAGGAAGGTATGATATTAGAGCGTGTGCAAATGAGATCCGCTAGGTTTGTTAAAGGCCGTTATGATAATTGCATAAGTGTTACAAGTTTAATAGAAGAACTAGGATGGGAATTACTATCAGAACGCAGGTTAAAATTTAGGTTAAACCTTTTAAGTAAATTCGAAACAGAGTTGTTCACAGATGACGTTAGATATATATTGAGAACCCCTGCGTATTATGCTACGTTTGATCATATTGACAAGATTAGAGATATGGATTGTCGTACCGATAGATTTAAAATGTCACTTTTCCCTCGTACTATAAGAGAGAACAATAGGCAGCGTAGCAAAGGGACAGGTAGGTGAAATATAGTTAGAGTAGTCTGTAGTGCATGATGCATGTAATAAAAACCAATAATCCCTTTCTTATTATGTAGATACTAACCATCTAGCTGCATGTGACCCTATTGTCTAGCATGTCTCAATTAAATATCCTAGTTTCATGTCAATAGTGCATATTTGGTGATCTTCACCCCCTACCACACACCCTCGTGGTGTCTCGCAGGGTGTTACGTAGATGAAACAGAATCTAACCTTTCCTAGACTTAATGCAAACTCTCACGTTTCGTATTCACAACTTCTGGTCGCAACAGTGGTCGTGAACTCGGTGTCTTGGTGGATTGAACATTACACGTTTTCTAAGGACGGATATAAAAAAAGAGTAACGAAGGTCCCATCAAATCAATAGTAAAGCATAATCGTCATATTTTTAAGTCAATTATGAAGAACTGAAAAACTACACTCACTCCGTCCATAATTGCGTCTTTGGTATTTTCTTATGCTGCATACGGGCACCTCCACTGTTTCTGTCGTGCATACAAGATGGTACCTTGAGAGAGTCGAATTTACGGGAAAAATCTCATCATGAAAAACTTTTACTCACCTGAATCGACCACATGGAAACAAAAACACCATAATTACCCACACGGAAACAAATGATAGTGTTATTTGGAAGCCAAATCATTGGTTAAGTCTGTACAAAGTTCCCATCTCCTTTACCTGGTACCACTAGTCAGTGTCTTTGCTTTGAAATTAAAATAAGAGTGCCTCACTCTTACCGTCCCTTAAGGAAAGTTGAATTAATACTGACGGTCGTGATGATTTCGCCGGGCTACGGAGATAGAGGAGGCGCTGTGTAAGAAGAGATTAAGTATATCTGAGGTGAGAAAGACAGGGAAATAACACTAGTAGCTGAAGGTAATGGTCCCCGAAAGCGGAGATAAGTTCTCGTGCTAATCTGGCCCGGTTTTTTTATATTCAGGAGAATGAGGAAGGCGGCAATTTAGGGGTGATGAATACGCAGCAAAGGAATTATCTCTGCTGCTTAGGACTCGAATCCATGAAGGAAACTGCAATCTCTGTTCTGCTCAAGTTCGACACAAATACTTTCAGTAAATGGAAAGTGAGTAGCAATCCACAAAATTCAAAATGAACAACACTGATCGATGTCCCCTCTTCCTTCCGGACACAGCCAGGTGACATGGTCTTGAGCAACATGCAGGTGACGGACGAGGGTCACAACCTTGGGAAGGCCAGCCTGGACGTTGTGTTTCCACCAGAGGGCGAACCGGAGAATTACGTCATCAACTGCATCATAGTCAAGGACTTAGTAAGTACAATTACTTATCACTTCGAAATGTCCCGGCCTTCCATGGTATTGAAATAAAATATCACCTTCAAGCATAGCGTTCTATATTGCTGAATACTAATGAATAATAAGTCTAATCATGAGAAAAGATTGCGAATTTTATTATTTTTTCTCGCCCAAAAGTATCGAGACTTTAGCCCTCGAAACAATTGAAATAAGATTAGCGACGAATGTTGGGCTGTGAGTTAAAGTCACGACACTTGTATGGGTGGGTCAAACTAATCAAATGTGTATGCAAATTTTTCACGCGGTTATACAAATTATTCATTGATGTTTAATAATTACTTGTCATTTCATGTCTAAAGATTATTTTACGAATTGGAAGATCGAAGGCATCGAGAGAGTATATTTCCGTATATACATGTCACTATGCAACTCTTTTCCGTGAAAATACCCTGAGAATATTTATTACGGCATTACGTGTCCTATGTCCTATCATTGTATAGAGATAGATGAAAAGAGCTCAGCGTGGTATCTTGGCATGCAAGACTGCCAAATAACGTCTATTTCGAGTCTTTGTTTCACTACATTCAGCGGAATAAACGCCTTTTCCCTCAAGTTTTGTCCTCGACTCGTCCTATCTTCGGATCATTTAAGGTAAATTTGAACCTAAATTACGGTTCATCGTATATTCATGTATTTATATAACCAAGCAGTTTGGCACCGACTCTTGGACGGGGAGAGAAACACATAAAATATATTTTGAGCTTATAATAAAAGCTACGCGTGGACAGGATCACGTGCACCATTTTACCCGTGACTTGAAGCTCCGAGACACAGGGTCCTGAAAGAATGCTTTCTTTCGTTGCAGAAACCCAGCACGGGGGCCGAGGCCACGATCACCAACGGCACCATCGGGAGCACCAGGGTGAGCATCCATCTCGAGTCCAGCTTCACCAAGGGACTCTCATTCTCCATCAAACTCTTGGGACAAAGCTTGTGAGGTTGGAGATTCAACGTACACCTGCTCTCTTACACTGTGAACTGAAATGCAACAATAAAGAACTTGATTCAATCACGTGATAATTTGCCCTTTTATTTTTTCGGAAGCCGTGCAAGCAAGGGAGAATGAAACGGCCATATTCCGAAGTAAAACACCAAAAGCACTTCACAAACAATGTATAACAGTACAAAAGAATGTGCAAGTCTGAAAATGTTCTGATATTGGTTGAAATGGTTGGATTGAAGCCAAACTATACACTTTGCGTCAAAACAAAATGTATTTACTTTTTATGTACTTTCAATGGCTATCAGAACTGCATGTGAGAAAGTATGAACAAAGAGAGAGGCAATTTCAACACGACGAACGATTAGCATCGTTCGGTGAATACTTTGGTCGACCTTCTCATTGGCAGGTCACGGGAAATTCGTCGCTTTCACGTGAAGCTACGCATTCGAGTGATAACTCGCTCAGTATGAAACTTGGACCTGGAACAGCGTTTCCCGAAGTGTGCCTGGCGGAGCCCTAGGGCCGCACCAATTATGAAGACGATTCAAAGCACAAAAATTAAGTTACTGCCTTGCTCTTGCATTTATTTTTCTATTGTTTTATTGATTAAGATGTACACCTTCTTATTAGTACCTCTGTATGTGTTTAGCACAGAGAAGTCTCGGAGAGAATAGAAAGAATTACAGAGTTCCACGAGAAACTTATGCTTCGAGATGCGCTCCTCCGTTGCTGTGAAAATTTGGGAACTGCTGATTTGGAGTCATAAGCGGCGCGCGATTCAATATTAGTGATTCAAAACTAGTGATTGCGTTCTTGTGAGCAATTTTGGTGAACGACATTAAGTCGAAAGCAAAGGTTAATATTTACGTGCAATGTCTTCATAATATTAATTCCAGCCATCCCTGGAAATATTCGTGTACATTGGGAATCCCTCGCCAAAGGAATTGAAGATATCTTTTCCCTGAAAGTGATTGGTCGTGGTGGCGTCAACTATCCCTCTCGGAGGTGGGGGGTAACAAATTTAATAACGAATTAAAGTATTGCACAGGACACCAGGAGGGTAAGGACGGGGAGGAATTGTGGGAGGCGAGGAGTAGGAAGGCTTTGCGGCCGAGTGCGGAGCGGTGGCTTCGGAAGCGGGGGCGTCGTGCGGTGGCAAGAACTCTGGATGACGGAGCAGCACTCCTCGACCTCGATCAGCGTTCCACGCCTTTTTATAATGGAGGCCGATTGGTTGACTGCCACCTTATGACACAATGAGTGCCCCATTTCGTCTCCACCCCCGTCCAAGCGGCCTTTGCCCGCTTCCTCGCCCGTCCTTCAAAGGAACGGCTCAGGCGGAGGAATTAAGTCCTTGCCTGCTATGATTGGGGTCGCGGGTTCGAAACCTTCCCGAGTGGATTTATCAACAGTCAAAAAAGCTTTAGAGTTCATCCAATGTTAACTGTAAAAAATCCAAATGTGAAAGGCCATTGATGAATTATTCGGTGTTAAAGGAAAATAAAAAAACTAGATATAAGTTGTTTTTTTACTCGCAGAAAAATCAATAAATTTCCCTAACATTTTACGGAGTGACATATTTTTGCTGTTACGTTCTGATAAATGGTTGTATGATAATCGTATTGTAGTTTTGAGGAGAGTTTTTGGAGCAACTCCTGCACAGGGGATTGCAATGTTAAGGATAGCCACTCCATCATGTTGCAACATTTTTCTCATTCCTTTTCTACATACGCAAACGATATCTAGCAGTCTCAGTCACAGTCTTAGTAATCTCATCAGTTACAAAAGTTCTGTCCGAGTAAAATTTGCTGCTTTCATTCAGTAAAACCTCAAATTAGCTCACAATACAAAGTGCTCTCCCCTCTGCAGCTCTTGGTGCTTACTGTCTCGGTCACTTCATTTCTCCCATCGGAATTTTCGGGTTCTCCCCGCGTTGCACCATTTTTATGGAAGAACGTTTCGCCGGCATTCCATTCGGCTTCATCTGGTCCAATAAACAAGAAAACCGCGGTTTACTTCATAACACATGATTGCGCCTTTGTGTCCTTCGTGTCAGTTAATGTAGATTAAATCCTAAATCCTGATGTTGCGTCGTCGAGAAAACTGTGCAATACCAAATTTTCTACTGGTAGCCCTTTTTTATTCCTGATTATCCACGGGTGGCTATTCATTGGTACTTTTTTGTCCCTACCACAACTTGTATCGTTAATATAAAGCCCTTTTGTTTCTGGGAATATATTGTGCGGTTGATGCAGGTGCTTGGTTTTCAACTGAGGACACATTGTGTTTCAAGCGAAGAGGGGTAAAATTATAATCGGTTTGGGAAATGACTTTTTGGAGTGATTTTATGATTCTTGTTTCCGCTTGAATTGTTTCCTTGAACCAATATGCGGATTAAAATTGAGTCTTTTATACATTTATCCCTGTCCCTTATGATCCCTTAGGCAATGTTATTCCTTCAAAGACTGCTTCCGGGCTTTTGTCTCCGCACTGAGTAAGTACAGGACGAGTTTTTCTTTCCAGTTCTTCTAAGTCTGTTTATGCCCACTAAATGCCGATGCCGATTATATGTACTGCAGCGTATGACAAGTCGAGAGATGTTAAAATGCGTTCCGTATATGTATTCCCTTTCCTCTTGAGTTTAGTTTGCACAACCATTTCTACACGGCTCCAGTACTTTTGCTCCGTTCACTCTTTCATGATCCATTTTGCGGGTTGATTGAAAACAGAGGAATTTTCACGTTGCAACTTCTTCAATAAAGGTAATTCCGATGTTTCTGGTTTTCGCTGCGTTACCTTGGAGATGGCGTTTCGTGGCCATTGCTGGCCAAATCTTCAGAACAGACTAAAATGACCGGATTCACACCTCAAGATGAAGATCACCATTGGTCACGAAACGTCATCTCCAAGATAACGCAACGCAGCGAAACCCAGGAAGCGAAATAAAAATCACCCACAGCCTCAGAAAAAGCGAAAGCCTCAAAGCAGAGATTCTTCAATAAAGATTCATTTTACATCCATCACTGAAATCAAAACCAAAGGCATGTTTTTCAACATTTACATAACATCCCACGAAGCCCGTGTTAAAAAAAAAGGGTCCAGCCATGAAAATGTGATGGAGAGATGATGTTTATCATTTATCGTTTTCCGAGCTTTTAAACACAATTCTGATGTTTGCCAACAAATCCTGCTCGGAAAACTCTTTTTTTTGGTGAAAATGTAGAAAATTTTCGAATTTTGTGCATTTATCCGACATAACTAATATTGGCTATAGTTACGGAAACAGAAATTAAATTTTAAAAACCAGGCAAAATCTCCTACAAATCGATTCTAGTCTTTCTTAGCCAGAGGAAAGGACGACAAACGCAATTAAGCTGGAAAATCACTCATCAAACGTCCCTTCCTCGTTGCACTGAAACGAGAGAGAGGCCAAAGCGCTCGCCGCGCCGCACCGCGGCCAAATCTCGAAAAGCTGGCAGTGTTGGACTCTTCTTCCACATATAACAAAGCGGACGCAATCCGTGATGATGATCCGAATGAGACCATGATCCGAAATCAACGACTAGCGGCATTCCATGGTAGCACCAGCGAGTGAAGTTTTTCTTTCAAAACAACAGGGATGAGATCAACAAGAGGGAAAGAGGCTGCAGATGAAATGCTGCAGAGAAAATTTAAAGTACATACTTATATGTAATGAAAGGATAAAAAAACATTTAATAAATCAGGTGAACTGCAGAGGAGCTGAGAGACGCAAACAAAAGAAAAACATTCGAAACGTCTTAAAATATATGTTAAAATTCGGGATGAGTCGATTCGATTTTTTTTCGATTCCGTTTCTTTCAAATAGATTCCCGATTCTGATTCCATCGATTTTTATTCCCAATAACAGGTGGGATATTGATATACCAGTAGCGTACTATAATTTAAATTCAAGTATTGGCTGAAATAAATTTCCAAAGACAATTAAGTCGCTCAAAAAGTATATTTATTAACAAATAGCAAATATATCCTCAGCTTACTGAGGTAGTACATAAAAAGTACAAATTGATAGCCTACACCCAAAATTACTGAGACAAAAATGATGTGATAAATGAAATTTGATTTGAAGATTTGTCTATCTGAAATCGACGGAATCGGAATCGACTTTACGCGATCGATTCTCGATACCGATTCTAAACCTGAGAATCGGTGGAATCGACAATCGATATTTGGATTCGACTCATTCTTAGTTAAAATATATGAAAATGGCTCAATTATATCAATCAAGGGTAAGCAACTATATGAACGGAGCAGAAAACTGCGAGATGAAGAACGAGGCTTTTGTATCATAAAGAGTTTAATATTTCCATGAATCGTTCAGCACTGCAGTGGCCCGATTAGGGATTGGAAATTTAAATCCAGAATCGATTTTCGATAAATCGACTTTCGATATATCGAAATATATCGAATATACCCAATATATACCCAAAATAATCGAAAAATCGAAATCAATATTTTTAAATAGTAAAGTAATTGTCTGCTGAAATACGGATGTGCTGTTGTAACAAAATGCAAAATATGGGTTAATGGAAGCACTAGGGGTAAGCAATGAATACGGTTAAATTTACTAATACAATATATTATTTTAAACATATTAATAAGGTATGCAGGAAAGTAATAATCCATACCAGATACTTATATACATATAGGTAATATAACAATCAAATTACATATAATTTAGGAGCAATAAGAATTGTATATTGAAAAGTGGTCGTACCACAAAATGAAAAACAGAATTTTATATCTCTCTTGTTTGCAAAGCCGCGGAGCCAGTGTTCCTCAGGGATGGACTTTTAAAAAACTAACATATTAAAATGTTTTCCGGATAATCCATTTTGCACCTGAGTTGCAATTAACCCGGCGTGAGAAAATAGTCGCTCACACGGCACGGAAGAGGCAACTATAGATAAAATCCTGCTGGCTACTTCGTATACGAGGGGATATTCTCCCTTTATCTCCTTCCAGGCTTGTAGTGGATTGGAGTTGGACTTGCGGTCGACTGGGGGACGGTTTATGAACTGGCGTAGCTCGATTGGCACGCCACCAGCCCGATCCTGATCAGCGTCAGCGTTGGAGCGACGCACTCGCTCGTCGAGGGCCAAATATAGTCGTCTGAATCGGGTTGGTCGTGACTGCTCTTCTGTTCCTCCTGAGCACTCTCAAATGCAGCTGGGTCTCCGGCCCGTGTGGCAGTAATCTCACGAGAAACCAATGACCCTATAAATCAGAAATACTAATGAAAGCATTCATGGCACGCGGCTGCTGGACGGTGACTCGTGGTAGTGCAAACACAGGGAATGAGTCAACATTTATGTAAAACTAACTTACCCACATACTTCAAAGCTGCGTCAGCAGCAGATTTACTTCCAAAGGAAACCGTCCTAAAACGAGGATCCAGCAAAGTGGCAGCAGCATACAGTACATTGGATTCAACAGTATCCAACCTCTTATTTATTTCTTCAAGATGTCTTTTAACATGCTTTCCCAGACGCGTGGTGGACTGAAAATCTTTGGTTTTCTGAGGGCCGAGGGGCCAAAAATATTAAGAGGTTCCAGCAGGAAATGAAAGTTTGAAATTTACAACCACTGTGCTTACCTTTTTCAGGTATGCTGTTAGAGGAATAACTTTCCTCAGCGATACTAGTTTTTCTCTCTAAACCTCCGATGAGATTACGGATAAGGCTTTCAGGATTGTTTTAACCTCACTCAAACTCTCCAACTGTTCTGCTGTGAGCATAGTAGGAGGTCTCCTCCTCGTATTTTTTTCTTTTTGGATTTTGAAGAGCACGCGGCTAAAAATTTTAGAGTGGTGAAGCATTCGGTCAAGCATGTCGAAGAATGAATTCCAGCGAGTACGGACTTCTTGAATAAGCTTCAGTGCTAGGTGATGCGGCTAGCCGGCTTCCCTCTGATATTCCATAAGTTCGGCGGTCGCAACTTCACCCTGGCGGAAGAAGCGAACAATCGATTTTACTAGCATCAGCTGGCTTCTAAGCGGAGCGGAATCTCCTCGATCTGCTTCCTCGCCTACTTCATCGGCATCGCATCGCCATCAGCTTCTTCTTCCTCATCCTCCCGAACGTCGGGCTCCGGCGCCTCCCAGTCGTCCCGCACAGTAGGAACAGGGCGCCTCGACTTCAAGTGAAGCTCAATCACAGCTTGTCCAATGTTGTTCAACGAGTGAGCGAAGCACGAAACGTGCTTTCTCTCCAAAAAGTTCGCGCGTTGCAGCCTTAATGTTCGCGCCGCCGTCAGCAACGGTTGTGCTTACCTTTATCGGGTCTATAAGCCAATCCGCGCATATACTCCGTAAAGCTCTTGTTAAATTCTCCGTGTTCTTTCTATCAGACATGGGATATGCACCTAAGTCCATTAAATTAAATTCTCTCCTGGAAAAATTTATTTTTAGTATAATGAGCGCTTTCGCATTTGCGACATTATATGTGTCTCCGTAAAGTAAATTCGAAGGAAAATACTGACCGTTGTCAAAATGCGCCGTCACTCCTAAGAAACCCTGCATCGTATGCTTATGCGTCCATAAGCCAGTAGTCAGGCATATGGAGTCAACTTTTTCTAGCACTTGGGTCACAACCTTCTTTAGCGTTGCGGAGTTTGCTTCAATTTTCTTGACTAATGTTTTTGAGCAAGGAACTTTATAAAGAGAATCCAGTTTGCGCGAGTGAACGCGGAATCCTTCTTTGTCTGGAGTGCACAAGGGAAGGTTGTCCCTACAAATCACGAAGCCCAGTGCGTCCGTTATTTCTTCATATTTGTGACCTCCAGCTAAAAGAGAGACACGAAGACGAATTACACTTTTGTATCATTTTTGGATGTCATCAACTTCAACACCCCACACGGGTGCGTTGTGTGAAAGCAAGCCGAGCTTGGAGTATATAGTATCAAACGTTCCCAATTTTCTAAACAGTGAGTTCACCAGAAAATGCAGAGGCATTGCTTAAACATCTGTCTAGAGGTCCTTAAATGTTACCGCGACTATCTAGACGAGAGGATCCTCCTGAAGAACCTACTCGGCTTGGCGGCCTTAATCGTACAGCTGACGAGAGTGGTGAGAGCATTAACGATTGAACTGACGGAGATCGACGATGGGAACAAGCTCATGGACACAAATTTTCATTTACAGTCTCTACTTACTTTTAAAAAAAAATTTGAATTTGACAAGCAAGACAATATTCTTTACCCTAGCTCTCAAGTATTGTCGTTTCGTCGTCCGTCCTGAAAATTTTAATAGTAAACAAACCTCCGTACACGTACCTCATCTAATCGTGGTGATCGTGGAGGAAAGGGAAATGCTACTGTTGCTGGATCAGAATCACTAGCTAGGTCCATTTCTTCCTCAGACTTATTATCATCTTCACTGTTTGCCGTTCTCTTTCTTTTTGGCGCTCTAACATAAACCTTGTGCACCTTCCTCAGATGACTGATCATAGAACATACTAGTCGTGCCACAGTTAGTCAAGCTCACGTGACACTTTGAGCACTTACCGAAGGTTTTATTATTAATTGTTTGCTTGCTAAAATACTGCCTAACAGCACTTGGAGGAGCCATGACTGATGCAAAGGGCGGTAAACCGCTCTCTGATTGGCACGACACGAACGCAACGCAAGTAGCACGGTGACGAATCAAACAAAACGCATACTGGCCAACGCATACTGGCCAACGCACGCAGCCTACAGCTCAGTGCAATTGAAGCATCGTGGCCCATGCGCATAAGACGATATTCGGACTGGGCGAATCTATTTTGAAGAAGACGAGTGCTCAGAAACGATTTATTGAGGAGACGTTTACAAAAAAGGCACAATGTCAACGCGTATTATCATTTCGAATCTTCGTCTCGCGGTCAACAATGTATTACTTCCGAGCGCGAGTCCCCGGAGCCGGAAAGACTAGAATTGTAACAGCAGTTGTACAGTTGGCAACTCCAACCTGCGGGTGTCCGAAGCACTTTGCCTTCCCTCCAAGGCACGGAGTAGGAATATCCTACTCCGTGCTCCAAGGTTCCCCCACCAGCGATACAGAGTGAAATGGCGCGGCGCGGAGCAAAGTGAGGCGGCAAAATTCAAATGCTGTAGCAAGCTAAAAATCGAAAATCGATCGGCTATAATAGATTTTGTTCGATTTTTCAAAACAAAAAGTCGACTTCGATTAAATAAAAAATCGGAGTGTGATAATCGATTGTCGATTAAAATCGAAATCGATTTTCCAATCCCTAGGACCGATGGATGTTGGAGGAAATGTGAATCTAAAGATCAGATCAGGAGATGCACCTTCCATCTTTGGAGAAGGTCAATTACAGCGTGATGGCTCAAATGCATGGGAGAGAAACAGGAAATAGAATGAGAACAGAATTCGTGAAAAATACAGGGCTGAATCTGATAAGAAAATTTTACCAGCAGGTTCGCAATATAGGGAAGCCTGAGAAGTTTCCAGAAAGTATTAAGACAGGATTTTTTAAATTGACATTTAAAAAAGATGACAAACATGATAGCAAACACTGCAGGGGCATCGCGTCGTCGTATTAAGTATATACAAGTTCCTATAATTTGTTTCTAAAACGAATAGTTATACCCACCGAAGACGATCTGAAAGGATACCAGTGTGGCTTAGGATGTAGAGGGAGCACTAACGATCAGATTTCCGCAGTGAGGCAAAAAATGAAGTGGAACGAGTATAAAATTGAATTGCCCGGACCTTCCGTTGACATCCAATCAGCTCTCGAGAGTCGGAAGCAGAGTCAACTACACTATAGTGTACGTTACGTAAACTACACTATAAAGTTTAGTCGTCTCCACTATCCTCTACTATGGGAACTCAAGAGACTAGTTTAGGCTGCCTCCTTCGCTTCGGTGGCAGTTAAGCCTGCGTTTGTATTTTACTCTCAAATGGTTTGCAGCTTTCTATAGGTTTGCTTTCTCTTTTCCATTTTCATTACTTCTTTGCTTTTGAATAACATGCTTGTTTAACGTTTTTATGTTGGCGCCAAGTTTTTAGCATCCCTTTTTTGTTCGGTTGTTAGCTTCACGCCGGGCCGCGAAGTAGCTGTAGTGTAGACGAAATTATAAATTCGGTGGTCCCTCTAGAAGCAGGGCATTAGTTTTTGGTTTCGAAGTTTCGGTTGCGAGCAGAGAGACTGCTATTAGGGAGCCGTGGAGGTCACGGTATCGAGTTAGTTTGTTTTTAGGCCATTAAGTCCTTTCCTTTTACTTTCCTCTACCACTCTTCCTCTTAACCTCCCCCCATTTCCTTGTCGTAGTTCCCGATGATGAGACGTGACACGCGGCACTTTTAATGAGTGTAAGGGCCGAATCCAGAAACTCCGCTGTTCATTAAGCGGAGGCTCCGCTATTCCAACTGTTAAAAATTCCGCTGCTCCAATAATTCGCATTGTAGGCGGGGGGACGTGTTTCCTCATGTATTTTGGGTTAGATTGACGAACCGTGTGACGTTGACGGATATAGTGACGTTATGAGCCGAATCCTGAAACCTCGCGACAGCAGAGTCTCCGCTGGATAAATCAACAGGTGGCGATAGCGGCCCAGCTCTGGTACAAACGCCCGCTGCAAGATGTAGCGAACCCCAGACCATGCTATTCGCTAAATCAATCATGGCCGCCGAATTTCGTCTGCTGGACGTATCTCATTTATAATCAATAAATACTGACGTAAAACGAGCTATACGCTCATGATAACCATTTAAAATTAAATAGAAATATAACAGAAATGTTTTAATTACCCGCTTACAAGGAGACATCGCGTAAAAGTAATTGAGGACGAAGACAAGACAAATGTTATCTTAACGTGGAGTAAAAATGCCGGAAATTGGTAATGTCTTTCCGCCCCATGTTCCTGGGTTCGTGAGAAAATTACTAATAAACAATTTCGTCCCAAGCAAATACTTAAGATTTCGCGCATTTCGTCACAAGGCGAAACAGCCGAGGTGGTTAAGGACGTCGGGCCTATTGTGCCGGGTTGTGGCGGGACGACGCGGATTCGAGGCTCGATCCTGCCTAATTTTTTTCGCTCGAATTTACTTCGGAAACCACGAAAGATGCCAGATTCCGAACGTATACGACAGTAATTACGGTTTTTTTTCGTTTTTCGTTTTTTCGTTCGTTCGCACTTGGGAGGTATCACTTTTAATGTACATGTAGGTTCGTCATTGATATCAGTTAATAGTTCATCGCACATGCCAGCATTTATTTGTCCTCCCCAGGAATCGACCATCATTTAAAAAAATTTCCACAAACTTTAGGCTTTATTACCTTCTGTAAAACCTTTTGATATAATGTACAGTGGCGGAAGAAATTAACGCAAAATTTTTCGCGCCCCAGAATGCGGCATTTTTGGGAACTTCTAGGAGCAGTACACTCTCGAAAGACTGGCAACACTGAGGAAAAATCGCCTACCGCAAATATTTGAAATCCGCAATGGCACTTACATTTGCAGGAGCCTAAAACTTAGTCATCAATCGCTTTCTTCTCATATTATTCGCACATTCAGTCGCGGTGTATCGCTGTGTTTATTTCAGCATGGTTCTTACGTCGAATGATATCATTCGACGATTCATGCAGAAATACTGATCTTAAAAAATATTCACTATCCCACCCAATTCAGTATACTATATGCTGAAATCTTCATCTTCTACCACCAAGGGATATTTATTGTGACCGACTTTCCGAGGATCTTTTTGAATGACGACTACTGAGTCTTTTTCACCTAAATGATATAAATCGAGATTTATCCGCATCAAATGTAGATACAAAAAATATTTAATTAAAATAAGTATAGTCTACGTGATGTAATTTTTCACGATTTTCCATTTGTAGATTGAAGAAGTTCCTTTAACGGATATTTATTAAATTAAAAACGGATATTTATTAATGAAGCTTTCTTGACCCAATATAAATCCGTCTTTAGTTCGCCAGAATGGGATTAAACTATGAACACATACGTAAATATATATAATTTCATGAAAGAAAAATAAATGTGCTCGCATCGATACCGAATAATCTAGGCATATTTTCCCAATATTTCTTTCATCTTCTCTCAGGAAGCTTGGTGACGACCTATCCACTGTTAAGCTTTATCTAGTAAATGCAGGATGTGCGAATAAATATTCAAGAAAGTTTACCCAAATTAGGTGTAGTTATGGATAAACAACTCTATTACGTCTGACTGCATAATATTTTATATGCTTAGCCATAAATTCGCCGCACGTTTAAAATTAACAAAAAAGCCTTTTAAAAGACTTCAGTTTGGAGTAAAATGTCAGTAATGAAATAAATTAATTAGGTAACGGTTAAATTTGTAGCTGTCAGATGTATTTGGCTGGCTAAAGAGTGGTCCGTGCTCGATTTTTAATGAACACAAATGAGTTTTTATATTCATTTTCTCATATTTGCGATATGAATGAATGTAATGTGTAGCTGCAATGACTGGCTGATAATATGAATTTTTTAAAATACAAAAGAGATAAAATTTGCCGAATAAAAATCATTTTACTAGACCAGATATTGAACGAAAAACTCAAATGTCTCGACCAGGGGTGGGATTACGGTTCTTTTCTTCTTATTGTCGTTATCGTCATCCAAAAGGCAAGCCGCATTGGTAGGGCAATGCTCAAGGTCCTGGGAGGGCACTCCACTGCTATGTAGCACCCGATCTTTCTTGATGACTATCACGTTTTCAAAATCATGAGCGTGCTCGAACAATGTTATTATGAAAAACCATGATTGCGATCCAGGTTTGCAACCCAGTAACAACTACTAAACTTTCTTATGTCAACATGAATTTTAAATGATGTTACGTATCCTTTCGGTGAATTTATTTACGTCCGTATGTGTTACTGTGAACTAAGTTACTTTTAAAATGAGTGGTGGTATTGTCTACGGACGTTTCAAATAACTATAAGGATAGGAAAAGGCATACTACTCTCCCGGGAATACAGACAGAAAGAAGTAGTTCTCGGATTTCACCTCATCTGCCCAGGCCATTCCAATCAAACGCCATTCATGCATGTTCCTCTCATGCATGGGTTTGGAGGCCAGCTACCTTAAGTCTTAGTTAGAGCAACGAGCAATCTTGGAGGACTCTTGAGGATCCCTAGAGGTTTCTCCGTGTCGATACAAAGCTCCACCAATACTAATACATTCAAAATCGGAATGTATGAAGGGCGCATTATATTGATTTGGGAAATAGTATACCTTTAATAAGAGCTTGCTTTCACCTTGTGTTGCGGGCGATACCTTTTCCGCCATAGGTAATGTTTCGGACGCCAGTCGTTTAACTCACAGGAAAGAAGTCGTACTTATTTGACTTCTCTTACGCCCTTAAAAGTATTCGACGGGTGCTTCCTATTTTTTCGAAGCGCGACGAGCCTTTTCTTTCTAGTGCAGCAAGTATTTGAAACCTGTGCGTTATTCACAACAACAAACCACCCCGACCATCACCACCCGGAACTTGGCTAAGGTTTACTGATGACTACTTCATTGAGACGAGCGTCGATGGACGAACAAGCAGAGCGGACAGCGCAAGCCAAGATATTGTTCAAAGTTTTAGCGGCCTCTCCCTAAATTCTTGGAGGAAAAAAGATCTTATTAGCCTTTAAGTATGCCTCATTTTTCTCCCAGTTGGAGGAATCGGATAGTAGGTTTGTATAATGCAAAAACATTTGTCGAAAAATTACCGGAAGAGGTGTTGCGCCTTCGACTTTCACCCACTGAACTTTTATTATGTTTAAAAGTAAAAAAACATATTTCTCACTACTATCAAAAGAAATTCATTAAATTCATGTACGCTATAATAAGAACTATGTTTAATCAAATGTTTATCAATATTCATTTTTCGCCCGCAACTAGGAATACTTACGAGTTCACGAATGTCAAAATTCTAGGAGATGATTCAAAACAAATCATGTAACATAGATGGAGCGGGCCGCACGGAGCGCAGCGTTCATTATGAGAAAAATGCGAGAAACAAACGTTTTTCGACCCCCTCAAACGACACAACCCCAAATTAAGATGCAATGAGGAAAATCGTGGAGGAAGAATGGAAAATGAACCCAGTAAGATGATACCAAAATGTGGACAACTCCATGTCACAGAGACTTGGTCAGGAAATCGAGAATGGAGGGGGATGCACTGATTACTAGGCTAATTAACATCCACATTCTTTATGTAAATACCAGCATATTTCTCGATGATCAATTGCTGTGATCATGTGCACACATAACTCAAATTGAGAAAATTACGCATACGTTTTAACCTTTTCCACTCGTTCTAAATAAAGCATTATAGTGTCCCTTTTCAACATCCGTTAAACTACATTTCCACAAAGAGATGAAATTTATGACCCTGTAAAAAGTCTGCTTATATCTTCTTATGGGGACACTAACAACTTTAACCTCCATGGAAGCAATTATATTACGACACATTTGAAGAGGAATAGATTCTTTAGGGACGTAGCAATCGTATAATCTTTGATGGTGCACATTCCTAATTTGTACTCCATTGACTACTCTGCGGATTTATGAGGAGTATACAAATTACCATAGGGGAAATATCTAATTACTGCTTATTCGCTACATGGAAAAGATGATTTTTAGTACCACTTTCACAGGGGAAGATACGCGATGCATTTTTGTCGGAGTATTACTTACGCGTGAGTGTAAAAATGCTCCTCATAAAATTTAACTGCGTAATTTTAGCCAAACATTTTTCACTGCGAATATGTCAAAAGGTATTTAAGTGATTCATTCATTTCCCTTATCCTTTAAGTATTATCCTCCATCCTATAAGTTGAACTGTTGAACTACACGGCTAATGTATTGCTCATAGCAAACCTAGAATACAATGCTGGGAAAGCTTCAAAAACCGTTTTAAAGATATTTTGAAGAAAATTCCACCCTTGTATGGTCTATCACTCAGATAAGTAATCGGTATTTACAAGTAGGCAGGTAGAACCAAACTCTAATTCGTAATAAAAATAATTGCCCTCTTTACTAAATCATTTCAAAGTAATTTTAAGGTGAATGTAGCATCAGGTAAGGTCACTAAATCGAGTAACTGACACAATCAGAGATCCGGTCTATTCCCTCCTTCATGAATAGCTTTTCATCGAGTGGTAAATTGGCGAATGAGTGGATATGAGCATCATACAACAGACAGGACGTAGAAATCAAGTGGGGCCGAGTACCCGAGAATGGGAAGTAAACATCTCATTCGACGTCCAAGGTGACCGCTCTGATTCTTTTACAAAGCCCGAATATGCGTAAAACTCACACTCATGGATGAGGTCAATGTCCATTCCCTGGGCCTTCCGCGGATTCCTGCGAAGTTTTGGCTGCAATAAAGTCAAATCGCGTAGATTAATTATAAAGGCACTAAAAGAGGACACGCCAGGATTTGAACCCCAGGCATTCTTGGCCGCAGACGAACGCTCTCCCTATAGGCTACTTCATCGATCAAGACGAATCCGCGTCCAGTGGCTCTTACTACAAAACGAAAAAAGGGAATTCTAATGTTTCCTGTAAAAACTGGACCAAATAAAATGTACTGGATTTTCGAAAGTAGTTTTCAGAAAGTAAATAATATTACGTTTGGAGGAATTTAGAAATTTAAGTGATTGAGACGACCTGTATGAACGAGGGAGGAAACTTACGTAGGGTTTTAAGGTATTGGAAATACTCGTAATGAAAAATTTTCTCCACGTGGAAAACATTCTATTCTACCAGATTTCCCATACTTTAACTTGAAATTCACAGGATATTACGCCAAAATGTTAATTGTAACTCATATTTCTCGGAAGTAGTTTAAGGCTTATTAAAACGATGTTCATCCACAGCTATTCCCTGCACGCGGAAATACGTTTTACTGTAAGTGAATTTGATCTGGAGAATAAAAAATGTTTATGTCCCAACAAATAATGCTTTCATCGTATTGTTTCTTAAGTTTCAACCAAGAAATTTGTTTAAACGGTCCAAAGCTCTCAAAAAATATGGTAAGCATCTCTACATAATCAACTACGACTTCGGAACCTCGACTGGGTGCTGGTCGAAGCAAGCTCATCACGTTTATAACTCCCTGACGATCTCGCGAACGTAAACCTTATTAGTATGACTATTTACATAACGCGTAAAATCGATATCAATTCACAGAGTAAGTCAATGCGGGTTTTCCACCGGGTCAGGTTGTCCATGTCTGCCGACGTTTCGATGACCGAGTTGCTCATCGTCTTCAGGGCATATGACTTCATGCCCTGAAGACGATGAGCAACTCGGTCATCGAAACGTCGGCAGACATGGACAACCTGACCCGGTGGAAAACCCGCATTGACTTCCTCGATACCATACGCCGGGAAAGCCTTCGATCTTTCTTCAATTCACAGAGTGTTTGAATATTCCCGGTTTCCATATGCCGTCTCATTTTTGTCAAGTAGTCGAAGGAAAAGTGATCTCAATTAGTTTCCGAGTATGCCGTATTCAGACGCCAATGAGTTTTGCGTTAATTTTTTCCGCCACTGTACATGTCAGTATTCCTGATTTTGAGCCCACTGCATTAACATTTCAGTATTCATTCTCCATGGACATCACAATCTCCCTCACACGCAGATCAAATTCTCCCCCTGCTTCCTGCATGCACAAGAACAATGGGAGCAGTTTTCCCATTGAAAGTGTGACCTACCAAGTGCACCCCGTTATGCCAGCCCTGCGATGTTTATTTTAAACGACAAGTAAAACAATTAATTGCAAGGCTACAAAATAGCAGTGTCCTATTGAAGGAAAAAAGGGAAATTACATCTCGAGAAGATGCCATTAAAATCCATTCTTTGATCTACCATTAGCTATCTTCACCATTGCTCAATGAAATGATAAGTTATGCATGATTTGCGTCAAAATTATTGGAGGAGAGGAATGTATTTAGAAATGTGAGAGAAATGTGTTTTCCACAAGATCTGCGTACACGCAGATGCAAATGTTCCGGTGAAAGCTTCATTAAATGCTCTCATTGTAGGGAAATTCTTTGCTTCAAATGCTTTTACGATGAATATCATCCAAAAACATGCTATTCACCTCCATGACTGAAAATAATAATCCCTGCAGTTGTAATAAACAATGTATTGGAAAGGGACTACTGTTTTTTTATTACCCAATAATTTCCTTTACTGAAATGGAATTTCTTTCTCCCCCCTCTTAATCCCCCCCCCCAAGTCGCTTCATTAAATACGTTGTCCCATATTAGCTCCTCTCAAGTCTCTTATCCATACTCTTGGCACCTGTTTTAATCTCTTTTCTGGCAGGAAAATCTTCGCGATTGAAGGAAAAGTTGAGTAAAAAATATCCGCCTTGGAGCACAATTTCTAGGAAATTAAAAGCAATCAGATCGCTTCAAGATAAACAGTAACATTTTTGTCTTTTGTTAATGGCCTCCAGAAAGTCCCACGACTAATCGGAGTCATGCCTGTCTCAAAAAGTATCAAAAAGTATTTCAAAATCGGAAATACTCGGCCAATGACGCTCCTTTCTCCTGCAACTCTCCTTCCGAGCAAATGATAGAAACTCCACAATTGTCTACAACACTCTGGGCAGTAGAAATTCCAGAAAATATTTTTAAAACGAAAACAAACCGCAGTTACTGTCGTATACGTTCGGAATCTGGCTTCTTTCGTGGTTTCCGAAGTAAATTAGAGCGAAAAATATTAGGCAGGATTGAGCCTCGAACCCGCGCCGTCCCTCCACAACCCGGCACAATAGGCCCGACGTCCTTAACCACCTCGGCTGTTTCGCCTTATGATTAAATGAGCGAAATCTTAAGTATTTGGTTGGGACGAAATTGTTTATTATTAATTTTCTCACGAACCCAGGAACATGGGGCGGAAAGACATTACCAATTTCCGGCATTTTTACTCCACGTTAAGATAACATTTGTCTTGTCTTCGTCCTCAATTACTATTACGCGATGTCTCCTTGTTAGACGCTGAAAGGAGTATCGAACGTAAAACACCTAATGTCATCCAAAAGCCTCCTCGGCTTCCAAATTTTTTATCGTTCTTAACTTACCTATTACCTTTGTCATTCCTTATAAAATACAATTTATTTTAGTTCAAGCTTAACAAGAATGCAGTAATCACCCACCTTGTGCCTAACAAATCCACATTTTGCGTAAAATACTTGTCAACATATCCGTTTTCGAGCCACGTCTGCTAACACTCAATCAATGATAGTTTACGTGTGTAGATCACCATGTCACTGAAAGACCATTGTATTCTATGTAAAAGCGTACCTTAAACTTTTAATATTTTGGTATAAATGATGAGTAAAAGTTTAACGAGGTGTTAGTAATATCGATGGAATTGTACAGTGCTTCTCCCTCTGTTTACCATGCGTCGTTATATTCGTCTCATAATGAATGACACGAATATCTCTGGGCTTTACAACACAATTCATATTTAAAGGATAGCGCTAGTGTCTAACCTATCCTGGAAAACTTATTAGATCTATGGTTCTACCTCTAAATTTGCCGTCAACAGTCACAAAGTTTGTTGGTAATGCGAACGGTAAATTGTATTTTATAAGGAATGACAAAGGTAAGTTAACAACAATAAAAAATTTGGAAGCCGAGGAGGCTTCAATACTGTTTTGATGACATTAGGTGTTTTACGTTCGATACTCCTTTCAGCATCTAAGCGGGTAATTATAACATTTCTGCTATATTTCTATTTAATTTTAAATGGTTATCATGAACGTATAGCTCGTTTTACGTCAGTATTTATTGATTATAAATGAGATACGTCCAGCATACGAAATTCGGCGGCCATGATTGATGTAGTGGGCTAGTAGCGGAGGTGGGCCGCTATAGCATCTGATGACGTATCCAGCGGAGATTCTGCTATAGCGAGGTTTCAGGATTCGGCCCTAAGTCACTGAGGGAATTACGATTCGGATTTACCTTTCCCTCCTCCCTTTTTCTTCTCCTATCCGAGTGCAGGCGGATCTCCCTTGTACCATCCCTTTACCTGTATTTGTGCCCATATTTATTCTCCAGCTCGAATCTGTCGATTATTTGTAGGTCTCACGTCGTCGACCCCGCCCAGTGCTAGTCAGGCGAGACAGGAGTTTTTGAGTCCGCTACACTAGCAAGTTGCCTATTTCCCAAGCTCTGGCCATCTCACTCTTGCTCGACTTGTAATTCGCTATGCATACGTCAGATGTTCGGTCTATATCTCGGTCACCTGCAACTATAGAAAGGGAAATTCCAAAAATCGTGTCCCCGTAGTGCGTAACCGAAAACATTACGTTTATCTTAATGTATGAAAGCCAATGTTTGCCTGAACGTTTGTTCCAGCATTACTTACAAACAGCTTAAACGCCATTTAATTGCTTCACTTTTTGAAATCATATGTCTGATGGAATAGGTACAAATGGAAGTGACTTTAGAAGGCCCCAAAACTTGTCTTTCTGCGTGTTATACGAACAATATCACTATGGTAGAATTTTGTACACCTCTAAATACAAATGATAAAATTTTGAAACCACAAAAGGTCCTACATCTCGGAAGTAAGGTCGAGGTTCTGTTAGACCCTGGGGCCCTAACCCGTTGCTTTTATGCTGACTCATAAAAGATCAAATGATTGCATTCATCTCGCAATTTTTTTACGATGTTCACAACGACACTGGAGATGACAGACTCCCAGGAGCCCGCATGGCCTCAAAGTTGGCCCTCCACAAATGCAGGATGAAAGTATACACTATAGTTTTTCACACTGTTGGAGATTCGTGCACTATACCTGTTATGCTATATCAAGGTCCTAAAGCTCAGAGGCAAGCTACCTTATAAAGACCCAAACGCCTCAAGAGCCCTAAAGTGAGTCCTTTAGTGACAGTAGAATATTGCTACTATAGGACTCCACACCCTGATGTATATACGAGGCAAATGATTTGAAACATTAAAGGACCAATGACGCTCAAGGGTTCAAATGATAATGGTAGATACCAGGCAAGACCTTGGGACCAAAACCACTGATTTATATTTTACGCCAAAACGGATGATTTGAGAAATCGATCTTATATTCTGCTCGCAGGTACGCAAAAACTCTTGAAAGGACAAGGGACGATAGAGAAATGCACTTAGGGGCTCCAGGGCCCAAAAATGGCATCCTGCAGGAGTTGCAGTATATTGTAATGCCTGAATTTTGAACCCAGTTGAAGTTACGTGTGCTTGATCTTCGAAGCCATCATTATGCGCAAGAGCTGCGAAGCAATTGTGGGGTCCTAATGCGCCGCCCTGGGCTCTCAAACCGGTGCGCTTTACGTTACCTCATTACAGATGTACCGTTTAACCAATAACTTCAAATTCTTGCTTGTAAAGTAAAAGATTAAACTAAGAAGGACATTTATATTGACTGAAAGGTCCCAGGGTCCGAAGAGTCCCTAAGCTGACCCTGGAGTGGTTTTTTTTATTGTTGGCGTCCCGGGAGTTCGGGAGGAACTTTTTGCATTTAACCTTTGAAAGACAATGAACCAAGAGCCTAGTTAATGGGTCGCCAATTGTTGCGGACCACACTGCAATTGAGTTTTGCCGTGTAATATCTTTGACTTCCATAGATTGAAGATTCCCAGACCTTCTGTTCCCAGAGAATGCGGAAGTATGAGTTTTTTCTCTCCAAGATGCAATTTGGGCCTCTAAAAATGTCTCGGAGGGTTATTCGCAATTTGTTGAACACAGATTCCATAAGGAATTTAGGATTATTGAGAAACTTTACTTCGGACCCTCTTCGTTAAGAGAGAGAGAGAGAAGACAATGTACTTTATGTTGCAACTCGAAAAAGTTGACTGAATGCTGGGAATCTGGCATCGATACAGCGGTCACAATCAGTCTGAATGCTTTATTAGCGTGGCATGTTGTGATTATATCAATTCAGCAGTAAAACATATAACCAACCGTATCCCCCCTTCTTTTAACAAACCTCTCCGCCGCACAGTGGTGCCAAACTCCGAAAAACTCGGCAAAATATCAAAGACTTATCCGATTAGCACAAAAATTCATAGTGTTCCATATTATAAACTGGCAATTGGGAATTTGCAATAACATTTCAAGAAAGAAAATGCCGGATAGAAAATGGCGGACTTTGTAGCCAATAATTTTAAAAATTTTCAATGATGTTAGGGTATGAAGTTATTTAGAGCGGCTAAATGTATTTTTGAATGAAATTTTACCAGAAAATATGGTAGATCCAAATTAGCGGGCATATTTATAAAAATATGACTAAATTTTATCAGAAGTAATTCGTATAACTAAACAAATGAGAGTGTTAGATTTTATAAATGCAGGTTGGATAAATCTATCATAAAATGAAGCTCGAGAAGAACATAATTTTTATTATCTAATAATAAGTAATAAATTCCCTCTCGCTGGTATCTCTATCTTGTCGTGATGAGGGGGCTTGCGTGCCTAAGTGAACCTGAGAGCTATGCCGGCGGGAGCGAAAGCTCCTGGTAGGGCCACCCAAGCCGGACAGGTCAAGGGGGATAGGCCAGACAAAAAGAGATACCCTGGTCCTCCAGGTTGGGGGTTGGGCGTGGGGCTAACAATCCCACACCGTAAAAAAATGTTCTGTTACGAAACCCATAAAGAAGCCTCGGAATACGGACGGATTTAAGGATAATGACACTGGCAAACGATCAGGAACTCGAAAACGGAATGCAACATTGACCTTAGCTACATGGAATGTAAGGACCATGCTGAAAGCTGGAAAAATGGCAGAGATCGCTGAAGAAGTATTGAAATATGGGATGGATGTAGTGGCGTTACAAGAAATAAGATGGAACGGAAATGGAAGAGTGGATAAAAAGGACTACTCAATGTTCTATAGTGGGCCTAAACTGAGAACTGGACAATGTGGAACAGGGTTTATCCTTAATAACAAAATGAAGCAAAGCTGCTTAGGGTATGAACCTTTGGGGGATAGAATGTGTAAGATAAGGCTCAAAGGACGTTTTAGAAACTTATCTGTCATCTCAGCTTATGTACCCACAGAAGATGCTAATGATGATGAGAAGAATGCCTTCTATGATCAACTGGACAGAGAATGCAGCAAGATACCTAAATATGATGTGTTGATTCTCCTAGGAGATTTCAATGCAAAAATAGGAAGAGAGGACTTCTTGCAGCATGTAGCTGGAAAACACTCTTTACATACCGAAACAAATGGAAACGGAATGATGCTAAGCCAGGGCTAATAATCAAAAGTACCTGTTTTGCTCACAAAGATATTCATAAGGGAACATGGAAAATGGCAGGTACAGGAGTGGTCAACCAAATTGATCACGTTCTGGTTTCCAGAAGACATGCATCTTCAGTCATTGACATAAGGTCTGCAAGAGGCCCGAACTGTGATTCAGACCATTATTTGGTAAAGGCCAAGCTCAGGGAAAGAATTGCGAATGTGGGACGTATTAAAGGACCCAAGAGAATACAGTGGAGCGTGAAAAAGTTCAGACAACCAGCAGCTGTAGCCCAATACCAGGAAACCCTGGGTAAGAAACTGGAAGAAGGAGCAGAGAACCTGAGTGTAAATGACTCGGTAGAGAGAAAATGGCTTAATATAAAGAAGGCTATGGAAGAGGCTGCAAAGGAGACTATAGGAGAAAGAAAGAGAACAAGGAATGAAGAATGGTTTGATAATGAGTGCAGAAAAGCTATAGAAAGGAAGAATATAGATCGAAGGAACACTATCCAGAAAGAGACAAGACAGAATGTCGAAAGATATAAAGAAAGCAGAAGACAAGCAAATAAAATACTACGAAAAAAGAAAAAACAGTGCTTAAAGGGGTATATGGAAAAGATTGAGGAACTGAACACACAAAATGAAAGTAGAAAGTTATACCAGGCAATCAAACGGATGACAAATAAATTTCAACCAAGAACAAACGCATGTAAGGATAAGAATGGGAGGTTGGTTGGAACAGAGGAAGAAGTAATGGGAAGATGGGCCGAGTACTTTAAGGAATTGCTGAAAGTCAATGAGATAGATGAGGAGGATGGAGAAATGTTGGACATGAGGGTGGACACCAAGATTAGCAGGCCATCAATTGAGGAGGTGGAGGAGTCGTTAAAACGGCAGCGGAATGGGAGAGCTCCAGGGGAAGATCAAATTGTACCGGAGTTAATCAAGTATGGAGGAAAAAATTTAACAAAGAACCTACATAGACTGATATGTGAAATATGGGAGAAAGAAGAGATGCCTGAGAAATGGAAGATTGGTTTTATTTGCCCTATCTTCAAGAAGGGAGATAAATTGCAATGCAGCAACTATAGGGGAATCACATTACTAAATGTCACTTATAAGATACTTTCTTGTATACTGCAGAGGAGACTTAACACGTATGCTGAAGTAATCCTTGGTGAATACCAATGTGGCTTCAGGCCGGGAAGAGGAACAACCGACCAAATCTTTGTAATGAGACAATGCATGGAGAAATGTTATGAGTACAATATTGACCTACATATGCTTTTCATTGATTTCCAGCAAGCTTTTGATAGTGTCAATAGAAGAAAAATGTTGAAGGCATTGGAGGGATTTGGAATACCAAAAAAACTAATTAAGTTGGTAAATATGACTATGGAAGGATCTCAAGCTAAGGCCTATATCGGGGGCAAGACTAGTGAAGCCTTTAAGATAACAACTGGAGTAAGACAAGGAGATTCTCTATCAGCAGTACTATTTAATCTGTGTCTACATGAAGCCATGAAAGAACTGGGGTTAGAGGGAACAATTGTGCATAAATCTACTCAGGCATGTGCCTATGCCGACGACATAGTTCTAATGGCACGGAATATGGATTCTCGGAAAGAAATATTCAAAATTTTAGAACAGAAGAGTAAGAATATAGGGCTCAGAATCAATGAGAGAAAAACGAAATACATGAAAATGTCGACCACGGAAGACAGAAGATGGACTCAAAACGTTACATTTGGGCAGTACAACTTTGAAAATGTAAAATATTTCAGCTACCTCGGTACTAATTTAAACTGTAATAACTCAATGACAGAAGAGATCAACACGAGGATAATGGCTGGAAATAGGGCTTACTTTGCTAATATTAAGCTCCTGAAGTCAACTCTTCTATCTAAGGAGATGAAATTCAAGATCTATAAGACACTTATCAGACCGGTCGTGACATACGGAGCAGAAACGTGGACCATCTCCGCTGGAAACGAGCAAGCTCTGCGGATATTTGAACGGAAGGTTTTGCGAAGGATATATGGCCCCGTGACAGATGGGGTAACTTGGAGGATAAGAACAAACAAGGAAATAGAAAATATTATCCGAGGCGAAGACATAGTGAGATTTGTGAAGACCCAACGGTTAGCTTGGCTAGGTCATGTAAAAAGAATGAGTGAAGAAAGGATGCCTAAGAAGCTTCTACATGGAAATATGGATGGAAAGAGAAAAAGAGGAAGACCGAGGAAAAGATGGATGCAGGATGTGGAAGAAGACATAAAGGCTATGAGGATTGTCAGATGGTGGGAGAAAGTGCAGAACAGGAAAGAATGGACAGGCGTCTTGAGGGAGGCCAAAGCCCATACCGGGCTGTAGTGCCGAGGAAGTAAGTAAGTAAGTAATAAATTCCAATGGCAATTAAATATGACAGCAATTATTTTCTTCTAAGAAAATTGTTTCTCTTACACTGTCATCATTCTCCGTCACTACCTTCGCTCTCACTCTCCGTTCTGAAAAATCAACTTCCTCAAGAAGAGCACAGACTAAAGCCGGTTTTAAACTCCCATCCTTTCTCGGAGGTATTGGCCGGATGTATGAGATAAGGGGATCTGAAGAAATCAGGAGGATATTCAAAAGATCTTGGTTTGTGTCTTCTCGCGAGGTTTTTCTACATCTTTTCTCTCGGTACCTCCTTAAATCTTGATTACGTGCTTCCAGGGCCTCTTCACTTAGCATACTAATAGGAAGAAGTGCGACAGCAATCACGTCCGAGCCACGAATTAACACTCGGTGAACCGATGCGGGCATATGATACCATGGATAGAGATGAATGCGGTGTCTAGCAGAATCGATTGCGTACTTTTGGAAAGCTTGTTCATTAACTGCATGTCCGCAGGAGAGAGTTCGTTGAGTTGTGTCACGTCGAATAATTAACTCTTCGTCTAATTCAGTTATTTCAGCTCACTTTGAAGGGTTTAGGAAGAAACGACGAGCGGTATTTCAATCATTACTCTTCCCGCTGCCTTGGCTTACAACATCGACTAGGAGCCCCATCTCAGACTTGAAATTGGTCTCAATTGTTTGTGAACTGAATTGAGAGTCTCAAGCCGGTAGCTAACATGTGGAAGCCATTCAAAGAAGCGTATATAAGCATGAAGAGTGGAAAGCCCGTACTGAAATGCGTTTGTATTAACTTCCCTGCCAAAGTACTTTTCCGACATCGTTCATTTCTCGTCGGAGCGCCCCGCACCATCGTTGAGACGAAGTGGTGTGTCATGAAATTACATACCTTGCCGTCAATCATTGACATGATCATTCTGTGGTGTACTTGAACAGGACCACAACCTCGCATCAACACACAACTCAGACAAAGTTGCTAGCTAATAATAGCTTGAGTTCATCTTGGGCTGTGGTAGCATACAATGATGTGCATGAGTCCTCCTTAAGACCCATGAGAGCCTCAGTGTTCTCCACCCATGCCAAAAATATGATGCATGAGCTCAAACTAGTAGAGGGGGTAATTTGCCTTTAGACTCCAAAATGTCTGCTATTACCTGTCAGTGGGGTCTTTGTTTCTGGGCAGTCGTGGTAGCTCAGGGAGTACTCTACTCCATTCCATTTTTCCAATCTGAAGGCTGAGGTGCTTTGTGTGATGGTAACATTAATTATTTCTCATTCAATATTGTTGTAATTAAGTCACATCTTTTCCGCCATCATTCCCGTCAAACTCTATCGGGATGCTTGACCCTGGAGCATTTCCACCTCCCAAAATGTTAAAAAAAACCACAATCTTCTTATGTCAACGACATATGTCCATTTACTACTATATTGATGAATATCATTTCCGGTCCCCATAGAACCGATTTCCACAATGATCGTGAATGAGTGGCGAGGTGACAAGACGAGCTGGATATGTGAATAGGGCAAGCATTTTAGTGTTAAAGAGCTGTGTGGACCCATTTCTTTTCATCCCCACTCCTCTGTACCCGCTGTGAAGCGAAGTGAATAGACGGACGGGGAAATGTCCGTGCACATGCCCAATCACCAACCTTCAAAAATTCTCCATTAGAGATACACATTGAACATGACGAAGATTGGTATTTGAGAAAAGATAATAATCACTCGAAGGTATTGGCGAATATATATAAGGTTCTTCTTCACGAGATCGGACATACTCTGGGCATCTCTCATTCCAGAGATCCTCGTGCTATTATGTTCTCGCTTTACACACACGATGGACCATTAACGTTGCAAGAAGATGATGTACTCGCGATACAGAACTTGTATGGAAAACCTGAAAAACCTACGCGGGGAGAAAAAAAAGAGGAAAGAGGGAGATTCCGAAGAAATCCCACCTGAAATACCGCACATACTCTCCTTATGCGACGTTAAAGATTTTGATAACTTTCTCATCATTGATCATATAATATTTACATTCAGCGGTAGATTATTTTGGATGATGGATTTAAAGAAAAGTAATGAGACGTCGTCGAAGGCACAAGTTATCACTGACTGGCTCTCATTACTCCCGTCAGACATGAAAAGAATAGATGCCGTTTATCGCAACCTTCAGGAGAAATCGTAATTTTCATAGGGAATCGTATATTCATGGTCGATTACCCGAGCTTGGCACCCATTCCAGGATTCCCTAAGAGGCTCGAGGACGTGCGTCTTCCTCGTAATGCTAACATTCAGGCAGCAGTAAACACGTATTCTGGCAGAACGTTTATATTGTAAAGCGATATTTTCGTAGTTGAGATGGATGAATGCAGGTTTGAACCTAAGGATCATTATTATTTGAGCACATATTTTCACCCAATTCCCGGAAAAAATTATTCAGCTTTCAGGTATACAAATGGGTTAATTTAATTTTTCAAAGGGGGTAATTACTACGAATATAGCGAATTTAATAACACTTTATTAAGTGCTGCTCCGAGGAGTCTGTCACTCTTCGGTATTGAATGTTTGAATGACTCTACTCTATCCAATGTAGTTGATGAATTGAAGGGTATAGTTTTTAGGCTAGAAGATATGTAACATATATGAAATCTGGTGAACGTTACGTAAGTAGTTAATGATGTCTGCACCACTGATGTGGAAACATCCATTTACCTGCATTTGCGCCGGACCATCCTGTTGTGGGAAAACAACTTTCGTAGTAAGATTCCTGCAGAACATAAAAAATTAGTTGATGGAAGAATGGGTAGAGTTATTTGGTGTTGCAGTCCTAATAGTAGACCAAACAAAGAACTAAAAGGTGTTCAGTTTCAAAACGCGGTGCCGACTTTCGACAATCTCCACAACATACCTACCCTTTATGTCATAGACGATTTAATGCACGACTGCTATAACAAAGGCGTGAGCGAGCTCTTTAAGTGAGGATCACACCATTCCAACATCTCAGTCATTATCATCACACAAAACGTTTTCTACCAGAGCCCTCAGTCTCGAAACATCTCTCTCAACACTAAATATATAACAGTTTTCAAAAATCCTCGAGGTCGGTCTCAGTTTCGGTACCTTGTCGCACAGGTCTACCCAGAGGATTCTGGAGAACTCCTGAGGGTTTATAGAGGTTGCATCCCAACCGTTCACTTATTTCGTCCTCGACCTATCGCAAGAGACGGACGATAGACTTAGATTTCGGACTGATATATTTCCTGGGGAAATAACCTCGGTGTTCGCCCCATCGGATACAGAAAACTATGAAGAAATTGAAACGCAACAAGCATCTCATCGGGTTGTTAAAGACTGCCGATCCAAAGTTGCGAAAATCGATCATAGGATCCGTAAACGCCGATGGAATAAACACCATTTGCGAGTGCTGTCTAAATACATTGAACGGGAGCCATGAAATTAGCCCCTCCGTGAAGAAGAGGTTACACCGATACAAAAATACGCTTAGGAAGTTGAGTTGCCCCAAAGTATCATTAAAGAAAAAACGTGAAATACTGAAGCAAATGGGAAGTTTTCTTCCAGTACTCTTGGGATCCCTTTTGAGCAGTTTTGGGGTAACCGATAGGATGAGTCTCAAACGGATGCTGCTCATCGATCCGGAGACATTGAAGAGGGAACGATTGATGCGGGATGCTTCAAAATTAGATGAGCAAATGTAAAACGTGCTTAAAACTAAAATGGATGATTCTAAAAAATGGCATCTTTACCGTCAAGTTTTGGATTCGTATTTAGGAGCTGTAAGCAGCATGAATGATCCCATTCTCTTATCTTTCGTGGACGAGAGTAGCGAAAATAATAAGAAGAAAAGGAATAATACGGAGGGTCGAAAGCAATTGAAGACAAGTCGTAAGATTGATAAGTCATGGATGAAAGCTCTAAAACGACGAGCGGGAAATATGGAGAAAGTTCTGGACGATTTCGCGGAAGAAATAAAGGCTAGCGAGGAGGAAGAGCAAATAGGATACAACACGCACACACCACCTCTCAAACAGCGCCTACGAAAAGTAAAACCAACTCCATATGCGTTGGAAGACGCTAAGCTGAGTTCAGTGTATTATGATCCACTTAACCCCCACAGCTTTTCCACCATCGATAGACTTTGGGAAGGTGTCGGAAAGTTTAGCAAGAAACGTGTGAGAGAATGGTTAGAAAATCAGAATACTTACACGCTGCATAAGCCTACGCGGAAGACATTCCCCAGGAATTGGATACACTCCTGCGTATATAGATGAAACGTGGCAGTGACCTTAACGATATGCGAAAGTTGAAAATATACAATAATGGTTATGCTTATCCTCTCACTGTGATTGATGTGTTTTCCAAATATGCATGGGCTGTCCCTCTAAAAAATAAGACTGCCGAGAGCGTGATCGATGCATTTCGCACAATATTAACCGATAGAAAACTTATGAAAGTTCAGAGCGACAGTTCAGAGATTCCATTACCTCCCGCAGAGAGTTCTGCTCCAAAGGAGGAGGAATCTCTCACCGTCGAGGTTGAGATTACACCAGATGTTTCAATTAAGTTAGAAATTAAAACGTATACTCTGCAAAGCTTATATGTATTACACAATGCCCTACCGGAAGATAAGAAATGGGAATTCCACGGAATTTTTTTAATTGGTACCAGGAGAAATTGTCCATAGCTAATACAGCTATACCACCCGCTAACTATTCAATATCCGACGAGTGCTCTTATACGTACGTAGGTATAATAACAAATCGTTATCCTCCTTTCCGGTTAAACTTTATCATGTATACCCTGAGGGAATTATTAAGTTCGCTAAGAGAGGGCATGCCGGATGACATAGCGAAGACTTGGTTTGATGGGGAATTCTTAACTGCATATAGGAACCTCACTGATGTTCGTCACCCGTATAAATTAAGAAAAAAAAAGAAAACTGAACTGGAAATCTCAGAACCAGAACCTTTAACGAGTCAAGTGTCTGTTTACCTAGACGTTTTAGCACCTCAAATACTTGGTGATGTTACGTCAAAATGTTTAAGGGTTTTGATGGGTGATAGGGGTAATCATCACATTTTTCCCCAACCCTATTATATGCAAATCGATAAACACGACTTTGATACTGTAGAAATTAAATTGTTGAATAAGATGGGTGAGCTATATCCATTCCCCGATAGCATAAACCCATCGACTGTCGTTTTAAATTTTATTAAGCAATAAATACGCAGGTGGAGTACGTGCATTTCATTCATCGACGGGATGTCGGAAAATGTAGATCGTTATCGTTGATACTGTTCACAGATCGGTGGAGATTTCGGACCGGTGTACCGATCGAGTCATTATGGTGAAGCAATCGAAGGGGAGAGTCGAAGATGTCTCTCTCCGAGAATGCCCTGTGAACAAATTCTTACCAAAAATACGAGTGAGAGAAACAGGAGGAAGACGGGAACAATCAAGTATATAAAATTACAGCCAAGTGTAAGATAATGAATGTCAGCAACTTAACACGTACAAACAAAGTAAGGGTCAGCCAACCTGTTTCTGACGTCTAAGTTTCAACTTCAAACACCAACTATACGAGGCAGCAAGAGTAGAACCTCTCAAGACCAAGACCTCAAGGGAAGTTTTCGGCAAGGTCAAAAGAGAAAGTTGCGAATGGAGTAAGGGGGAACCGGTGATTGGCAGCCTTGGAGTAGTAGTAGTAGAATTATTATTTAAGGGTGCGTCGACTACTGCGGTCATTTCGCACCACTCTCGTCCATTGGTAACACCAGGTTTTTGTAATTGAAGCGAAATCGCTTTAGTACTGTTGTGAGATAAAATTTACATAACTTTGTATAATACGCATATACATATAAAAAATTTATAATTTATGAAAAACGTTGATTTCTTTTAAAAATGCAATTACTCGGGTGAGGCAATCGGGAGAGTCACCTAGGATGTGTCCTAAGGTACCGTTGACCTTGTGTTTTTCTCGAGAAGACCGGTACTTATCACACTCCGTCAGGATGTGTCGCACACTCAGAGGGGAGTCGCACTCATCACACCAAGGTCGTCTCTTCTCTTCTGTGAAGAGGTAGGAGTGGGTCAGGGCAGTGTGCCCTATCCTCAGGCGTGTGACTGCGACTTCTTCCCTGCGAGTATTCCTGACGGAAGAGGGCCACACTGATACTACCGGTTTCACAGTCCGGAGCTTGTTGCTATTACTCCCATGCCACGATTCTTGCCATTTGCCTAAAATAATGCGTCGAAACATAGCCTTTAGGTCCTCCGCAGTCACCATGTTCCATATATTTCTGGCATCTGTAATGCTTCCTTCGCAGCCTTGTCTGCGCGTTCATTACCAGCTATGCCCATATGTCCAGGTACCATAAAGGAGATTTTAATTCCCTTGTTGGTGAGGGAGTGAAGAGCGCATTGTACATCCTGGACGAGAGGGTGGAGTGGGTAATAGGCTGAAATGGACTTCACAGCGCTTAGAGAGTCTGTACAGATAAGGAAAGTGCCAGAATTGCATTTTATATTACCTAAGGCCGTCTTAATTGCGAGTAATTCTGCGTTGTATATGCTGCACCATGGATGGAGCCTCGCCTTTATGACTTTGTGATGCGCAGAGGACACTGCACAAGCACATGCCGAGCCGGACTTCGATCCATCCGTATACACGGGGATGAAGTCCCGGTGGTTATCCAGGAATTCATAAAATAGGCTCTGGTATTCCTGGGACGTTAGAGAAGACTTCTGGTGCTTGTGCAGTTCAGCGTGGCACTCTGGTCGTGGTATGGACCATGGTGGGTATTTTGAATACCCAGCAGGATACACCTCCGGCAGAGATATGTCAATACTGTCCGTAAAATCTTTTAGTCGAATACTTAGTGGCCTGGTAGCCCTCGTCCTTCTGTTAAAAATATCTAAAAACCTAGGTTTAAAAACGATATTAAAACGGGTGTTTTGTCATTGACAAAATTTTCGACGCATAGCTACATGTCAGCATTAATCTGCGAGTAGCCAACGGCGGCTCCCCTGCGTCCACATACAGGCTGTGGATGGGAGAGGTCCTAAAAGCGCCAGTGGCTAGCCGTATTCCTGCGTTGTGGACCGTTGTTAACGGTTGCAGGTAAGAATCTCGTCCAGAAGAGTAAACGAAACACCCGTAGTTTCTTTTAGACCGAATCAGAGAACGGTATAATAAAATCGAGGTGGTGCGGTCTGCGCCCCATGTTGTGTTGCTTAAAATACGTAATATATTTAGACCGCGGCGACATTTCTGGGCCAGATTGCGAATATGTTCCTGCCATGTCAGTCTCCGGTCTAAAGTCATCCCCAGAAACCGAACGGATTCCAGGAAAGGAAGGTTACTTCCTCCTAAGCGTAACGGCGGAGCTATATGGATACCCCTTAATCTGTGAAAGTGCACACACACAGTTTTCTCAATAGAGAAACGAAGCTCATTTCTCTTTGCTCAGTCATTGAGTTTTGTGACAGTTAGCTGGGTCTTTCTTGAAACGCTGGCTAATGTGGACGACCTGCAGAAGATTGCAAGGTCGTCTACGAATAGGGATCCCATTACCGGAGTTCTAATACAGTCAGCTATGTCATTAATGGCAATTGCAAATAACGTGACGCTTAGAACAGAACCTTGGGGAACGCCGTTTTCCTGGTAGTAAAACTGTGAGAGGCTCTTACCTACTCTCACTCTAAAACCGCGGTTTGATAAAAAGTTTCGTATAAAAATGGGTAGATTACCCCTAAAGCCCCAACTGTGCATTGTTTGTAGAATTTTCCTGCGCCAAAGCATGTCGTACGCCTTCCCCAAATCAAAGAAGACTCCAATGCAGTGTTGGCGCAGAAGAAAGGCCTCCTGGATAAAATTATCAGTCCGTACGAGATGATCTATTGTACATCTACCCCGGCGGAAACCACATTGAATGCTGGAGAGAAGGCTTCGCCGCTCTAACCACCAAACAAGCCGGCGATTAACCATTCTCTCCATAACCTTACACAGGCAACTTGTGAGGGAAATGGGCCTATAATTCCTCGGGTCATTCTTGTCCTTCCCCTGTTTCTGAATCGGAACCACGACAGACTCCCGCCAGGACTGCGGGAAACTACCCTCAAACCAAATTTGGTCGAGGGTGTGAAGGATTTCCGCCAATGCACCCTTTGGCAAATTCTTTAGAAATATATTGTGGACATTGTCCATCCCTGGAGAAGAATTCCGAGAGTCCGCAATGGCCGAGGCTAGTTCTAGACTAGCTAATAGCGAAAAGTTTTTGTTATAATCAGCAATGCCGTGCGTTTCTCGGAACGACAGAGATAATGCTTCAGAGGGTTGTTTCATATCTCTGAAGTCGGCATTGTAGTTGGCGTCGCTGCTGATTTCGGCGAATGTGCGGCCGAAAATCTCGCACATATCCGAGGGAGACGTAATCACTCGGTCATCAACTTTCAGTCCGGAAACGCCGCATTGCTGATTGGAGCCCGAGATGCTTCGGACCTTCCGCCATACCTGTGCAACCGGAGTCCTGTGGTTTACACCGGAAATGAATTCCATCCAAGAGGACTTCTTCGCCTCTTTCACAATTTGTCGGTCTTTTGCACGAACACGTCGGAAAGAGGCAAGATTGGTTTCCATCGGGTACTTGTTAAAAATTCGTAACGCTCGTTTCCGCAATTTAATTGCCTTGGCGCATTCCTCTGTCCACCACGGCACAGGAGGTCGACGGACGATGCCCGTAGAGCGTGGAACGCTCATATTTGCCGCATCTATGACTGCGGAGGACAGAACTTCGACGTTTTGTGTTGCGTCACGAGTTGAGTCGTATTTGAACATAAAATTTTCTTTAAAATTTGGCCAATCAGCTTTCTGAGTAAGCCATTTACCAGGGGATATAAAATACTGGTTAAAAATTTCCTTCTTTACGTATTAAAAGGGGAAAATGATCACTCCCACAGAGATCTGTATGAACGGACAGGTTAAGTTTCGTGTAAAGACTGCTTGAACAAATGGCAAGATCAATGGAGGAAAATTCTCCATTAAAACTGTTAAAACGAGTTTTCTCACTGTTATTAAGTAAAAGGAGGTTAAAATCTTGGACAAAATTTGATAAAATCCGACCTCTTCAATTGCTCTGCCTCTGAGAGCTACCCCACAAAGGGTCATGAGCATTAAAGTCGCCTAAAATCACATAAGGTTTGGGTAATTGATGGACAAGATCCACGAGGTTGCGTTCAGTGACTGGTGCGCACTCTGGTAAATAAACGTTACACAACGTTATGGGCTCCGGTGCGTGCACAGTTACCGCCACTGCCTGAAAAGGTGAATTCAGTTGTACCCGAGAGGTGTAAAGGGCCTCTCGGATAGCAACTGCCACTCCACCCTGGGCTCGCTGGCCGCTGGTGTCGTCATATCTAAAAACATAAAAATTTCTTAAAATACCCATGTCCGTGACTTTAAAATGCGTCTCTTGGAGACAAATACACAACGGATTAAAATCTCGGATTAAAATGTTTAACTCTTCCTTGTGACGATAAAAACCATTACAGTTCCACTGTAAAATAAAATTCATTAGAATACGTTAAAAAGTGAGAACTTAAATACAGCAGTCCCTCCGTCCGTTGGGAGAATCAGCGCCGAATACGGTTCTTTTTCCCCCTCTGTCTGGCTATCAGGATTTCTGAGTCAGACAGATTATCCTCCTCCATAGCCTCCACTGGGCATGGAGCCCTCACCTCGGTGGGGCCGGGGGAGGGAGTTTTCTCACGCCTTGAGGGCGTGGATCCGGTGGGTTTCTTTAGGGTCTTTTTCGGAGAACCCGGGCAGTTAATTGTTTTTACCGGCTTTGTAGCCTTATCCGGCTTGGCTTGTTCCTCTTTATGTGACGGGTTCTGTTCTGCTTCATTTGTTTTATTTGTGTTATTTTCGGTGTAAGTTGGGGTTTTTGCTACAACAGCGTATGACTTCGAAAATGTTGGGGCTATAAGAGTTCGAAACTTTTTTCGTGCCTCAAAATACGGTAACTTTTCCACTGTTTTTATTTCCATTATTTTTTTCTCCTCTTTCATTTTGGGACAATCACGAGAGTACACTGAGTGTGTACCCTCGCAATTGACGCAGAAAGGTTCAGAGGTGCACGCATCACCCTCATGTTTTTTTTTGCCACAGCGCGGGCAGGTGGCCTTGCCCTCACATCTGGTGGCGATGTGGCCGAGGTGTTGGCAATTGAAACATCGAATGGGGCTTGGTATGAATGGCCGGACGGGAACCGATTCATAACCAACAAATACCATACCGGGGAGCGTGTCGCGCGAGAAGGTGAGGATTACAGATGTACTGTTAATCAGCTCGCCGTTACGCTTTATTTTCAGTCGACGACAATCGATTACGCCCTGAGAGGCCCTTACGTAGAGCAGGTCGTAGCTGCTTATCACTCCCCGACTTGTATTTAAGGTGCGATGCACCTCCACCTTCACTGGAATGTCCTGGAGACGCGTGAAAGGAGTTTCAAACTTTGTGCGTCATTTGCCGTTTCTATTAACAAAGTGCCATCGCGCAGCTTTTTTGAAGATCGCCTGTTACAGCTGCTGAGAGGACACGACGGATGAGGAAGGGAGACACCTTAGTTAGTGACTCACCGTCCTTTGCACACCTCATAATCAAATACCGCCTACAAGCGGTCAACGTTATATCTCCCCCGCCCGTTTCCGGACGGGATCTTTTCGATGGAGGAAGATTTTCTGGCTCCATGAAAATTAGGAATTCATCCCCTGGGCTCCCCACCCACCACGGAGGCACACATTCGGGACGCCACACCGCGAACCGGTGTGGTCGCCAGGGCTACCCAAGGGATATAGCACTATTGTTTAGGGGGACTGCTTCGGGTGGGGCCTCAAGTGCATGGGCCCTCCAAACCCATACATCTTTGGCCGCCCTACACAGAACCCGTCACTCCAGCACTCGCCATCGAAACGTGTCGATAAGCCGATTGATCAAGACTGGCTAGATCTTGACCGCCCGTTTACAGGGAATCCAGGGCCGAAGTGGGGTGTTGAACTCTGGCCCATACCGGGCTTCCGACACCCGGCTGGGTTCCAGAGAACTCACCCACCAGGATCCCCTTCTCCCCCTTACGGGTCTCCGCACACGGCAAACATGCGGGTGGATCGCAGGCCAGCTGGTATGGCCGCACACAGACAGTGGACCCACAAAACTGTCCGGACGCATCCCTCTGCTGCCTGGGGGTTTGTTTTCGGGGTTTCACCTCCCCGCCCTTTTAGTCGCCTCTTACGACAAGCAGGGATACTACGGGAGTATACTCCATCCCCCTACCCGCAGGGGTGGCAGCCTTGGAGGGGAGGTAATTTTGTGGAATGGGAACCCATGCGGTGTAGGAATGCAATTGGAGATTAGGAACTACTTTTCATCGCCGATCGCGGATTTCTGGTCTGTGGCCCTTTTGCCCAGCACTTCTGCATTATCACATCCTCGTAATCTTCCGTCCCCAACTGCTATATAAACGAGAGAGGACCTCGGGAAGGCGGGCTGGAGATGCCGAGGGCAGAAGACGCCGAGTCGAGAAGACGGCTGGAGTTTGCGAACGTCGTTGGCGCGACAGATATCGTTAGCGCGTCAGTGGCGGGGTGCACCTGGGCGCGCCTCGGGCAAGTCCTTCGGCTAAGTCCGGAGGTTAAATAGTCCGCAGAGGATAAATTGTTCAAAGAGGAAATAAATGGGGGGGTGTGCTCAAAAAATGCTACAATAGACAGCGCGGTAGAGGATTGGGTATTTTTTTCAGAGGACTTTGGAAATTCGTGAAACCTTTGGCTACAAAAGGCAGTAGGCAAAGAGGTGAGAGATTCGGGTATACGAGTCCTATCAGATATCGGTACCGGAAAACCAATCAAGGAAATTCTGAAAACGAGCTCGCTGGAGGCCGTCGATAATTTGAAAAGAAAAACTGAGGATAAGATGGTTAGAATGGCAGGAGCAGGTTTACAAGCTCCAAAGCGAGCTAGGGTGGGTCGTTACATCAGGAGAAAAATAAAACGGAAGCAGATTAGTTAGGCGAAAAAAACGAAAGCAGTCTCGAAAGAAGTCTCGAAAGCGTCCTAAGGATGTATTGGCATAAATACCTCGTGAAAGGAAGCGTAAGATTTATTGAAAAGATTGTCACCGAAGTGATAACATCATGGAGGTCGTGGAGTACGCCCCAGAATGTTAGACCTGTTTAAAGATTCAAGCCTTAAATTGAGCGTGTACGGATGTACAATCGCGAACTATCAACCGATTGCATCCATCGATAACGCTACCGAATTACGATTCTCTATCAAAGATAGTGGCGATCGATACAGAGATTTGACTGGAATAATTTTGAACATTACAGTTAAGTTGTGCAAGAGCAATGGTGTGGATTACCAACCATCAGATACGGATCAGCCTGGAGTGGTTAATAACTTGCTGCACTCAATGTTCGAGCAGTGTTATGTACAGTGGCGGACAAAATTAACGCAAAACTCATTGGCGTCTGAATGCGGCGTATACGGGAACTAATTGAAATCGCTTATCCTTCGACAACTTGACAACAATGAGACAGCATATGGAAACCGGGAATATTCAAACTCCCTATGAATGGATATCGATTTTACGCGTCATGTAAATAGTCATACTAATAAGGTTTACGTTCTCGAGATCGTCTAGGAGTTATAAACGTGATGAACTTGCTTTGACCCGCACTCAGTCGAGGTTCCGAAGTCGTAGTTGATTATGTAGAGATGCTTACCATATTTTTTAGAGCTTTGGACCGTTTCAAAAGATTTTCTCGATTGAAACTTAAGAAACAATACGATGAAAGCATTATTAGTTGGGACATAAAATTTTTTTATTCTCCAGATCAAATTCACTTACAATAAAACGTATTTCCGCGTGCAGGGAATAACTGTAGATGAACATCGTTTTAATAGGCCTCAAACTACTTTCGAGAAATATGATGCATTATAGTTAACATGTTGGCGTAATACCCTGTGAATTTCAAGTTAAAGTATGGGAAATCTGGTTGAATAGAATGGTTTCCATGTGGAGAAAATTTTTCTTTAAAAGTATTTCCAATACCTTAAAACCCTACGTAAGTTTCCGCCCTCATGCATACAGGTCGTCTCAAACACTTTAATTTCTAAATTCCTCCTAACGTAATATTATTTACTTTCTGAAAACTGCTTTCAAAAATCCAGAACATTTTATTTGGCCCACTTTTTAAAGATAACATTACAATTCCCTCTTTTCGTTTTGTAGTAAGAACCCCTGGACGCGGATTCCTCTTGGTCGATGAAGTAGCCTAGAGGGAGAGCGTTCGTTTGCGGCCAAGAATGCCTGGGGTTCAAATCCTGGCGTGGCCTCTTTTAGTGCCTTTATAATTAATCTACGCGATGTGACTTTATTGAAGCCGAAACTTCGCAGGAATCCGCGGAAGGCCCAGGGAATGGACATTGACCTCAACCATGAGTGTGTGAGTTTTACACATATTCGGGCTTTGTAAAAGAATCAGAGCGGTCTCCTTGGTCGTCGAATGAGATGTTTACTCCCCATTCTCGGGTATTCGGCCCCACTTGATCTCTACGTCCTGTCTGTAGTATGATGCTCATATCCACTCCTTCGCCAATTCACCACTCAATGAAAAGCTATTCATGAAGGAGGGAATAGACTGGATCTCTGATTGTGTCAGTTACTCGATTTAGTGAACTTACCTTATGCTACATTCGCCTTTAAATTACTTTGAAATAAAGTAGTAAAGAGGGCAATTATTTTCATTAGGAATTAGAGTTTGGTTCTACCTGCCGAACTTGTAAATACCGATTACTTATCTGAGTGATAGACCATACAAGGGTGGAATTTTCTTCATCATATCTTTAAAACGGTATTTGAAGCTTTCCCAGCATTGTATTCTAGGTTTGCTGCGAGCAATACATTAACCGTGTAGTTCAACAATTTAACTTATAGGATGGAGGATAATACTTAAAGGATAAGGAAAATTAATGAATCACCAAAATACCTTTTGACATATTCGCTGTGACAAATGTTTGGCTAATATTACGCAGTTAAATTTTATGAGGAGCATTTTTATACCCATGCGTAAGTAATACTCCGACAAAAATGCATCGCGAATTTTCCCCTGTGAAAGTGATAAAATACTAAAAATCATCTATTTCATGTAGCGACTAAGCAGTGATTAGATATTTTCCCTATTGTCAATTGTATACTCCTCATAAATCCGCAGAGTAGTCAATGGAGTGCAAATTAGGAATGTTCACCATCAAAGATTATACGATTGCTATGTTCCTAAAGAATCTATTCCTCTTCAAATGTGTCGTAATATTATTGGTTCAATGGAAGTTAAAGTTGTGAGTGCTCCCACATGAAGATATTAACAGACTTTTTACAGGGTCATAAATTTCATCTCTTTGTGGAAATGTAGTTTAACGGATGTTGAAAAGGGACACTATAATGCTTTATTTAGAACGAGTGGAAAAGGTTAAAATGTATGCGTGATTCTCTCAATTTGAGTTATGTGTGCACATGATCACAGCAATTGATCATCAAGAAATATGCTGGTATTTACATGAAGAATGTGGATGTTTATTAGCCTTATAATCAATCCATCCCCCTCCATTCTCGATTTCCTGACCAAGTCTCTGTGACATGGAGTTGTCCACATTTTGGTATCATCTTACTGGTTCATTTCCCATTCTTCCTCCACGATTTTCCTCATTGCATCTTAATTTGGGGTTGTTTCGTTTGAGGGGGTCGAAAAACGTTTCTTTCTAGCATTTTTCTCGTAATGAACGCTGCGCTCCGTGCAGCCCGCTCCATCTATGTTACATGATTTGTTTTGAACCATCTCCTAGAATTTTGAAATTTGTGAACTCGTAAGTATTCCTAGTTGCGGGCGAAAAATGAATATTGATAAAAATTTGATTAAACATAGTTCTTATTATAGCGTACATGAATTTTATTCATTTCGATTATTAGTAGTAAGAAATATGTTTTTTTACTTTTAAACACCAAATAAAAGTTCAGTGGGTGAAAGTCGAAGGCGCAACACCTCTTTGGGTAATTTCTCGACAGATGTTTTTGCCTTTTACAAACCTACCATTCAATTCCTCCGCCTGGGAGAAAAATGAGGCATAGTTAAAGGCTAATAAGATCTTTTTTTCCTCCAAGAATTTTGGGAGAGGCCGCTAAAACTTTGAACAATATCTAGGCTTGCGCTGTCCGCTCTGCTTGTTCGTCCATCGACGCTCGTCTCAATGAAGTAGTCATCAGTAAACCTTGGCCAAGTTCCGGGTGGTGATAATCGGGGTGGTTTTTGTTGTGAATAACGCACAGGTTTCAAATACTTGCTGCACCAAAAAGAAAAGACTCGTCGCGCTTCGAAAAAATCCGAAGCCCCCGTCGAATACTTTTAACGGTGCAGGAGAAGTCAAATAAGTACGACTTCTTTCCTGTGAGTTAAACGCCTGGAGTCCGAAACATATTTATGGCAGAAAAGGTATCGCCCGCAACACAAGGGAAAAGTAAGCTCTCATTAAAGGCATACTATTTCCCAAATCAATATAATGCGCCCTTCATACATACCGATTTTGAATGGATTAGTATTGTTGGAGCTTTGTATCAACAAGGGGAAACCTCTAGGAATCCTCAACAGTCCTTCAAGATTGCTCGTTGCTTCAACTCAGACTATAGGTAGCTGGCCTCCAAACCCATGCATGATGGGAACTAATGGCGTTTGATTGGAATAGTCTGGGCTGATGAGGTGAAATCTGAAAACTACTTCTTTCTGTTTGTATTCCCGGGAGAGTAGTATGCTTTTTCCTTTCCTTTAGTTATTTTAAACGTTCGTAGACAATACCAACACTCATTTTAAGAGTAACTTAGTTCAGTGTAACGCATACGGACGCAAATAAATTCACCGAAAGGATACGAAACATCATCATAAATTCGCCTTGACATAAGAAAGCTCAGTAGTTGTCACTGGGTTGCAAACCTGAATTGCAATCATGGTTCTTCATAATAACATTGTTCGAGTACGCTCATGATTTCGAAAACGTGATCGTCATCAAGAAAGATCGGGTGCTACATAGCAGTGGAGTGCGCTCCCAGGATCTTGTGTATTGCCCTACCAATGCGGCTTCCCTTTTGGATGACAACAATGACCATGAGAAGGAAAGAACCGTGATCCCCCCCTGGTAGTGACATTTTTGAGTTTTTCATTCAATTTGTGGTCAAGTGACATTATTTTTATTTGGAAAACTTTATCTCTTTTGTATTTCAACAATTTCATATTATCAGCCAGCCATTGCAGCTACACATTACATTCATTCATATCACCAATATGAGGAAATTTATATAAAAGCTCATTTGCGTTCATTAAAAATCGAACACGGACCACTCTTTAGCTAGCCAAATACTTCTGACAGCTACAATATTAACTTTACCTATTAATTTATTTCATTAATGATATTCTACTCCAAACTGAAGTCTTTTAAAAGGCTTTTTGTTAATTTCATATGTGCGGCGAATTTATAGCTAAGCATAAAAGATATTATGCAATCATCCATATGTTATCCATAACTACACCTAATTTCGGTAAACTTTTCAGAATGTTTATTCGTATATCCTGCATTTACTAGATAAAGTGTAACAGTGGACAGCTCGTCACCAAGCTTCCTGTGATAAAATGAAAGAAATATCGGGAAAATATGCCTAGATTATTCGGTATCTATGCGAGCACATTTATTTTTATTTCGTGAAATTATATACATTTACGTATGTTTTCATAGTTTAATCCCATTCTGACGAACTAAAGACGGATTTACATTGGGTCAAGAACGATTCATTAATAAATATCCGTTTTGAATTTAATAAATATCCGTTAAAGGAACTTCGTCAACCTACAATTGGAAAATCGTGAAAAATTACATCACGTAGACTATACTTATTTCAATTAAATCTTTTTTGTATCGACATTTGGTGCGGACAAATCTCGATTTATATCATTTCGGTGAAACAGACGCAGTACGCGTCATTCAAGAAGATCGTCGGAAAGTCGACCACAATAAATATCCCTTGGTGGTAGAAGATGAATATTTTAGCATATAGTATACTGAATTGGGTGGGATAGTAAATATTTTTTATAATTAGTCTTTCTGTATAAATGATATCATTCGACGTAAGAACCATGCTGAAACAAACACAGCGATGCACCGCGACTGAATGTGCGAATAATATGAGACTAAAGCTCAAAAATAAGGCGATTGATGACTAAGTTCTAGGCTCCGACAAATGTGAGCTCCATTGCTGATTTCAAATATTGGCGGTAGATGATGTTTTCCTCAGTGTTGCCAGTCTTTGGAGAGTGTACTGTTCCTAGAAGTTCCCAAAAATGCCGCATTCTGGCGCGCGAAAAATTTTGCGTTAATTTCTTCCGCCACTGTACATTTCAATGGAAATCGTATATCTTCCTCGGATAATTAACATTATCGATCCTATTTGGAAACCTTGCTAAATTACGGCTATGATGCTTCGCGCACGCACCTCGTGTGTGATGGATAGGCTTTGGATACCAGTAAGGATTTAGATAAACAGACGTCTGAAAACAAAGGGTTCGAGGAGAGGAAGGGATGGTTCGCGAATAGTAATGTTTTAGAATTGGAAGGGAAACTTCACGTCGACTTATTCTATCAATCACGCTATATTATAAATGGTGTGGACATAGATTTCGTTCTAAAGTTGGCGAAACCTGCGTTTTACATCAAGGAAAAGACGGCTGGTCTATCCACGCAAAAAATTATGCAGGCTAGTCTTAGTTCCACATTATGAAATCAATCCCTCAGCTTTGTCAGCTATTGAACGAGTGTTGACGACGAAGGACGCCATATACCCGTATACGAGAGCCGAAGTTAAAACTTTTATTGTACCGTCTAACATCACTATGATCAACAATGAGAACTTAATAGTCGGTCGAATTCCTACGACTTTATTAGTGGTTATGGTGGATGATGAAGCATTTCAGGGTAAAAATAATAAAAATCCCTTCATTTTTAAGCATTACTTGATGCATCATTGCTGTATCTATGTGAACGCCTCCCCAAACCCTGTGGGAGGATTGGAAATGGATTTCAGTAACGATAAAAATAGTTTTGCCACTCGCGCCTACCGTCAACTTTTTTCTGCTTTGTGTGCTCACCATAGTGATTGGTGTAATCAAGTCTCGTTGGATATGTTCAAACACGGATACACTGTGTTAGCGTGGGATCTCACTACAGATCGAAGTGGTGAGGATACTCACGTGTCTAAACCGGTAGCAGGAAACGTGAGATTTGAAGCTAAATTTAAATCTCCTCTACAAAATGCCGTGACCATCATCACCTCTGCCGAGTATAATTCAAAACTCACGATCGATTTTAATAGGATGGCAGTCGTGGATAGAGTTAAGTAGTCATTCAACATGCAAACGGATGATATCGATGACGTTTTATCACAGGATCCTCGCGCTAAACACAGGTTTAGAGGGTTATTCCCATCGAATCAACTTCCAAGTAGTCCTAAACGTGGAATTTACATTATTATTTCGACCCTTCACACGAGCCGGGTACCCACTGGGATGTAGTATGTATATTTAGAAAACGTGCAGAGTCGGTCCGTCAGTCAATGACATTATCACCTTTCTGAAACCCTTCACCGCGATTTCAAATTCAGTTCGGCTGCATAATTATAAATCAGATCTTTGTGGGAAATATTGTTGCTGTATGCACCCTTCAAGTCCGTCACTCGCAAACCTATTTCTAAATTCCCATCCCTATTTCACCGACCTGCACTTAACGACTGCATCGCTGCAAAACTCTTCCAACGAGGGTTTGGGCGCGGACGCAAGAGAAGATGTCATCCAGCGTCGCAAAACTGCTGTGCTCTTGTGGAACGTGCTCTAGTAGAACGTAGTTCAATATAATCTACCCTCACCCTCCCTTTCGCTGCCCACCACTATAAGCATGGCGAAAGTATCACGAACATCAGTAAGAATGCAGCAGTCTCAAGTGAAGAAGAGGAGGCGATCTTCATCCTCCAGCCCTACGAGATCTTCATCCTCTCGTATCCCCTTACTCCGGACATCCCTGGAGCTGCGCAAGACCAAGAGCGTGCACATCGGTTGGTTGACGGAGTCTGCTACACCGTGCATGGAGATTTCCTCTTCGAGCAAAACAGCGAGACAGCCCGGAACAGTGGACTAGCCTAGAAAACTTCGCTGCCTCCGTTAGTGCCTATTTTGAAACATCAGTGATTCTTTCGAACGTGGATTCATCCGTTTAATTTGTGAAATATTTTGGTGTCCCCACGTAAATTTGGGGAGTAAGAATACTCGCGTATCATTGAAAGCTAGCGATTGGAAGGCATTAGTAAATTCTTTCGATCAGATTGATTCGGCTCTTGATGCAGTCACCCAATCGGGTGATTTGGTAGTCAGTCATCTGAACAATATTATTCAGGCGTTGAAAGATTCGGGCATCAAAAAAGGTATGCATCACTTTCGGTGACGAACAATCCAACGTCTTGAGAGTGAGATTCCCAGGATATAATGCACCACCGTCCTAGAGTTTACCCGCTCGGCCCCGTCATGGTCAACGCATTAATATTACTTTCAAGCTCTAGTGAGGAAGAATGGTGGTGCGAATGAATTCATAGTCAGAGAACTGGCCATTGAGGATCTCGAACATGACCGGCGCGAGTCGTGGGTGTTCCAGCTACCTCCTGACATGGCTGAGAACTGTGAAAATACTTGGGTGCAAAAGCATCACCACGGAATACCCACTGATGTGGGAAACACACCGTATGATGAATTGCATAATATTCTTGAAAATGAAACCTGGGCTTATAATAATGTATTTGCAAAGGGCGTCGAAAAATGTAAATTCCTTTCGAAAGCTTTTGATCGTGATGTAATCGAAGTTGAAAAATTTTTAATGTACCCTCTTTGAAGTTTCTTAAACCATTTGGGGGGGTAATTGCTCATTATCATATCACGAGACGGATAAGTTCGCGTGCGCAGTGAAAAACTGTTCTAGATTGAAAAAATGGATTTGCAGTAATGTTTCTCATAGCAAAATGATGTTAAAATTGAGAGCAGAAGAAAAAGAAGATAAATAACTATTTAAAAATGTTTAATGAAATCTGAATATTATCAATAAGAAGAGTGCTTTTTTATTTTCTGTATATCTCATGTATTAATAAATTGAAAATTTGTTATTTCATCCTTGCGTTTCATTTACTAAAATGTTTTTCCCTCGAGATCAAGTCTCGACTTGTCACCAGATACTCTTGTCTCGCTTGCGTCTTAAACGCATCATTTCCATTTCCGTCAACCTGTGGTTAAGATAAGATTTCCAGTCTGCGGTTAAGATACCAACATCCGGTCAAGATAAGATTTCCACGAGACGGCAACTGCGCAGCTGAGCTCGCAGTGTTCCCTCCTTCCCCTTCCTCACAGCCATCATTCCCATCCCAACGATATATAAGCGCCTGCAGATTACTGCGAGCTCATTATACGTTCTAAAAGAGGAGTGAACACGCAGCAAAAATGAATTCTAAACTCGCACCTTTACAAAATATCCCCACAGCTTGCCTGGGAAATGCATACTTGCGGGTGGAGAGACAGCCCGACGGGGACACCTTTGACGTTTTTATTCCTCGAGCTCTTTTAAAGGTTTCCAACACCGATTTAATGTTGACTGTTTACTCTCAAACGACTTACTAATGCGTGTTTAGACATCAAAAACGAGAGTTCGAGGTGGTCGGACAGAAAGTGACATTCTCCGGCTTCCCAGATTGAAACGGGACAGTGGGGCGATTCAACATTACCATGATGTCTGATATCACCGATCCGGAAAAACGACACGCGGCCGAGGAGCAGCTTCCTATCATCTGGCTGGATGTTAACGAGGCCTACATACCATTTCCACAACCCGCGTTCGGAGGATGTGTTCCAGAGAGAACCGAAGTCAATGGAGGGTCCAAGGTTATTGTCAAGGGTGTACCAAAAGGCGGTGGTGGGATCTTGATATCAAAAGGTGGCGGTGGTGAGATCATGGAGGTTGATGGAAGGAAACCAGTGTGCTACACGGACCATGAAGAATCTCAGAGGAAGAATGGTGGTGCGAATGAATTCATAGTCAGAGAACTGGCCATTGAGGATCTCGAACATGACCGGCGCGAGTCGTGGGTGTTCCAGCTACCTCCTGACATGGCTGAGAACTGTGAAAATACTTGGGTGCAAAAGCATCACCACGGAATACCCACTGATGTGGGAAACACACCGTATGATGAATTGCATAATATTCTTGAAAATGAAACCTGGGCTTATAATAATGTATTTGCAAAGGGCGTCGAAAAATGTAAATTCCTTTCGAAAGCTTTAGTAACATTTTTTTACCCTTGAGAACAAGTCCCGACCTGTCACCAGACTTGTCTCGCTTGAGTCTTAACCACATCGTTTCCATTTCCGTCAACCTGTGGTTAAGATACCAACATCCGGTCAAGATAAGATTCCCACGAGACGGCAACTGCGCAGCTGAGCTCGCATTTCCATTTACCTGTGGTTAAGATAAGATTTCCGGTCTGCGGTTGAGATACCAACATCTGGTCAAGATAAGATTCCCACGAGACGGCAACTGCGCAGCTGTTCTCAGTGATTCCTCCTTCGTCTTCCTCACAGCCGTCATTCCCCTCCCAACGATATATAAGAGCCTGCAGATGACTGCGTGCTCATTATACGTCCTAAGAGAGGAGTGAGCACGCAGCAAAAATGAATTCTTAAGTCGCAGCTTTACAAAAGATCCCCAGAGATCTTTTGTAAAGCTGCGTTTTTGTAAACCTATGGCGTTTTTGTCCCCAGAGATCTTTTGAAGATCTCCAACACCGATTTCATGTTGACTTTGCCTTAAAGCATATTACTACTACTGCGTGTTTAAACATCAGCAGCGAGAGTTTGATGTGGTTGGGCAGGAGGTGACATTCTCCGGCTTCCAAGATGGAAACGGGACGGTGAAGAGATTCAACATTACTCTGGCGTCTGATATCACCGATCCGGAAAAACAAAGCAAAGCCGAGCAGCTTCCCATCATCTGGCTGGATGTGCACGAGGCCTACAAGCCAGATCCACGACCCAGCGGACGACGTGTTCCAGAGAGAACCAAAGTCGATGGAGGGTCCAAGGTTATTGTCAAGGGTGTACCAAAAGGCGGTGGTGGGCTCTTGATATCAAAAGGTGGCGGTGGTGAGATCATGGAGGTTGACGGAAGGAAACAGGTGTGCTACACGGACCATAAAGAATCTCAAGTGAGATACGGTACCACGGACTCTATCAAGGGTACCCGTCTACGAGTGATGAAGTTTGTGCTTAAAATTGAAGATGAAATGTTAGTGAGCTTAATTGCCTGTATACACATGTTCGGAAATAAGAGTATTAAAAAGTTTTTACTCTTGCTCTCATTTCTTATTAAATTCCCATAACAAGGTTTATTTTAATTTTTAAAAACACGCAGCGTTGGTAATTTTAACTGAACCGGATCCGACCCCTCCCCCACACCCCTCTGTTTCCCCGACGCACCTCTCCCCGCCACTTCGCGGCGCCACCGAGACGGATCTCGCCACCCCCATCGCGGTCACGTAAACCGATCGGGTGTGACGCTTGCGATATAGCGACATTTTTGGGAGATGTATGACCTAATATCACCCCTTTTTTTAACCGCCGCGCGGCGCCACTTTCGTGGTCACGTGCGCCAATCAGAGTGCGACTTCTGCGATATACCGATAGTTTCAAGATGGACGACTCGCCCCCGGAGGTATATATCGATATTTTCAAGATGGATGACCCAATCTTACCTCACTTTACCCTTTTTACCACTTCGCGGCGCCACTTTCGTGGTCACGTGCACCAATCAGAGTGCGACTTTTGAGACATATCGATAGTTTTCAAGATGGATGCCTTGCCCCTTGAAGTTAGGCAGAAATGCGGTGGCCCCGGACTCGCACTTCTCTACTATCTCCAATCAATCTTACTCCGGTTCCGTACTCCCCAGGTCGGTTCACGGCCGACATCGAAAAAATGTATCGTCAGATACGAGTTGAGGATAGCGAATGCAGATTTCGAATTTCGAAAGGTTTATTTTAAATAAAAAACACGCAATGTTGGTTATTTTAACTGAACCGGATCCGACCCCTCTCCCCATACCCGTCGGTTTCCCCCGAAAAAAATTGTTTCCTCTCGACGGACGCATTTCGCTCGTCGACCGTCGCGGCGCACCTCTCCCCAATCCTTTCTCTGCTCGCCACTTCGCGGCGCCACCGAGACGGATCTCGCCCTCCCCTTCGCGGTCACGTGCACCGATCGGGGTGCGACTCTTCGATATATCGATATTTTGTTCGAGATGGATGAGCCAATATCACCTCTTTTTTTCACCGCCGCGCGGTGCCACTTTCGTGGTCACGTGCACCACTCAGAGGGCGACTTTTGCGATATATCGATAGTTTTCAAGATGGACGACTCGCCCTCGGAGGTATATATCGATATTTTCAAGATGGATGACCCTATCTTACCTCCCTTCACCCTTTTCACCACTTCGTGGCGCCACTTTCGTAGTCACGTGCACCAATCAGTGTGCGACTTTTGCGATATATCCATGTATTTCGAGATGTATGCCTTTCCCCTTGAAGTTAGGCAGAAAATTGCTGTTCCTGGCCCCGCACTTCTCATCTACTCCCACTTCCCCCCACCCTTCCTCCCCCATCGACTCACTGTATCAAATGGTTGTGCATTTCCTGTATTTGTATCTGATGATGTCGCACAGCGACGAAACTGGTCGTTATTAAGGTCACCTATGTGAAATTTACAAAGTTATTCATTTCAACGTGAGAGAAATACAATTACAAAATTTGCCGCTTTGAATTTCAGAGTTGAGGATTCATGTCGCAAACAGTTCCTCAGATGGACGAATGAGAGGCAAAAGAGGTCGACATTGCAATTTACCTTAAGTTAATAGGCTCACTCACCTGAGGCGCGTCGCCGCGACCGTTTGTAACCGACACGGAGACATAAATTATTCTCAATATATGTATAATTGGTAATCGCACCATTTCTTGTTCCGGTCTCTGAGAGGCCATTCGATCGTCGAAAATTAAGTAAACTTGAATAAATCATGCATTCAATGCTCAGGATATCATGGTCGAAGCTGCGAGTTCCTTTTTAATCCCCGCACGCACGCACACACACATATGAATCGCATGGCTCGCGTGATTTTTATCTCTTGTCGTTCGAATGATCGCTCTGAAGAAATGATTTATTGACGGAGCGAAGTGGAATCATTTTCCAATGGACGGTCCAAAGGAAAATGGACGATCGGTTAGGCAACGTCGCAGCAATCTGTAAGACGGGAACTGCGGAAGCACTTCTTCTCTCTTGCCAATGGGGTGAGATTAAGGTTTGGGATAAGTGCCGCAACGGATGGACACGAGATAAAACGATGAGTGGCTGCGCGGAGAGGTGGAGAGTGCGCATCTCGCGCAGATATAAGTAGTGAGGGGCGTCGGGCGCACGAGGCATATCCGTACGCTGACGGAGGATCGATCATGTCCCGTTGGACATTGTCGTGTGCCTTGGTGTGCCTGGTGGCTGTCGCCCTTGTCGCGGGTGACGTGGTTCGCCCAAGGCATGACGTCACAATTTGCGCATCCAAGGTAAGCATCCGCCGGGGTGACTGGAAAGAATTCTTGTCTACCCTCGCTGCGCATCATTCGCCCCTTAGGTTCCCTCGTGCGCCACTCAGCGCTAAGGTACGAGCAGAACCGCTTCTATGTCAGCGACGACCCGAAGAACCCATTGATAGCCCCTTCTCCAACGACGTGTAACTCGCTTAGTTTTCAAAGGGCGTGTTCTGTGCTATTTTACTTACGTGTTTGTGATTAAAGGCAGAAACAGCAACACAGTTGATGGGACAACTTCTAATGTGTAGTTAATAAGACCAGACTTTCTGAACACCGGAATTGATTATGCAGGCCCATTTTATGCAAAATCGGGTTCTCCAAAAGTAAATTAAAAACAAAATGTTATACGTTCAATGGTATCTGGCTCAACTACGTGGAAGTTGATATTCACAAATGAAAAAACGACTTCGTTTTCTTCCACTGATTTATTTTTTCGGTACGACATGTTTCGACACACAGACGTCATTTTCAAGTACAAAAATTTTTGCACTTCAAGCAAATATAAATACCTGGAAGGGACTTGGGGGAGGTTGGAGAGGGGTGGAAGAAGTGGGTGTTAGGAGGGGGGGGGGGGAAGGGGAAACCCCGGAGAGGTAAGGGGTGGCGGTTATGGTGAGAATTGGGGAAAACCCGTGAGAGGACCGCGTTGGTGAGGAAGGTGGGGGCGGGGGATGGAAGGTAGAGGGAGGGGTGGGTTAACTTGGAAAGGGTCATTAAGGTAGAGGTGGGTTATCAGCAGGTGTGGAGTTAGGCGGGAGGGATCTGGGTTTTCGTCTTTCCGTGAGGTTTAGAGAGACTTGTAGGTTGGGGGAAATTCTTTCAAAAAGGATGTCATCGAGTAATTTACATTTACTCATATTCCTCCTTATTTCTAGCTCCTCCTTTTTGTCCATCTTCCTCCCTTTTGTCTCTAAGTGTAGTGTCTCCGGTATGAAGTCGCTCTCGTGGTTCTCTTCCCAGAGATGTTTGGCGAAATGGGACTGTGACAGATTGCAGTTCCGGTAACATCTTATATGTTCTTCGATTCTTCTCTCGAATGTGCGCCCTGTCTGCTCAACATATGCAGCACCAGTCGTTGCACTTTCATTTGTATATGCCACTCCTTTCAAAAGGTTGCACTTGGTCTTTTGTGTTACCCAGGAATTTTTGAGGTTTCCACCGTTATAAAATGCCACTCTAGACTGTTCTTTTGGAAAGAGGTTTCCTATTCTTTCCGAAATCATGCCATAATATGGCAATTTACACCATCGCATTTTTTCCTTTTCCATTTTGACTGGAGTGAAGAGCAATTGCTGTGCTTTGAAAGAACGTTTTTTTGGAGCATTTTGTCAATTATGTTTATGTTGTAACCGTTTGAGATGGCTATTGATTTTATTGTTTTTAATTCTTTGTTGAATGCGTCCTTGGAGAGAGGGATACTCATTAGCCTGTTTAAAAGAAAGTGAAACACGGATAGCTTTTGAGAAATGTGATGGCGGGAGTCTGAGGGGATGACATGGTCCGTTGCAGAGGCTTTGCGGAAAATTTCAAATTCAAAACTGTTGTTTATTTTCGACACTGGCACCTCCAGGAAATTCAGTTTTCCTTCTTTCTCACAAGTAAATTTTACGTTTCTGTGTCGCGTGTTCAGAATTTTAAGAAAATTGTCTAAATGTCTATCCGTGCCAGTCCATATCGCAAACACATCATCAACGTATCGGAACCAGCAATAAATGTTGGTGCACAGAGTCACCATTGAACAATTTTTCTTCCAAGTTGTCCATAAACAGTTTGGCCAATAGTGGAGATAAGGGGGACCCCATCACCAAACCTTCACTTTGTTTATAATATTCACCACTGAATTTGAAATAGTTTTGCTCCACGCACACTGTTAATAGAGAAATAAAATCCATGACTTTGTTTCCGTACCCGCATCTCTTAGAACTTTTTCCGCAACACTCACTGCTTCTAATGGTGGGATACTAGTAAAAAGATTCTCTACGTCAAACGACACTAATAGGTATTTGCTGGATGGAGGAGTTTCCTTTATTCGGTCGGTCACAGAAGTCTTTCGTATTCTTTACTCCAAACCTTGGCTGGAAATGTGTTAACTCCCTAAATTGAGAATTCAACAGGGCCGCTAATTTTCTGGATGGGGCTGCTATGCTGGAAACGACTGGGCGAACAGGAACACTTTGTGAATTTTGGGAAGGCCGAAGAAACAGGGTGCTCTTGGGTTCATGACTGTAACTTTATACATCTCGTTAGGTTTGACCAGGTTGGGAGAATTATTAAGGGATTTCCTCACAATTTCTTGAAACTTTTTGGTGGGTTTGTTGGAAGTTTAACTATTTGATTATTATTGATGAAGTTATAGCACTTATTCAAGTAGTGGCTTCTATTCATTATCACCACTGAGTTTCCTTTGTCCGCCTTTTCAATAATGTCCCACTTCTTCCACACCTCTCCAACCTCCCCCAAGTCCCTTCCAGGTATTTATATTTGCTTGAAATTCAAAATTTTTTTGTACTTGAAAATGACCTGTGTCGAAACATGTCGTACCAAAAAAATAAATCAGTGGAAAACGAAGTCGTTTTTTCATTTGTAACAAAATGTTATGTTTCAGTTTTTATATGTTTAGCCACCCATGCCATACACTTGGAGGTGGTCAGTAACATGACTAGCCAGGCATTCTTGGCCGCATTAAAAAGGTTTATTTCTGGATGTGGGAGATGTCAGCACATCTATAGTGATAATGGAACAACTTTCGTTGGGGCCAACAAAGAACTAAGTGAGCTACATGCAACATTTGCAGCGGCACAGCAAGACGAAGTGGTGACTAATTTTACCAGCAATGAAGGAATACAGTGGGCTTTCATTCCACCGAGAGCACCTCACTTTGGGGGAGGTTGGGAGGCAGGAGTGAAATCATTTAAATTTCATTTAAGGAGAGTCATGGGTATGGCAAGTTTGACCTTCGAAGAGTTTACAACACTGGTAACCAAGATCGAAGGCTGCCTTAACTCGACCCTTAGTTGCACTTTCTAATGATCCCAATGACCCATCAGCCCTGACCCCAGGCCATTTCCTTATTGGCCAACCTATTACATCATATCCTGAACCAGATCTGCAAAATGTGACTCAATTTACTCTCCAGATGGCAGCAGCTGCAGCGCCAGCTTCAGCAGTTTTGAGAGCGGTGGTCAACCGACTACCTCACGCATCTGCAGCAGAGAGCCAAGTGGCCCACTCCCACTAACATTCAACCCAATACATTGGTGGTGCTGAAGGAAGACAACACATCCCCGATGGCTTGGAGGTTAGGTGTCATCAAAGAGGTTCATTCTGGTGCAGACGGTTTAGTGCGTGTGGTCACTGTTCGAACAACTTAAGGAACATTTAAGAGACCTTTGAGTAAAATTTGCCCTCTTCCTTCAGAAGAGAAGTAATGTATCATGTTTTATTGTTTTATGTTTATTTAAAAAAAAAGGTATCTTAATCCCTTTTTTTGGTGGGCGGCATGTTCAGACACAGCCCGTAAGGGCAAGGACTGTCCGGGACAGGGTGTTGGACTGATCTTCCCTTTGGGGCCCACTGGGTGAACTCCATGGTGGCAACTGTGTGTTGTCAGTCTGCCTCGAACGGTCGCTCGGGATGGTTGGGCTAAGAGCATGTGCATTATTTGAATGTGCAAGTGAAGAATCCAGAGATTATAACCACAGTAATACAGTCCACTTGTTTATTTAAACTTTTAGTTGTTTCATTTGCTACCGAACAAGCTCTTAGACTTTAAACAGTATATTTGTAAAGAATTCAGTCATAACTGTAAATTGAAATCATTAATTTGATGATTACTTAGGATTTAATCCATAAAGATTTGGTCACTAGGATAATCGCTGCATACCCAATGATTGAAACTATAAGGTATGATTTCTTAAAATTTTAAACAAAACCATGAACCATCAATCATTAACTTTTAATTAAAATCAATAATTTTATGATTATTTCTGAGTTTACTTCATACAGGATTGGCCACTGGGAAAATCACAGGGCCAATCATGATACACCCAGCAAGGGAAGTTTACCAAAATCACTGGCTAGGAGTCTCAGACTATTCGGTGGTTAGAAATGCCGCAAAATATCAGACTGGTGCAATCTTTGTCACAGATGAAACGCAGAGTATAAAAAATTGATTTTAAAGGAGTGGCAATGATAGAAGAAAAATATCAACAGGGAGTCCTCCATTCAAATTGATATTGTGAACATTGACATTCACTTGTCCGTTTGGGGTGCCTATCGGAAGTCCACATGCTCGTCCTGCTCCATCATCCTCCCCTACTTCAATTACCTCGAGACAAAGAGAGAGAGAGAGCTGTTGCGTGCAGTGCTTACAAGGTTCGGCCAGATATAATACCTTTGCGATGAGAAGAGACAGAACATCAACCTTAATAAAATTCCAACCTCTAAAGTGGAATTGTGGAAGAAAGATCATGTTTACTTCTTTCCCACGAAGAAGTTTTCGGAGGACGGGAGTGAGGAGATGTTCTCAGTGCATGTGTTGTGATTTGCTGGGAAGTACATAAGTTGTTTTACCTCCTCATTTCTGTTATTAGTACACTTCTCAGTAGCCAATTCCCCATATCGACGAGGATTTTTGTATTTGTGGCTGTTCTAACTAAAATGAGTCATTTTGGAGCCAGTTTGTAAAATCGAGAACCTGTTACGGTGTGTTAACATGATGCATGTAGCCAATCCCAATTTACCTGGAAAGTCACAATAAGTTACTGGAAAATCACTATCAAAATCACAGTTAAGTCACTTTCAGAGTCACTGTCCACTGGTCATGTCACTTATTCACTGGGAAAGTCAGTCCCAATTCACTAGGAAAATCACTGAGTAGTCACTGTCAGCCACAGAAAAGTCACTGTTAAAAGTCACAGTAAAGTCACGGGCAGAGTCACTAATAAGTCACTCGTCATGTAACTCTCCCATTTCACTGGGAAAATCACTGAGTAGTCACTGTCAGTCACTGATAAATCACTGTCAAAATCATTGTAAAGTTACTGTCAGTCACTGGATAGTCACTGGCTATATCACTGTCTGCGTCACTGGATATTTTAGCCAGGGAAACCCCCCAACTTTCCCAAGTTATCCATGACCGTTATTTTATTCCCAGATATGGTCTCCCAACATACTACAATCGTATGTATGCAAATTAACCCCAAAACATTTTACAGGGCAGCTTCAAAATAATTCACCAGGCAACTTTATTGAAACACTTCTAAGCCAAATGAAAATCCCATCTGAGTCTCAACAAATTCTGAAAAACTGTAACACCCAGTGGGGAATTATTTAACACAGACAAACATTGCCAAACCTGAAGCACAATTGAATATTTTTACTTCGATTTGAAATGCATACCTCCAGGGGCAATTTACACTCATAGAGTAAAAATCTGTAGATAAGTTTTTGCCTTAAAAATGCTAATAACATTGGAGTAAGACAACTCCTGAAAGCTTTTCAAGCTCCAATTTCCATGTAACCCAAGGACTCAAATGTAATGTCCATTGTTTCCAATTAAACCTTTTGATGTATCTGAAGATGTACAAAAATGGCTCTTACAGTTGACTAACACTCCAACTTAAGAGAATGGTGGAGATAATAGACTCCCTCCAGCATCCCAATCAAATGCAAAATAGCAATTTTTTCTAATGGAACACCTTGTTTCAGATTATCCCAATCATCAATAATGCAAGAACATGAAAACACAACAATGTAGAGAGCCTTAACACAAGGAGATTGCAAAAACTATTAGTATAAAACTTTGGTAGTAAAAACATCATTGATTTTAAATAATTGTTCTGATAAAACTGAATAAAATCAACTCCAATTGAATAATTGAGGTTCAATAAACCTCAAAACATTTTGCACAAGGACATAGTGGAAAAAGTTGAGACAAGCGAGAGCATCCTGTTCAGAGCAAGATGTGGATGCGGCCACCATTGTCGGCAGATGCGAGCAGCATCCGATTGGGGTGGAACACATTCACTGGACACACCGTGTTGATCGGGAAGTGGCCATCCTTGCCGAGGGCACACAGCATACGTCCATGTCTCCCAAATACCTCCACCTGTACAACAGAAATGGGGACCACCATTCCAGCACATTGCCTCACAAGTATCCGAACAAAGGACCCATGGTTTGCCATCGGCACATAGATGTGCCAAAACCAATGGAAGAAAGAGATTGCACTTTCCACCAGCAATAGACAAGGAATCTCTGGCCTTTGAGTTGCAAGCACTTATGTTAAGCACAAGATATATCACAGTTTAAGGCATGGATGCTAGGAAAGTTAGGAGCAAGAGGAAATGAGGCAGTTTAATTTTTCTGTCTCACTTCCTCAATTCTTAACTGAAGAATTAGATCTGGAATTGAACACTATTGAATCCACAACTCATATAATAAGGTACTTCATAATTAGAGGAAATGGAGATGTTACATATGTCTGCATTTGTTCACAGAGGCAAGCAAAATGCAGTAGAATTCAGTTCGAGGCTGGAAAAATACTGAACAATTTGTTTATAACAGTCAATGAGAGACTTGGAAAGTAGGGTGTACTTTAGCATTACATGCTATTTTACGATGATTCTAGTTTTGTTTCTTGAAATGATTCATTCATTTCCTTCTTGGATTTGGGTTGAACAATAAGCTTATTACAAACCTTTGTATCACTACCAAATGATGATCTCATTGTATGAGCAGTAGCAACAAAAATTAGTTGTGTAGAACAGTACTATTCCTTGTACCCATTCATGATGAACTACCAGTCTTTACCTCATACTAGAAGATCTTTACCAAGAATTAAAACTTTCGGAGAAACTATTTTCATTGACTGTGGTAGATTGATTACTATTTTCCTGAAATTTACCCTTAAGAACACATAATTGCAAAAAGCATGAATAATAATGAGAACCCACATAGAAACCAACAGAGATAGTCGGGTTGCTTACCAGAAAATAAATCAGACAGTCATGTTGAAAACAACACATTTTTCTGAGTGCCTTCCCCAACATGGCAAGTGGTGACCCCCACATGATATTATTGTGAAAACAAGGCGTGAAAGATTTTTTGGGGCTGCCTGACCGATGATTGTCTTCACTGTAACTCCTCTCAACCAAGAACTTACTACAATCACCCATCAACCACCAGGGGTTACTCAACAGTGCTAAAACCAATGTGTGTCATCCAAGATTGACCTGTAGGGGCCCCAGGAACCTACTGCAAAAGGCCTAATGGTCGATGGAGAGCCATCCATCGCCCGTTGTTATCTCGTACCCAAATTCATTTCTTCTGCCCTCAAACTGTGATACGCGATGGCAAAAGGCAGTTTCGACAGCAAGGGCATCTGGACAGGCAGCATGAAATTTGGTCACATAGCAGGAGCTTTATCACCAAGGCAGGTGGCATAGGTGAAGGACATTAGTATGTCACCACTACAGGAAGGCAAGCACCTGAGACTGAGGTGGGAACTTACCAAATGCCTGAGTGCTTCCACTGAGGAGAAAACTCACCAGCTCTTAAAACGAGCCACAAATGGCAATCATACACCCTCACCATTTATGCACCGCTGGCAAAGCTTAGCAGAGTCCACGGTACCAGAAGCCATGATAAAAATGCTTTGCCGAAGCAGGAGGTGAGGCAGGAGTTAATTGGCACCATCAATTTCCACCACTTGAGAGCATATGCTTGGCTGAATGTGGTTGGTTTTTCACAACAAATGGGGATGTGGTCTTAAGCTCCAAAAGATACCAGGGGGTTCTGTCCATGCCTCTCCAGCAGTGTGACCGCTGTCGAGATTCACAATAAGATCAGCTGTGATCCAGGCTCTAGTTCCAAGAGGGATGTGCATTTACTACCAAGATATCTTGGTTTACACCCATAATTTCTTGGCTAAGTCCTCTGGCAAGATGGGATATCTTCTGATTCCACATGGTTTCTAAGGCGTTGCTGATGTTTCTGCATTTTTGCGATTTGGTATCAGTTAGGAATCCTCAGTCCAATCATTATCCATGTCACCTGCCAGGTCTCGTAGCTTGCTGTCCTTGATCTGAAAGATCCACCACCATTATTGAATGAAAGCATGAGCTAACTCCACCTCTCCCCTCTCTCATCAATCCCTCCCTCAACACTCATCCCCTGTAAGTCAACCCCTCACTCACCCACCCAGGGTTCCCACTCGGCCCCCTCCCCTTCCCCAACACCCCAACCTCCCCACCCCTCCCACCATTCCCCCTCTCCATGAACTGTACACTTACGCGAGTCAACTCGGAAGCAGATGACGCCCACAAGGAATTGTGGGTACAAGGAGCAAGGGAGTTCTCGCGTGCAAAGGGAGAGCTCTCTTTCCTTCTCCTGGTCACCAAAGTGAGAACATCTGACCTCATCATCAGCTGGCAAAGTCTCCCACTGCCAGAACAAAGGACAGTTGGTGTATCAACGCAAAGGAGCAAGGCCCTGATTTCAGGCTATAAATGCAAGCAGTTGCATCTGCCATAAACAGGTGGTGGAAAGGCTTGACTTCACCCATCAAGAACGTTAAGGCAGACAAGAGGCTGGGACAAACTTGGGACCAACTCAGTAAGAAAGGCCAAGTGCCATCATCACAAAATCCCCATCAATTCCCCCCGCTTGATAAGTGCTACATGTTCGGGTCCACGCGGTGAATTCAACCAATCGGGCAGTACTCCCCTACCTTCAAATACACCCATCATATGTGAGGCGTAAGCAGCCACTTGGTGCACTTGAGAAAGTGAAATGGAAAGGGGAAGTTACGGGTGCCATCAGCTCCACAAACTTTTGTAATGGAAAAGGGTGAATCAAATGTTCATAATTAATTGGAGGTGATGATGTCATGTAATTTGTGGCCCTTAGATTTGATCATCATTGTCAGTGTTGTATGAGGAGACGCCGAGTGCACATTATTTGCGATTGTTGGAGGTGACAGCATTTCATTAAGGGCTACTCATCATTATATGTGTATGTTTGAAGGAGACGACGTGTGAAAGTCTTTTTCTAGCTTGAGGTGATGCCATTATTGCCTGTTTTCTTGTAATCATTGCATTTTGGCGGGGAAGGGAACAAGTGGTGTTAATGGTTCCCAAGATTTATTTTTATGAGGGATGATTTTTTTTTCGTTGAAATTTTGGCAATTGTAATAATTGGTTTGAGTGATAGTAAATGCTATTGAATAGAAGTAGTTAAAGGCGTTCTCATCATTCACCTCGCTGTCATTGTACGAGTATTGGATCCCAAGTTTTCCTCGTCGGATTGTACATGCTGGTCGTGAACAATACCGGTACCGCAATGGTGTCCCTTAATGAAGGTAAGGCCTAATGAGAGGCATTCCCTGCCTTCCAATCAGTTTTTCAACGAAAGGTGATTTTAAGGTGGGATTTGTTATTGTGGCGGAAGGTTAAGTCGTCCTCAGTTCTAAGGACTCTTCTTTCGCGATCAAAGAGTACGGGGAAGGGTGAAGGACGGTTTGAACCGTCACATATAAAATGGCGCCTGAACAGGGACCAGGATTCATTTATTCCTACTTGAAAAATTGAATGGTTTGCGGCGTGACTTGGTGAAATTGCTTCATGTTGAAATGAATAACTTTGTAAATTTCACATAGGTGACTTAAATAATGACCAGTTTTGACGCTGTGCGACATCATCTGGTACAAATACAGCAAATGCACAACCATATAATACACTGAGTCGATGGGGGAGGAAGGGTGGGCAAGGGTGGGGGGAGAGGGGTTGAGCTGGAAGGCCGGGAGGGTGGGGAATTTCCAGGGAAGAGGAAAGCTAGGAATATGGGTGTGGTGTGTCCGTGGTCACACCATGTCGTCAGGTGTGAGGGGAGGGTGAGGGTTCGGAGGATGGACAGTGACGACGGGTGGAGGGAGGTTAAATACAGGGGAATGGAAAGGGAAAATGCCAACCTTCCACCCCCATCCACTCACTGTATCAAATGGTTGTGCATTTCCTGCATTAGTACCAGATGATGTCGCACAGCGACAAAAATGGTCGTTATTAAAGTCACCTATGTGAAATTTACAAAGTTATTCATTTCAATATTCCTACTTGATTTAATGATTTTTTTTGGGAAGTTTATTTGTTATGGCAAGCGAAAATTTTGATTGATATTTCCGTGAACGGCTTGAGACAATTTTCTTTGTTACCTTGTCGGCTCATTCAAGCTCCTGGGTTTTGAGTGTGTCATTTCCGTGGGATTTCCTTGATGTGGCTTGATATTTCCTTTTTTGTAGGGATTATTTTTTCTGTCGGTGTTGCAGAATACCCATATGGAAAGTCAGTCCTGTGCTCGCGTGAACAGGAGGAACCTGACTCAGAACGAAATGGATGGGAAGAGTCAAAGGGTGGGTTGGTTCATGGCGAATAGAGATATAGTGGATTTGAAGAGGTCAGACGAGATGGAGGAAGCTAGCGGAGTGGGGTGCCAACTGCCGTTTGTATAGCAGAGGTGGACTCCTTCTTCTGTGAACTTCCACATGCCAATGTCTGTCGACCTGATGCGACAGTTATTGAAGGCATTAAGGCACAAGAGGTAGCTTGAGTGGGAAAAGATGCGACAAAGAGAACTTGAGCGCAGAGAGGAGAGAATAAGGTGTGAGAAGGAGGTGGAGAAGAAGGAAGGGAATTGGATAGGAGAGAGTTACGTGATATTATGGGTTCAATGAAAGAATGGGTAAATCAACACAATTGTAAGATAGAAAAGGATGAAAGGGAGGGTTACCCAAGATTTGGGAGTACAAATAAGGGAACACAAGCACGAGGAAAAGGCCACGAGAGATAATATGAGAAAGGAGGTGGGAAGAGAGACTGCCATTCAGTTTGAATTGTTGAATGAGCGAATAGGGTGCATGGAGCAATTGGGGCCCATCCTGGCAGTTGCAGGGACCACATTGCCAAATGAAGCCCTTGTCATGACAACATTTCGGGGAGTCATCAAAGAAAATCAGATTGCTTTTGTGAAGACAGTGGAAAGATATTTTACAGTGTTATCTTGTGGGAGAATGCAGAAGGGTTTAATTTTTGTTAATATGCTTAGGGAAAGAGCAAGCACATGGGATCAAGCTATGGAATTAGCTAATGAGGATTATGAGGTGTTGGAGAAATTTTTGGATAGGTATTGGGACATAAATGCTAAATGTCGATTCCATGAGAATATTAGTTACAGAAGTTATAGAAAAGGAGGAAGAGAATTGATGGAGGAGAACACGACAAGGAAAGTTGCCACCACTAGGGATTGTGAGCCACCAATAGGAGAGGAAGAATTAGTATACATGCTGGTCTGCCAATTCCCAAACTTGCTATGGAGCACAGGGGTATCGATGATTAATCAGTTAATGCGACCGTTAAGGTGCTCTGACTCAGCTAGCTATGAGGGCAGAGGCACCAGCTGGCGAGCAGAATCGAAGGATGGGAGCTAGTGACATTTGCAGGGGGAAGGGCTCAACAAGGAGGGAATGGAGTGAGGGGAGTGGGAGGCCTTTTAACTTACCTACCTTCACCGGCCCACCTCCACCTTACGGTAATGTTGGCGTGGGGAAGCGAGGGTAGGTGACTTGGGTTGCCCGACTGCAGGATTGACTTCCCTCAGCGAAGGCTGCGCCCTTAGCCGAAACAGTGAGATGATGCCATTAAACTCATATGGCCTGAGCCAAACGGTTCCTGCGACTCAGGAAGGGAAAATGAAGAATCACAGGAGATAATTGCAACATGTTTCTCAGAGGGTAACCCCCTCGACGTTCTAATGTATGAGGAGGAGAGACTGGTCATTAGGAGAGAAAAGAAGAAAAAGGTCACAGAGGAGGGAATGTCCGGAAATTCAAGTGTATTGCCGTGGTATGATGGTGGGAGCCCTCATAGACACAGGTAGCGAGGTATTGGCTATCAACGAGACGTTATTTGAGAAAATTCTCGCCGAAGACCCTAGACTGCCAATATTTCCATTGAAAAAGTGTTTTTTGATAAGTGCTAATAGTAAAAAATCTCCTCTCATCTCCAAACAGACATAAATAACTGTCCATGTAGGGGAGAGAGAGGCTGAGGCTGTACATCTCGAAGTGAATAATCTAATTAATATTAGGTACACATTGGCTGGCAGTTATTGGAGCTACGATTGATTTTAAGGAAGGGAAGGTACGTTTTAGTATGAGTAAGGCAGAGGGGATTGAGATGGAGTTTCCTGCATGCCCGCTGACTGTAGGAAGAGAAGGGGGTCAAGAAAACTCAATGGGCACAAAGGGCAAAATTGAGAGGACGGTTAAAAGTCTCCCTCACTTATCTGCCGAGCAACAGCAATCACTTTTTGTACTATTAGACAAGCACCGTGAGATACTTTTGGAGAGGCTCGGATTAGCCAAAGAATTTGTACACAGGATTAGGGTAACGGAGGAGACACCATTTGCTTTGAAGTCTTATCCCATACCGAACGTCTATGAATCCCAAGTGGATCAACAGATAAACAAGATACTTAGGGAGGGAATAATAAGGAAGTCTCTGAGTCCATACGTAAATCCACTTGTCGTAGTGAAGAAGGGAGACGGGAGGGTACGCATGTGCGTGAGCACATTAAATAAGGTAACAATTGCCGAGCGCAATAGGCCACTACATGTGGACCAACTCATCAGAAAATTTCCAGAGAAAAGGTTTTTTTCAACCATTGACCTCACGTCAGCATATGATTGTCGTGATTGATATGTATCTGCTTACTTTTTTCTCTTTTTTTAATGACGTGCCTTATGTACTTACATTTGTAATGGATTTTACCTTTTGTAATGTATCTATTGGGCAAATAAATCTATTCTATTCTATTCTATTCATACTGGCAGATGAAACTTCACCCTGACGAGCAAAAGTATACCGTGTTTTTGCATAAATCTACTTCTTACGTGTTTCAGCGTGTTCCATATGGATTAAAGACTAGTGGGGCAGCAATGACATGGTGTATCGAGGGGATCATAGGACCCAAAGCCAGATCTTTTGCATCCGTTTATGTTGACGACGTAGTAGTACTATCCCATTCTTTTTCCGAGCATTTAGAGCACCTGGAGTTCTTATTTGAGAGGCTCAGGGTGGCAAATGTGAGGTTAAGATTAATTAAATCTCGTTTTTGTAGGCTACAAGTTCCGTTTGTAGGACATATTTTGACACCTGATGGGATCATAGCTGACGAGGATAGGATAAGCTCTGTGCAGAGTGCGTGGATTTTTAGGTTTGTGTAATTATTATGTGTGCTTCTGCGAAAGTTACGCTCACTTAATTATCCCACTACTTTCTCTATTGAAAGGAAAACAGGTGTGGGAATGCACCTCGGAGCATGAGGCCGTGTTTGAGAAGGTGAAGAGGAACTTTTTAGACACTGTGATGTTGCATCACCCTGACTATGAATGACCTATGTATTTGCAGACCGATAGTTCAGACTATGTATGTAGGCACTGTGTAATTCGAAAAGGATGAATGCCAGCGTGAACTCGTCATTGCATTTACAAGTCAGACCTTGAAGGGCAGCGAATTGGCATATACCACAACTGAAAACTGGCATGTCCCTTGCCGTGGTGTGGGCATTGCAGAAATTGCATCCGACCATACTCGGGAGCAAATTAACGATAATGTCGGACCATAAAGATCTTACTTTTTTGAAAAAGTGCAAATAAAATAATAATCGATTAACAAGGTGGGTGTTAGCCTTACAGGAGTATTCATTCCGAACAGAATACTGGCCGGGCAGGAAAAATATGCTACCAGATTGGCTAAGCAGGACGTTTCCAAAGGGTCAAATTAACTCACAAAAGGAAAGTGAGGACTTCATGATGGCCGCTCTTAACATTGAAACCGCCAGATTCCTGGTAGATTTAATTAGAAACCTCGTGCGGCTGCAACGAGGAGATAATTATTTAGGACCATTGTATAAGATAATGAAAAATGAGATGCCCGCTAATGATCCGCATTTTCATAGGGTAGCCCGTATAGTGAGAAGGTGTCGATTGGTGAATGACAATCTTTATTGGAGAATGAATGAAACCACGAACAGAAACAGGGTATGGGTGCCTAAGATATTGTGGGAGGAATTGCCGTGGTATGCCCATAAAAGGTATGGACATTGCGGCATTTACAAAGTCATCCAGTGGCTGAGGGCGAAATACCATTGGACTGAAATGGGAAAGTTTGTCAGGACGTGCATCAGGTCATGTGACTTATGCCAAAGGACCAAATATTCAAATAGGGGTTATTAGGGTACAATGTTTAATATTATCCCCAAGGAGCCAAGGGACCTATACGCAGTAGATTTTTATGGACCTTTACCGAAGGGAAAAGAGAGAAATCAATATCTCTTTGTTGTGATGGACGTCTTTTCCAAATTTGTGCAAGCCTACCCGTTAAATAGGCCAACTACTAAAAACTTTTTGAGAGCACTTTTGAACATGTACTTTCCATTGAGCGGCGTACCGAGCCGGATGTCCCACCACGGGAGTCAATTCACTAGCCGTGGGTGGGTGGATGCGATGGGATACAAGAGGGCTTCAGGTGGTTCAGGTTCCTCTATTTGCAGCCCACAGACAAACCCGAGCAAGCCCATGATGAGAGTGTTATCCCGTGTATTGTTTGGCCAATCACAAAACGTGGGTCGAATTAACGCAGTGGATTAATCATTGGTTTAATGAAGTAACACATGAAAGTACGGGCCCTACCCCAATGGAAGTCCATTTTGGATGAAACCTTCCCGTGAGGATGACATGTTTGTAAAAATACCAGGCCAAGCCGAGGATTCCCTGGAGGATGTATACGCTTGGTACGAGGGAAGTTGAACCGAGCCGGTCGCAAGCGCCAATTGAAGCAAATCGGGAGAACTCTTTACTTCTATGTTAACGACCAGGTATTACAGAGAATGCCTTATCCAATGAACTTGAGGACAGGCATGTTTCATAAGTTTTTCCATTTATTCACTGGGCCATTTCGCGTCTCCAAACTCGCCAGCCCAAACGCATGGCATCTCGAGAGTGACTTAGGGGACCAAATTGGGATATACAATTTTGGGCATTGAAAACCCTATTTTGAACAACCCTGGGCGGAGTAGGATTTGAACCGGCGGAAGGAAGCAGGAGAGCAGGGATCTGCTCACGATATTTTTGGGTTTGAGAAGTTGTATTTGGTTAAGGGTTCAGTTTCAGTTAGAGCAAATCCCCCCTGGAGCTATAATAGCAAATTCCCCAGGAGCTAAGGGAACGAGGAAAAGAATTGGAATGGGTTTTCCATTGGGCGAAAGGATACAAGGCTCCTAGGAATAATGAGGGGTTTCATTCGGAGAGAGACTTGTCTTTTAAGCAACCTATGATGCATGAAGTTTTAATTAATATTCAGTCTAAAAAAGGGCCAGATTTAATATGTTGGAATTGTAGAAAAATTGTGCATAGGTTCAATTCTTGTAGAGAGAAAAGGTGGCTATTTTGTTATAAATGTGGGGAGCCGGGTGTGAAGGTTAGTAAATGTACTAAGTGTTCTTGGAGAAGCAACCAGAATACTTCAGGAAAAGATCAAGGAACCTATTTGAGAGATGCACTACGTCCCAGGCTACAAAAATCCCACCAGGTGCGTCTTTAGTTAATGAGGTAATTTTAAATTATGGAGAAGATAGCAGGGCCTATTTACCCAGTTCTATTTTTAATATGAGGATTTTTGCTTTCGTTGATATGGCTGCTACCCACTCATTGGTAGGAAGTGCTGGTTGGAAAATATATCAGGATTTAGGATGTTGTGTTAAGTCATTTAGGTTTTCGTCTGTCAGAGTAGCCGATGATCGAAAGCTCTTGGTATTTGGGTTCATTAGAATTGCCAGTGGAAGTAGATGGTGAGGTTAAGTTGTGTTCTTTCTTAGTGGTACTTTCCTTACCTCATGGATTTCTTTTGGCATAAATTTTTGCCATGAGAGGGGATTAATTTTAGACATGGCTAAATGCGTGTGTCATTCGGCGGATTCTGTGGAGGTAAATGTGGATGAAGTCTTAATAGCTTGTGATGACTTAAATGAGAAAGAACACTTAGAGCCGAATAGATTAATAAATAAATTTTTTAAACCCTTGGGTAGAGAAGGTTTAGGTTGTGCCTCAGTTACTGAGCACTCAATAGATACGGGAGATGCTAAACCGGTGAAAAAGAGATATTATTCATATTATCCAAAATTGAAGGAGATATTGCACAAGGGTTTAGAAGAATCTTTGAAGTTAGGAATAGTTGATATTTCCAATAGTCCTTAGGCCTCACCAGTATTGTTAATTCCAAAAGTGGATGGAGGTTATATGTGGGTGGTAGACCTTACACGGTGTCCACTGTGAAGCTATTTAGAAATTCCCTGAGTTTTCCAGGTTTTCCCGGGAAATTGTTTCATTTTCCAGAGTGCACTCCAGTCCTAAACATACGCATTGTTGCCTAAATATTGCTCATGGGGCAGTAATTAATAACTTCAGGAATCAGGTATAGTTGTATACAATCCGAGGATTCCAGCGAGATGGAGTCCAATTTGTTTATAATGGAATAATAAGGTGCAATTTTTGACAAAAATAACTTTTTAGCGACCCGGGTTTCAATGTTACTACGTCGTTGTAGTAACACTGAAACCCAGGTCAAATTTAAAGTCATTTTTGTGGAAAATTGCACCGTATTATTTCATTAAGGTATAGTTGGTTGAGTCATTGTAATGCTGTGTGTAACACCTTGATATACTGCTATTTGCCATAAGTAATAATGATAATAACTTCTCTACAAATACTAGTTACCCCAATTACATGTGGTTTAATAAACCATCTACATATCCTATAAATACTCTTGCTCACAAATTCACACTAAAGGATGAGGAAAAACCCAGCACAAGCAATGTCACGTTATTCTGCTCTTAACAAATAATACCATGTTACTGCAAATGTTCTCAACATGACACTCAAATGCACATTAGGAAATACCCCAGATAGACTGCAGTGGCAGAGGACTGAAGTTCAGTACACTAATAGTTGCGCCATCCAGTCTCCAAATATGAGCAGCATGTGAATAAGTGAAGAATATCAAGTAAGCAACAATTCTAATCAGAAATTTTCATTGGCAAATTCTTGTAATGGCTAGTTATTGGAAGTGGCGCTTCCATTAAAGGAATAGAGATTTCCAGGAAAATATTAACACAAATCTGATAAAATACTGGTATTATTTTTTTTTAATATACCTGGAAATTTTTTTAACAGAGTCTGACAAATACCCACAATGGCAAAGAGAATTATTTCTATACATCTCTATGGTCCAGAAACAAAATCAAATTTCGTCTAAATGAAGAGGTCACACACATTAAGATCATTGTTAGAATTAAGGAAAAATTAAAATATTTAGAGTATATAATGCCCTAATTTTTATGCAATACATGAACCAATTCCTCAATCTCGGCAATCTCTTTCTCTGCATTTTCTCTGATTTTGATTTCTTCTCTCTGTAGTTTCCTGATCTTTGCATCAGCTTCCATCTTCCTCTCAATTACCTCACTCTCAATCTGCTCTGAGGCCTTTTTTGCTGCCATGGCCTCCGTGTACCTAGTTCTGGCATTACGAAAAGAATGTATTATTGACTATGTGATCAAGACTTCCTTGATCCCTCCTGCATTAATAACTGCTTCATGTACCACACGCACGGCCACCAATGACTCCTCCTTCAAATTATTCACTAGGCATGCAGAATTTACTGAGAACCCTCTCTTTAGGCTATCATTACCATGAAATAGTATGCATACAAGTTTCACAAAGATTTTGAAATGCTCAAATCCTGTTCGACCTCCTATCATCTCCATCCAAAAACGATCAAGACGACAGCTTTGTCGTGAGTATTCTTTAACACATTCAATGCCCAAGGACGCTCTGGAACGTTCTGTGGGTGCTATCGGGTGACGCAGGACGTACTAGAACGTCCACATTCAAGCCATTCTTTACAGCTGGCCAGTGGACTCAAGTCACTCATACAGCGATTGCGATTTCGCTGGCGTAATAGCTTAGGCTTCAACCTTTACTATGATGTACTGCGTTCTGGAATGCGTTGTTTAGTTACATAACAACAATGTTTTAAACTTTTTCAATTTTTATGGTTTGAATCGTTTGATTAGAAGTGTATCTTTGTTGTTTATATCATTTCTTTCATTTTTGTTCATTAGATTTGATTAAACAATATCGATTCTACAAACGTGGGATTCAGATTAATAAAATATTGGCCTTAAACTAACACACCGTGGGTTCGAATCCCGTTGCGAGTGTATATATTGTAGATGTAATGTTATCCATATGTAACATAGTTCGATCTAACTTATATCATTGGTGCATATAAATCAATCTATAAAATTAATTAAGATTTTTGAATTGGCAGCTTAATTTACAGAATTCTACAATACTTGGATACACCGTTTCTACAACACTCGGAGCCACTGTTAAGGTGTATGGTAAGGGATACTATGGCATCAGCTAATATATGTATTTTCTCCGTCCACAATTTTCATTCAATCTATTCACTCATATATTCCTTATTAACGAAATCTATACAGTAATGAAGAAAAACAAATAGTTACAATACAGTGAATCAGGCATCAGCTAATATATGTATTTTCTCCGTCCACAATTTTCATTCAATCTATTCACTCATATATTCCTTATTAACGAAATCTATACAGTAATGAAGAAAAACAAATAGTTACAATACAGTGAATGACACATAATGTATCATTAATAATAGTCAAAGTAATAAAATGTGAAAAATCTTTCTTTTGACGGTTGATTGTCAGTTGCTCCCTAGTATCCAATGTATTACAATGTCAGTTTTCTAGTACCAGTTAAAAATTTTAGGCTTCCCAGGTGGCGTTTCGTTTTGTATTTATAATGTGGATATTACTGTTAAATTTTTACCATTATGTCTTCCACATATCGTGTTTTCTGCATCTTTGCAATGGCAAAGCCCTTTTTCACCGTGGTCTCGCAGCAGATTAGCGATCCATTTTATTAAATTTTGAATTATGGCTCACGTCTTACAGTATATGTCTTACGGCTTACGTCCATTGTAGACCAGGCATAAAAGCCTTCACACTTTTCGTGAATGCCTTGCCTTCTGCCACCATCACTGTTAGGGACTGCAACTGCTGAACTCTATGCGTCACCAGGTATAAATAATGGGAAGGAAGCGTAATCTCCACGTTTGCGACAATAGCAGATTTTTCCAGAACACTCGCCAAATTCCCTGAGTATTCCAGAAGACCTAAATTCCCAGAGTATTCTAGGATTTCCAGGTTTGTGGACGCCCTGCCTTAGAGAGGTGAATAAAGTGACTAAACCAGATTCCAATCCTCTACCTAAAGACAATGATATCCTGGACCAGTTGAGAGACTCATTATTAACCTTCTATTGACTTCAAGTCTGCATACTTTCAAATCCCACTGGAGAAGAAAAGTAGGGAAAAAACTGCTTTTATCATTAAAAATTTTAAGAAGTCAACTTTTACTAAAACCACTGTGGTTTTAGTAAAAGTTGACATCTTAAAATTTTTAATGATGGAATACCACCAAGTGAGACTGACGGAAGTGAGTGATATGCTTTTATCATACCCGGTAAAGTTTTTTTTCAATTCACCAGGATGCCTCAAGGGCTAATTTCGTCAGCCGCAGTCTGGAAAAGGTTTACCCATACTGTAATCGGTTTTCATCTACAACCTTATTTTTTGTCTATTTAGATGACATAATTATTGTATCTAATAATATTGGTCATCATTTAAAATTGTTGGAAGCAGTCTTTGGAAGATTAGAGAAGGCTGGTTTAACGATTAACTTTCATATTTTGTCGGCCCCGGTGTCGGTGGGGTAGAGTCCTCACCTTCCAACCCGAGGGTCGTGGGTTCGAGTCCCGCCTGGGTAAGATTACTCACTGCCCAGGATATGGGTGTTTGTGTTCGTCTCATGATATATTAAAACACTTGTAATTGGGGAAACCTGTAGGTGTTAAATAAATTATTATTATTATTAATTCTTCACTTCTCAGCCTTTTTAAGGGCTGGGAAACATTCACATATCCCGGGTGCAAGGCACCAAAGGGATTAGGCTCAAGTACTGTTTTAATGATCATTTAAAAATCTTCGTACTATGGAGCACGTGTTAATTATTGCGGTTTTTTGAATTTTCATGTACAAATGATTTTCTATTCCTATTGTTTCCAAGCTTTTGTGCAAGCTTTTTGGTATTACACCAGTCGTGGATATTATTATTGGTACAATTTTAACTGTTTTTTGGTTCCATATTTCTTTAATTTCTTCAGCCAGAGGAATATATTTCTGTATTTTTTCATTGTATTTAGCCTCTAAATTTTCTGTATTTGGAATGGATACATCTATTAAGTATGTTCTTCGGTCTTGTTTTAATTGACGAGTTATATCCGGTCTATTGTTTGGGCGAGGGCGGTCCGTTATAATACTTCTATTGTAATATATTTTGACAGCTTCATTTTCTATTACAGGCAGTGGAGTCATTAGGTACCATGGTTTAGTTTCATGGGATACATTGTACTTACTAACTAATGCAAGATATATTTGTTTGCATATATTATCATGTCGTTGCGTGTATTCCACGCTTGCTAGTACACTGCATCCACTTGTGATGTGTTCTATTTATTCTGGCTTGCTATTGCATTTTCGGCATTTGTCATTCACGTTTGGTTCTTTAATTATGAATTTACTGTAGTTTTTTGTATTAATTATTCTATCTTGTATGGCAATCATAAATCCTTCTGTTTCTGCGAAGATATCTGATGTTAACCATTTATTTGATGCCTTTTTGTCAATGTGTGGTTGCAGAAGATGGTTAGCATGCGTCCCATCTAGCGTTTTGACTCTCCACCTCTCAAGCTTCGAACTGTCAGAATCTTTTTGTATGACTCTATTTCTTTTGCTTAGTTGTAAGGGAGAGTTATCTATTTGTATCAAGACTTCATGCATTTGGGATTCTTTTTCTCTCGAGTAGAAGTAATTTCTTAAATTTTTTATTTGCGATTGGTGTGAGTTCTTTATGTCGATAAAACCTCTTCCTCCTTCTTTTCTGGGCAGCATAAACCTTTCTATTGCAGAGTGTTGATGGTGCTTCCTATATTTAGAGGCTACTGTTCTCATTAGTGTATTGAGAGAGTTGAGTTCCGTATCCGTCCATTTAACAATGCCAAATGAGTAGGTTAGAAGTGGTACTGCAAATGTGTTTATAGCCATTGTTGTATTACGTCCATTGAGCTCTGTTTTTAAGACTTTTGTTAATCTGGTTTTGAAGTCACATTTTATTTCTTCTTTTATCTTCTTTATTATTATTATTATTATTTTATTTTGTTACTTCTGTAACTTTCCCCTCCGAGTCCCTGGTTTACATCGGGTTTCGTTGCCGTCATAATGGCCGAGAACTCGAGAGGGGCGGTGCAGAGTTCGTAGCCGCTTCCGATTAACCCATCGGATGAGTGGCTACGCTGCGTTCGGGTCATGCGCACGAAGCAGACGGAGCGACCCCAAGAGGACGGCCTTCTGCATACGGGCTGCTAGTGATTCCGCCTGTGCCACGCTAGCAGGAATACACTTGATGCTCTGTATCAGCGAGCCCTTGATTCCACCGAGCACACCTATGACTAGGACTACTAGTTTTACAGAGTGTCCCGGGTACATCTGCCGAAGTTCGAACAGCAGGTCTTGATATTTCGTCCGTTTTTCCGGCTCTTTCGAGTCCAAGTTCGTATCGGCCGGAGCCGAAAACTCAATTACAAACATGGAACGAAATTGGTGGTCGAGGAGAACGATATCAGGCTTGTTCGCCTCCAACTGCCTTGTGGTGGGGAATGAGTAATTCCAACAGATTTTTATTTTGTCGTTCTCCACGACGGACTCAATATCTCCAGGGGCATATGGCAGCACATAAACTTCGTCGATGCCGTAATGATGTCGAAGGTGGAAATACAACACTCGCAGAGCTGCATTGTGCCTAGTTAAATACGCTGATTGCGCGTAATAACTGCAGCCGGAGAGAAGGTGACTCAAAGTCTCCGGCTTGGCTTGGCACGCTCTGCATCTTGTGTCCACCACCTCCGCCTTGAATATCATTCAGCGGTACACGAGTGTGTTGATGACACCATCCTGGCACGCGAGAACGAAACCCTCTGTTTCGGACCTGAGACCCGCGGAACGAAGGAAGGCAAACGTCAGCTCCTTCGATAGCCCATGTTTTTCCATGTTTCGGTAGAAACCTCCATGCATGGGCTTATCGGTGTGTCTTGAGCAAGGTCTTATGCTCAGCCTTTTTGACCTTGAGCTTTAAGACGTCTGCCCTCAGTGACACGATTGACGTGCCACTGTCGTTACAGTCGGATGACAGGTCAAAGTCCAGACCAATTTCGTTCGCTGCCCTCTTCGCCGCCTGGAAGAGGAACGCCCCCACCCCAGCACCTTCGTGCTCCCTTATGAGAGTGAGCAGGTGGTCCGTGCTGTAGAACACGGCAAACTGTACCCAAAACAACTCTGTTATGTAGACACTCCAGGCTCAACAGACCTCTACCTCCTACACTGCGAGGGAGATACAATCTGGCGACGGAAGATTTCGGATGAAGACTTCTATAGATGGTCAGCATCTTCCTCGTTCCCCGGTCGAGGTTTTGCAACTCGTTGACATTCCATTTCATGCATCCGAAGGTGTACAGCAGTGTCGGAACCACGAACATGTTCGTGGCAAGAAACTTGTTCTTGCTAGACAGCTCAGAACTCCAGATTTTTCTGAGAGTCTGTCTGTACTTGGCGTTGAGTCTTTCCTTCACTGCTGCTACCTCCTGCATTCGACGCTGGGGGACGCCGAGGTATTCGTAGCATTCGTCATCTTGCAGATGACGAACGACGTTCCCGTCAACAAGTTGCGAGTCTTCCTTGTCCTCCGATATTCTTCCTTTCGCCAGGTGGATGGATGCACACTTGTCCAATCCGAATTCCATCCCTATAGCCTCACTGTATTGATGTACGGTGTCCAATGCAACGCGCAGTTCTTTGGCGTTGGAAGCATACAGTTTAAGGTCATCCATGTAAAACAAATGGGTGACCTTGTGCTTCCTGTCACCAGGAACGCCACACATGTATCCTCGGCCTCGTCTCAGCTTGAAGGAGAGGGGGAGGAGGGAAATACAGAACAATAGGGGGCTCAAGCTGTCGCCTTGGAATACGCCACGGTGGTATGTTACCAACTCAGTGGAGACGGTCCGTTTGCCCGATGTCAAGACGAAGCACGTTCTCCAGAGTGGTAACAGGTGTTGGATGCAGGACACAACCTCTGGGTGGACTTTCATCAACTTCAGCACAGCGATGAGAAGCTCATGCGAAGTGTTGTCAAAAGCCTTGTGATAGTCCACCCAGGTCATTGATAGGTTTCGCTTATGTCGGGCGGCATCCTGACATATGCACCTGTCAATGAGCAGGTTGTCCTTGCATCCCGCGATTCCTCGTTTGCACCCCCTTTGCTCGTACACCTCCTCCCACACAGGCTGGATCTGCCGGAGGATAAGGTCGCTCAAGATCGTGGTGAACGCCTTGTATACAGTGTTTAGACAGGTTATAGGGCGATAGTTCTTCGGATTGGACAAGTCTCCCTTTTTCGGAATGAGAACCGTGCGTCCCTCAGTCAGCCAAGGTGGAAATGGTTCTCTACCTGTGATGAGGTACGTGAAGATTCTGGCCAGATGTTTGTGGGTAGAAGTGAACTTCATCCACCAGAAGCTATTCACGGCATCCATTCCTGGAGCCGCGAAATACTTCTTGCCAGAGAAAGCGTGCTTCACGTCACTTTCCGTGACTGAAAGGGGTCCATCCACATTGTGTAGGTGGCGGTCGCAGAACTCTTTAAAGAGTGTGATGGCCGGAGTGTCTCCATTGAATGGCTTCGACGTTTCGTCGATATCCTTCCAGATACACTCGACCTCATGAACGGGCGGCGGGGATTCAACAACAGGCAGAGGAGGCCGAAAAGGACGGGACGGCTGAAGGAGAAAGGTGGAATTCTCCCTTATGGCTCTACTCCTTTTCAGGAGTTTTTTCTTGGCCGAGGTAAGCGCCCGTACCCTATCGACCTCGTGCTGCTTAATAGTAAGCAACACGTTTTTGTGTAGTGTGTGATGGTTGAACCTGAGGCTGTGCGCAATGCGCCGAACTTTGGATGTAAAGGTTCGCCCGGCAGTGATGTACTCAATCACACACTGAATCTTCGACGCCTGCTGTCGCGCCAGTGTGATCTTGGCATCCAGCTTTTTCAGCCTTGCTGCTGCTTTATCCTCCCGAGAGAGTCCTTTCGGGAGGTTGCCAAAATCTTGGCCGCAGCGTAGACCACGCAATTCACCAGAGATCTGACGTCTCTGTCAGGATCTCGTCGATGAGTCCATTCATTTGGGTCAGGTGGTTACCTCACAGAGAGATCTTTCGATGGATGCTTCTCTGCCTAGTGTGTCCTTCGTCATAGTTAATTATGCTTCTTAACCGCGATCGTAATAGTTCAGAGTCAGTCTGACCTACATCCTCCCTCTTAATAGGAGATACCGACAAACGTGCGGTACTCACGTCAGCAGGTGGAGGTGCTGCCTGTGACGGGGAGGGTGGTTCGGCTGGTGGTGTGTTACTCTGAACCTGCGGTTGGTGGATATTTTCCTTTTTTCGCAGGTGGTTGGCCTGGTCGCGCAAGTTCTGCTGCGACAGGTGGTCGTGTTCCGGATGCATCTCACACCACAAAGAGTGCATCCTGGCCATGTAACCCCTGCGTTCGGGCTCGCTGGCAGCATAGCAGGCGAGGAGGTCGCCCCTTAAGGCTTCCGTCCACTCCATGCGAGCTCCCACCTGAGTTGTTCTTTTTGCTTGGCCACGCCCAACTCTACTGGGACCCCCATCCGAGAGGGGCCGGTTGTGGTTGGCCTTATCTGAGTTCATTCTTGGAACCAGATTCTACTACATGGTGGGTGGTTAGCCCGCCACATAGACGTCCACCATTAGCCGGCAAAGCCGTTGCCAGGTACGCCATGAGGAGGCTGGTGGTCCGCTTTCGTACCCTTACTATTTTTATTATTATTATTATAAATACAAGTTTTGGCAAGACGAATTACAGTACTTAGGGTACATAGTGAATAAAGAAGGTTTAAAGGTTAGTCCGGAGAAAGTACGAGCAATCTTAGAATTTTCTAGGCCCTCGAATATTACGGAAGTGAAAAGATTTGGGTAAATCTCCGCTTCTGTCACACACCTTTCAATCACTTATTCCGAGAAATTGGTGATTTTCAAGATTATGACTGTGACATATTTTTGTTCTCAAAGAATCATAGTACCAACAAAATTTTACAGGAAAGTTGTTAAACCACAGGTTTTTGAGATATTCACATTAGGAAATGACCAATTTTCGTCATTTTTCCTACTTTTTTGATGCCATTTCCCCAGTTTTGCCTAAGCTTTGACAGAGGGATCTATCTAACTTCACCTCTACAATATGCCCTTGATTTCCCCAGCCAACAAGGTTATGGGCCCTGTGGAGTGAAACAGGGGTGCTGGGGTGGGATAGTACACAGGCCCTTGATGGGGATATTTGGTACTGAAAAAGGCATTTATGACAACTTATGAAACAGTTTTCGTGATTTTCTGAGGGTTGAAAGTGACGAAAAGGGAATATAGGAGTGTTCATGGATTTGAAATTCGTGTTTTTAAGAGTACCAGCCACGATAACGTCATTAAAATAAGCCAATTGTTTCCCCAGCCGACAAGGTTACGGCTATGGAGTGAAACCAGGGTGCTGGGGTGGGACGATACATGACCTCAAAATGTCCATTTCCGAAGCTGTTAATGCCATTATTGTCACTTCTGAAGTCGCTTTTCTCCATTTCCAACTTCTCCTTCCCTGCTTTACGCCTTTTTCTGCAATTTTTCAATCCGCTCTTTCTTATGTCTTTTTCGCCATTTCCCCATGTCTTCTAAGCCACTTTCTCCAACTGTCCCCATAGAGATTTTTCTGAGAAAATATACACTTATGTGACCCGGTGTGTCAGTACACTGCATAAACCTCCCAGTGGGTCGTGGGTAACGGTATGCTGGCTCTCAAGGTATTCCTTTCAGAAGGGATCCTAGCTTGAGTAGAATAGGGAAAGCGGGCCTAGGGTATTACTATGCTTTGGTTTCTCTTGCGGCATACTGGTGAAAATGTGCCACAACTGACCAGTAGAGCGCCGTAACCGTTAGCACGGAAGGATGCATGTGGTGCAGGTACTGCAAAGGCTGTTAACCTTGCAAACTCTATTAATCCTTACTCCTAAGAGTCACAATGTAGTCTCGGACAGCCGAAGCCACGATGGGCTGCGGAAGCTGAATAAGGTTGGCCCATCAAGATACGGACATATCAATACAACCTGGACTATCCGCACTTGGAATGTGAGAGGAGTTTATGGAAAGGAGCAAGAGTTGTTGAATGAAGTGAAAGTGAGACGAATGGATGCTTTGTGTGTATGTGAAACTAAACGCTAGGGTCGGGATGTTGTTACTATAGATGGAGGTGGTCTGGCACGGTGGTCAGGAGTTGACGATAATGTACACGGAAGTCAATGTGTAGGACTCATTCTTAATGAGAGAGCTAAGTTGCTAGTAAGGAAGCACGAGTTAGTATCCCCTAGATTGCTCTGGGTTCGCATGGAAGTAGGTATTAGGAGAGTTGTGATTGTTGCATGCTATGCACCAGTGGATGGAGAGAGTGACAGTGTGAAAGATGAGTTTTGGGAAATACTGAGAGAGGTTTTGAATGAATGTGACCCTGGTGAGAGAATAATTGTACTAGGTGATATGAATGGCTGGGTTGGTGTGAGGCGGGATGCATCTGAGAGAGTGGTTGGGCCATTTGGTGACCCTCGAGTAAATGATAATGGTGAAAACTTGGTGTGTGTTTGAAAAAAGGATTGTTTGTGTCGAATACAAGGTTTAAACACAAGTATACTTGGCAAAGGGGCGATTGTAAAAGCATGATTGATTTCGTTGTGTATAATGAGAGATGGAGGGAGTTAGTGTCGGACACAAGAGTGATGAGGGGTGCTGATTGTCGACAGACCACTATTTTACTCTCCAAAGTGAATCTGGGCAGAAAGTGGGTGCCAAGAAAGAATGTTGTGCATAAGCAGTTCAGAGTAAAAGTGGAGAGGTTGCTAGACAATGAAGTAAGAATGCAGTATGGTTGCATGCTTGAGGATGCTCTATCCTTGAAGCAGAGAGAATGGGATGAGTATATCAGAAACTAGAATGTGAATGATGCATGGGGGTGTTTAAAAGGAGTGATTGTAGATTGTGCTGAAAGTGTATGTGGAAAAGGATTGGTAGGAAGAATGAAAGGTGATGCTTGGTGGAATGAAGAAGTGAAAATTGCAGTCAGGGAAAAGAAAGAAGGGTACAAGAATATGATTGTTGCCAAATCTGAGGAAGAGCGTACTAAGGCATGTGAGATTTACAGAAAGAAAAAGAATGAATGCAAAATCATTGTGGAAGAGAGCAAGGAAAGAATGCGTGCGGATGAAGCTAGCAAGATACGAAGCGATTTTGAAGGCAATAAAAAGCTGTTTTGGAAGTGGGTAAAAAGGGCTAAGATTGGTGAAGACAGGGGAATGAATGCGGTAAAGAACAAAGGTGGAGAGATTGTGTGGGATGAGAGCAACATCAGGGACTTTTTTTTTTTTTTTGTATTTTGAAGAATTATACAATAATGTTGCAGGCGCTGAGGATGAGCCTTGCAGAGTAGTATGCGAGAATGTGGTGATGGAAAGGGAGATCAGTGAGAATGAGGTCATGATGGCATTGAGAGTATTGAAAAATGGGAAGGCTGCAGGCGTGGATGGGATATCCAGTGAGATGTTGAAGTGTGGGTGTAATTTACTCATTTGTCGGCTGTGTGAACTACATAATTTATGCTTACAGGGTTCTGTTGTTCCAGTGGATTGAAAAAATGCAATAATCGTTCCCTGTCCAAAGGGAAGGGAGGAAATACTGAATATAATAATTATATGGCCATTAGTTTATTGAGCATTCTGGGAAAAGTTCAGCAAATTTTTAATTGAAAGAGTGAGGAATATTACTTCTGACAGAATATGGGGTGTGCAGTGTGGGTATATGCCTGGGAGAGGATGAAGTGACCAGCTTCTCTCGATTCAGCAAGTGATAGAAAAAGTATGGGCGTCCAAAAGAATGTGTATTGTGCATTTGTTGAGTTAGAGAAGGCATATGATAGAGTAAATAGAAATAAGTTGTGGAAGGTTTTGAAGGACTATGGAGTGAGTGGGCAGTTAATGAATGTTATGATGGCGATTTAAGATAATAGTAAGGCAAATGTGAGAGTTAACGGGGTTCTGAGTGATTGGTTTGCAATAAAACAGGGCGTAAAGCAAGGATGCATAATGTCACCACGGCTGTTTAATGTATTTATGGATAAATGTGTTAGAGATGCATGTAGTGAAAACAACAGTTTTTTGATTGGAAATGTAAACATGCGAGTTCTACTATATGCGGATGATGCTGTTTTGATCTCAGAGAACAAACAGGGACTATACAAGCTCCTAGATAAGCTTTGTGAATCAGCAGAGAGAATGGAATTGAGAGTAACTAAGTATGAAAAAATAGGCAACTTCCACTGTGATAAAATTTATTCCGACCGGTTTTGCTTTTTACAGCATCTTCAGGACCTTATACGGTCATACTTAGTTATGTTGCGATTCCACTCCATCAAGCCTGAAACCATAGAGTGAATTGAGGGTAAATGCATGCAAGACTAAAGTAGTAATTTTTGATAAGGAGAATGGGGAGAATAACTGCATGATGAGGTCGAATCGTACAGTAATTGAACAGGTGGATGATTTTTTGTACTGAGGTAAGATGTTTACAAAAGATGGACGAATAGATGAGGAGGTAAAGAGACGTGCAAATGCTGGAAGGAAAGTGGTAGGTAGCATGTGGAGCATATCAAGGAATGAGTGACTGCCTAAGGAAGCGAAAATTTCTGTGCACAAAAGTGTACTTCTCCCCACTTTGTTGTATGGTAGTGACACATGGGTATGTCAGGACAGGCATAAGAGCAGACTAAACGCCATGGGTATGAGTTATCTGAGGAGTGTTTGCAGCAAAAGTATGATGGATGGGGTCAGCAATGAGTGGGTAATAAATGAATGTGGGTTAGATGCTCCAGTAATGGACATATATGAAAGGAGTGTGCCTGGTTGGTTTGGCCATGTTGAGAGAATGGACGAGAGTGGAATGACGAAACAGATATATAAGAGAGAAATGAATGGAGCGAGAGGTAGAGGTAGGCCGAGAAAGTAGTAGTTAAATGTGGTTGAGGAAATTCTTAAGAGGAGGAATATTAGGAGTCTTAAGGAAGAATATTAGGAGAGAACAGGAGGGCGTGTAAGAAGCAGTGTATGGGGGTAAATGAGGCGAAAGAGGTTTGCAAGGATAGGTCAGTATGGAGGAAATTATTGAAGCAGAGTTAGGCATACAAATATGTATTTACGAGGGAAACTTAGTGACTCTGCCTACCCCGGAGGGGAATGGCGTGATTGGTATCTATGTATGTATGTATGTATGTATGTAATATACGTTTATACATGCCTCCACCTCCTATATTTACCCTTATAATCACCAACCGTCTTGAGGGAGTTTTTTGTCTAGAAAATATAAGTTTCCACATCCCTACACCTATGTTTTTTTACCCTTAAAATTACCAACCGTCTCGAGGGAGATTTTTTTCCGAGAAAATATACGTTTCTACATGCCTCCACAAACTATTTTTACCCTTGAAATCACCAGGGAGATTTTTTTCTAGAAAATATACGTTTCTACATGCCTACACTTCCAATTTCTACCCTTGAAATCACCGTCTCGAGGGAGATTTTTTTCAAGAGAATGTACGTTTCTGCATGCCACCTACTATTTCAACCCTTTTTCCCAACTCACCTCAAAAATTCATTTTTCAATTTTGTGCTTTTCATATTGTCCAAAATGCCTTTATTTCCTTTTTATCTATTCATTTTTACTTTGCATTTCATCCCACCCCAGCACTCCTGTTTCATTCCACAGGTTGTATTTCACAAATAAATTATTAGTTTATATCCTAAAAATAAATAATAAATCTTTGCCTTTGTAAAAATAAAATTGGATTTCCTATAAAATGGTGGCTTGTAAAGGAGATGAGTGGCTGAACAAAAAATGATCACACAGCAGCACATTTTTAAGTTAACAAACTTAACCATTTCAATGATTTCTTAGGCATTTATTTCGAGTCCAATATCTAAAGGATGCAATAGTCTGGGGATAAAAACACTGTCGTGACAACTCTCCAAAAGATGCTTTTGAAGTCTTCCAATTGGGAGCATCTTTCGTGCTCCTTTGCCCTAGTTTTAAGCGCTTAGGTACTCTGCAGGATGTATAGTGTGAGGTATTCTATCGTCTTGCACAACAGCTTGTGCACGCCAGAATGTTCAAGTACTTCATCCTTGTCTTTAACGCCACTGAGTAACTTCTGAAGATTCCGCTGTTTATAATGGGCTATCTCCAGATGAGGGGGTAGCAAGTTGTCGAGACTATATGTAATGCCGTTCACGGAAGGCAGCTTACACAATTTCTAGGAATCCAAAGGCCAAAGGCAAGAGACGTTAGGACCGAATAAGTTTTTGTTTTGATTTCTTTTGTAGTATTCTATCCACCATTTTCGTTCTCTAGCCATTTCTAGCAGCTACTGCTTTGATTGTTGCCCACTCAGTTTTGAAATTCACCTCGCAGAGGGGTACACTAATTAGTCGATGAACCAAAGAATGGCATGTGGCGTGTTTGCGTGAGTGGTGAAGGGCAGAGTCAGATGGGATAGTACATCCAGTATAGAATGGTTTGCGATATATACACCGTGCTCTTGCCAAATTTTCGGTCAAAGGAACACAAATAAATAGATTTTCTTTATCAAAGAAAACGATTTTGGCATAAAGGACACCACTTGTTGGATAGGAATGTCTTTTTTATTTAACTTGGAGAGGCCGCAAAGGGCAGTGCAAGTTAGATTCAATTGTCTTGCCAGTAAATAAATTTGTGGAAGATTACAAAGTGTCTGCTAACTGGCGGACACATTCGTAAACATTAACTTGAGTTCACAAAATTCTTTGCATGAAAAGGCTCTAATAGACAGTATCATTTATACGACACGCCATTTATACAACGTACATCAACACGACAGAAATTCACTTCACAGTCTTCTCTATGCCTTCCTTTTTCAGGTGTTCGTTAGCTGGAGGATGGTTTGTGTTTTGGGACATGCTGCTACAATGTTCACTGCGGGAGGTGGGGGAGGTTAAATAACTTCCCCCTAGCTAACGAACAAGTGCTCCCCTCCCACTCTCCCATATTCTCCACCCCCCCTCCCCCCTAAAAACCCGGATAACTCAAGTGAACTGATGAACTTTGTTAACTTTGTAAATGTGATCATGGCTCCTCACCAAAAAAACCCAAACCATACCTCCCACAGTGTAAATTGTAGTTGACTTTCCCAAAACACAAACTATGATTTTTTTCCCCCTCTCCACCCCCCTAACCCTTTCCCACCTCCAAGCATTCCCCCCCCTCGTGCCCGCCTCCCACACCCCCCTCTTCTTCCCTCCCCTCCCCCAGATTCCTTCCCCTCCCCCACCACAAACCTGTGTATTTATATAGTAGCAGATGTTGTATTTGCACCTGAAGATGACACAAAGTGTCGAAACCCGGGTCGTGTAATTAAACCTACAGCAGAGTATACAAAGTTTTATTTAAGTTACTATTAATTACTTCCACAAAGTCAAGCCTGGAACAATTTCCTTTGAGAAAAATTGACATTTTTGATGCGTGAATGGCAATCTAATTGTAAATTAGTATTGCCTATAAATTGGCCATTATGTCCAATACAGAGGCCGTAGCGAAAGAATCAATGCATCAATGCTTGAGATCCAAAAACCAAAAATACGCTTCCGTGGAGTAAGTGAAACAAGAGCATAATTTTTTTTCACAAAAATATAAAGTGATTTTGGAATAAGATGTGATACGGTTTAGTTAGGATGAAGATATTGAGGCGTCATACCCAGACGAGACGCCGAAGAGATAGACCAGATTTACCCGCAAGAAAGAAGGTTGATGACACCTAGAGTAAATACATTTAAAATAGTGAAATGATAAAACAGCCTTGCGTCTCACTACAAGACGTTGCGTGAGACAATGAGGCGCACAACTTTTGCCAGTCCTGGATTTTTTTCGCAGTAGTCCAAAGCTTTACTTGCAATTTTCGCTATTTGCTCATCTTCAGGGGTTTATGAGTTAGAACTAGATTATCTTAGGCGTGTATAAGTAGGGAAGGGAATTTGAGCCGTGGAAGTCTTTCCTTCTTGCTGCTCATTCTCATACTTCTTTGAAATGTTCTAGGAAAAAATTAAATGCTCCATTCCGGGCTCGCTTAAGCCATTAATCCGATGCTCTTGATTTTCCTCTTCCCGTAAGTCTTTGATTTTTCTTAATTTGTAATTAACAGACTCAATCATCGTTACTTTTAAGTTTCACCGCATTTCACACTGTAGGTGGACTGTTATTTTCAGTCCTGACTTCTTTTGTGTAACAGACCAAAGATTTGGTCGCATGAAACTGGTTGACAACTATTGGACCGCTGACCTCAAGCACCCAACGTCGCTCGTCAAAAGAGTTCCTAAGAACAGCGGCAAGTCAGGGGACATTTTCTTTATTTTACAAAACCTTGACAATGTTTGCTCCCTCGTATGACACGAAAATAATTTTATTGAAATGTTTTAAATGGATACCCAATCCAGTACATTGCCTCCTCAATTCATTCCAAATGTTGGTCCCCGTCTGTCGCATATTATCAGGAAATTCAAAGATAGAAAGCACCCGACTAATAACCAGTTTAAAATGTTATGTACCGTGAGGATTTGAAAGTGAAATTTCATCACGCAAACCGTCCACCCGTCAGTAGTTGCCGCACATGCCCCTCTTCTAAAGGAGATGGTAATCTAGGCTCTAGTAAGGAGCACCTTTTTGACAAAGTTCTTGATAGCAAAGGAACACATCTAGCATCCCCATCCACTGCTTTTGGTGTGAAATTTAAAATCAATAGACTATCTGGTGCATGAAAGGAATGGGTATCAAGGGAACTATGCGATACATTCTTGTATGAGCCATTCCTTTGCTTCCAATGTGCTCAGATACACACAACAGAATAAAACAAAGAATTAGTTTAAGCTCAGAATAATATTTTGCTGCAAGAAATACCGTGCATAAATCCTTAACTTATGCTTCAGTTGGTGACAATGTTTTCAGGCTGTGTACCACTAAATTTTTCTTGACTTCACCCTGTAGATGACAACGTGATGGATTTGGAAAATTCATGGGTAGCTTATTCTCAATGATAGAGCTAACGAGGGCACTTGGTGAAAAGTAAATATTTAATTTGGTAATGATTTAATTCAGGGTTAAATTGGCGAGAGACAAAACATAATAGTTCCGGAATATATCAGCGGATTGTGACCCAAAACAATGCATTGTGACTCGTAACACTGCCGTCCACTAATCATAAGATGAAAATAAGGCCAGTCGAACTGTACACACTGTAAATTATCCTCTTACTCTAAGGAAAGGGGTATTTGTAACCAATAGATGATTCTTGAAAACCTCGGACTACATAGGCATGCATAGTTGATAATCATCCCTTTTGAAAAGTTCAAGCGACCTTCATTTCTGTTTTTACAGCATATGTTAATGTTGGACTTACAATTTTATTGACATGGTCCTCGGGTGAATTCTTTCAAAATTACATTCACACACTCTAAGGCAACCGTCTTAATAGCGATTTTATTCAATATTGCTATGTGCAGTAGATCACGGATAGACTTGACCGATAGTTTGTCGAATCCCAAATAAAGTTTTCGTCATATACCATTTGACTGTTCACATCCGAATCGGCTGCCATAGGACCTTACTCTAACTCTGAGGTAGCTTAGCATCTGAAGTGCTCCTGAGCTTCACTAGGTTCGAGCATCAGGCAGGTTCAGAGATGATTTTTAGGCCTTGTACAAGACTCAGAACACCCATCTGAACGCCCTCCCCTACCTCGCCCATTCCACCAATTTCTCCTCTTGCGCGCATGTATGCCGTGCATGGGTAGGGGAGGGAAGTGCACTTGTCCTTGAGAGAACCAGTGGAAATCTTTTAGGAACATCACTGACATCTAGTGGAGAATAGCAGAAACAAAAAAGCCATACCATAACTCCCATGAGGGCGAGCCCTCTGTATTTTCTGTGGTAACAGTAAGAAATTTTATTTTATTAAATGGAATGTTAATAAGATCTGGAGTTAAGCTCTGTAAAAATCTTTAGGGGTGCACCTAACAGTATACCTGGTGCCCTTAAAATTCAAGCTAGAGATTCATACCCACCCTACTCCACCAGAGTCTAGTCCATTACATCCTGAGCTAGCTTTTCAAACCCCCTTAAAATTTAGATTAGTGTTCAATGTGACCTGCTGGTAGTGTCATAAGGTAACCTGTTACCCGTCGAGACCCAGCTTAGCAAAAGGTTAGACCATTTCCTCGGCAGCTGGGCTCGGCTCTTCGACTTATAACCAACCAACAAGGACAACATTAGTCTGCAGTCAACTCACTGTGTTTGAATTGGTTTTCTTAAACAAATACTTTGTCATTTACTCCAAAATTTCCAATTAAGAGTTCCTGAGGTTTCTTTGAGCCTTTGCAGTTCGTAAATGAAATTCTAGCATTAATTGTAATTGACTTCTCCTACCAAACTCCTATTTTTTTTAAATCTCTGGCAAAAATGCACACAAACAGTTAATATTAACACTAGAATTTTGTTATAATTCTAAAAATGCTCCATGAAACATAAGGAATTGGCATAAGAGAATACATTTTTGGCGTATTCGACAGATTTACCAGAAAATACCACTGCAAATGCAAATCAGTTGACCAAGGAGAATGTAAGAAAGGATGAGAAGCATCCATGATGACACATGGGACAAAATAGTAATGCGAAAAGGAAGAAAAGAAAGACAAATTGGGTTTTCCAAGCGAAAAGAAATTCAGATGGAGAAGTTGAGAGAAGAAAAGCAAGGCTCATTTCACACAAGGATTTAACCCATCAATCACATGGCGCTGACTTTCTTGAGACATGTAGCCCTGTGCTTAGAATGAGTTCACTCAGGGTAATCCTAGCCATTACTGTTGAGACTGAGAGGAGTGTTCAACATTTTGAGGTAAAATCTGCATACCTTGTAAGTCCCGTTAGTGATGAGGCATTTGTAGAGCAGCCAGATTGTTTAAAAGACAGTTCGAGGGGCTCAGGATAATGTTCGCAGAATAAAAATGAGCTTACATGGACCACATCAGTCTAGCAGAGATCGGAATATGAGTGCAGAGAGTCATTTGAAGAGTTTAGGACTTTTCAAAGCAAAAGAGAGCCATGTGTTTTTAATTATGATGGTCTGATTGTAGGTACATTGATGATATAATAACTGTTGGGATTGCATGTAAGCTAGATACTTTCAAAAGATTAACTTTTAGATATTAAAGGCTTAGACAGTGCTAAATTTTTGTTGTTGATGAAAGTGATGCATAAAAATCCACGTAAACTCACACCTGACTCAATTAAGGCATAAGTGTAAGAGCTGTTGCGAGACTTGAATGAGACAGATGCAAGTAGTTGTTCTACAACTTAAGAAGTTGGACGAACAGTGGGAGAAACTAAGGCATTTGACGAACATGTGTATGGAAGGGCAAGAGGTAGTTTACTACCCTTAGCAAACAATACTAGATCCGATATAGCTTTTTCTGCGGGTAAGATGAGTCAGAAATGTAACAAATCTAGCAAAAGTGACTGATAAGATGTGAAGCATATGCTATGATAAATAGAAGATTCTGCTGCTAAACTTGGTATAAAACATGAAAAAATGGGAGAACTGTGAACATGTTCACTTTAGCTGACTGGGCCAATAATCCAGAGGACTAAATAAGTGTGAGTGGGTTAGTGGTGACTGGTGGTCCAGTGGCCAAGCAACAAGCAGAGGACAGTAGCTATACTGTTCAACTGGAGACACAGCGTACATAGCAATCCATGAGGCATTGAAGGAGTTGATGTGGCTGAGTAATTTCTTCTGTGAAGAGAACCAAGAGATACTGATTGCAAGAACAGTTAGTTTATCTGTTGGCAATCAAGGGTGAATGTACACTGCGAGGAAATAAAACTCTGTAAAATAAAACTAAACCTAGTGATATCACAGAGAGTAAGCCTTAAGAGAAAACATTTTGTGTGGTGATGTTAAACTTGAGTACATTAAGTGAATATTTAAGAAATTTGCTTAAAAAATAGTCAAGTCCAGAAACAAGAGATTTCACATTAAAGTTAGGTTTGATGTAAGATAAAAGGAATACCACTTTATTAATATTTTAATTTAGTGTTTTTAAAGTATGAGTTCTTCCTTGTGTTAAGATGAAAACTGGATTGTTTCTAGTTTTTACAATAAGGTATTATGCTAAGGTACCTTACATGACAATGGGAAGTGTTACAAATGAGATACTGCGTCAGGAAATTGTAACCGCAACGTTGTTTATCATAACAATTAAGTTAAAAATGTTTTGCTAATGTAACTAATATTTTTTGTCCTTTCTTGTCTTAAGGATGTGAAAGAAGTTTTTTGGTTAAGCTTAAATAAATCTTTTACAAAACAGAAATATATGATAAAACTACAAGCTATTCCTGTCCACAAAAGTCACTAAAAAAAATTCAAGCATTATTCCAGGTTTTCAAGGCTAATTTTTTAAAAATTTCCAGGCTATATAATCGCGGTTTATATAAGAGCCAAAGTGACATTTTTCACATTTTACAAATACTAATATGGATTCTCCAAGCTAAACACAACCTAATAAAAATATAGAGATCAAATAAAAATAAATAATTAAAAAAGTGGAAAAAACAAAGTAATAAAATATGTTGTTTTATTGACAATAAATTAACTCCTGTGAACGCATGACCGGGCAAGCGATCACCTTTTCCAAGTGGCAAGGTTGCGGTAACAAGTCCCCGTCGGAGTCATCCTCCGGATGCCTGTCCTCCCCCTCCAGACACCTGACCCCATCCGGACATCCTGACTCCCCCACCCCCTTAGGGCGGCCAAAAGAAAAGTTTCTAGCCAAAGCTAGCCAAAACAGTTACTTCTCGAGATGGATTCAAGCACTTCTTGCCGCTTAATAGCCACCACCAGAAGCCCGTAGCAATTAGTAAGCGCGCCACTGACTTGAGGTGGTCTGTGATCTTGTTTAAAGCCGCTGCACACGTTCAGACCAGAACACCCAACTGTTTATGCTGTTGATAACAGGTGACCAGGGTATGTAAAAGCAGAGGTTTGTGAATAGGTTCATTTAAAACGGCGTATTTTATGTACGCGAAACGTGGATCATTGTATCGTGGAGTGTTTTCCTTGCACAATCAACCAACGTGGTGGAGAACCCGGATGACCTTAATGTACGACAACATACAGAAATGGTCGTAAGTTATGTTACCCACATGAACAGTGTTCGTGCAGATGCAAAGCATCTGGTGATAACTTTATTAAATGTGCTTATTGTGGAGTCATTTTTTGCTTTAAATGCCTATGCGATATCATTTGAAATCATGCCACATAACGCCGTGAACGAAAGAAGAAATTCCTCAAGTTACAATACACATAATAAGGATTAGAAAATACTGTGTTATCATGCCCTACATTTGTAATGAACTGGAATGGTTCAACTTTCTCTCTCCCGAGATGCCCGTTTCGGTTCCTCAAAATGTTATAAAAATAAATGCAATGACAGGTAAAATAATGGAAAGAAATCCTATAGTTGCAATTTTATCGCAAATCCAGGTTTTTCAGAAAAAAAATAGTGACGTTAGCAGCCTAAACAACACTGGTGTCGTGATGTTGCCCTGTAAGTAGGGACTTATGGATGAACTCTCGATAAATTATATGCAAAAATTCATTCTCAAAACCAGTCTCTACAGTGTAAGAAGTTCTGACAATGCCGATGACATGTGACTTTAAATTAATGTATATGGTTAAATTTCGCTTCGGTTCCGTTACTTCGGAAGCAGAATTTCCATCGTTGATAGCAGCGTAGATGTTTGCGTGCCTGCATCCATTGAATACTCCACCGTTCTAGGCATAGCGCTTCAGCCCGAAGTTCCCTGGTGACGCCGCCCGAGTCCCCAAGACAGACACACCTGTCGTTTGGAGGCCTGCCACCGCTGCGGCCTCCAAACAACAGGTGTGACGTCAGACCTGCCCGATCTGACCATGCCCCCCCTTTTCACGCCATTGGAATTTTGACAACTTTGAGAATTTATATCTCGGGAACAAAGCATTACATAGGCCTTGGGTTTTTTGCGTTGGGCAAGATTCATCGTCCTCTGTTACCTCTATTTTTCAAAAAATCTGCAAGTTCTTCATTGCAAAGAAAATTACATGTGGAAAAACAAAGTGTGAAGGATTGGTAAAAGGCATCTTAGGACCAAATAGTTTAATTAATATAAAGGAAACACTAGTAGAAAATTTATTTTTTGAGGTAGCATTCGATACTTCGAATAAGGGAAATAGAAACTATTTTCCTATCACAGTTAGGTATTTTAGCAAAAAACTGGGAGTGTGCAACAAGCTAGTTGATTTTTATGAAGATGGTGACGAGAGTGCATTTGCGCTGTCTGAACAAATTATTTCTCGAATTTCAGATCAAGTGTGCCAATTTGTGCCAAGTTTCAATCTTCACCACTGACAACACAAATGCCAACTATGGGAAGAATAATTTAATTTATGTCCATGTGAAACAGAGAAATCCCAATTTAATCAAATCGAACAGCTGTGCACATGTTGTGCACAATGCTTGTAGAGCCGGCATGAATGTCATGTCATTTGATGTTGAATTGTTAATTACTAAGGTCTACAATTATTTTTCCAATTCAGCAAAAAAGGTTGCCCAACTAAAAGACTTTTTTGATTTTGTTGATTTGGAATATTGCATTTTTTGAGAAATGTTACCACACGTTGGTTATCTTTAAAGCCTAGGATTGAGAGACTCCTTCAAAATCTTTCTGCTTTAACATCGTACTTTGCCAGCATAGATGCATTTCATTCAGAAGCACTTGTTGGGGACAGACTTAGAAAAACAGAAATTGATTACAGAGCTGCATCTTCATTTTTCTTTGCCTACAGTAGAATTGTTCCACAGAGCTTTACTAAATTTAGAAAAGAATGAGCTAGCAGTTTGTGATGTATTTCATGTTATGAAGGACCTAAAGTGTCATTTAGAACACAGGATGAGGGACAGTTTCTTTGGCTATAGAGTTCATCAAACATTGGGTAAATTGGGGGAATTATTTCCTAATGAAAAATAAGATGCATATCAAAGAATTTGAAAGTGTATGAAGTATGTCTGAACTACTTAAGCAATTGGTTTTACTTCAGTGAAAATAGCATTTTCAGTATTATGGATTGCATATCACTGAAAGATTCACTAGAGTTCCAGAAAGTGTTGCAATTGTCAGAAACAATAGGAATTATAGATAAGTTAAATGAGGATGAAATGTATTCAGAATTGATTGCAATATCTAGCTGGTTTTCTGGTGATAGGGTTGCAAGTTTGAAAGAGAAAATGATTTCTATGCCTGTGTCAGATGGATGGGTACATGTTAGAGATTTATTAGGGGCAACAAAATTAAGGAATATCTTAGTCCTTGTGAAGTTCATACTTAGCATTTTCCCCTCCAATGCTTTTACGGAGAGAGTTTTTTCTGTCATGAATATCAAATGGAGAGATGATAGAAACAGAAGCTCCATTAGTTTGATAAAACAAGAATTGTTCACATATTTCAATTTTGATGAAAGTGAATTTTATCAGAAGGTGCTTACTGATAAAAAAATCCTTGCAAAGGGTCCTTCAAATGAAAATTATTTTTAAGTTGCTGGTGTCATAGGCCTATGTGATATGTCAGCAGTATCTAGTTTAAATTTTGTGTATTTGATTATGTAATGTTTATTTAATACATATGTGTATTATTTATTACAGCATTTAACAACCTTGATTTAAAAAACAATGTTTTGGGACGTGCATTCCATTTTTCCATTCTTGAAATCTGGCAATCCTAATCCTGATTAAAAAATTCTATTAAACCTTCATAAGTTAAACTCGCATCCAAATTATACACCCTTTTAATACATATTTTAACCCTCAATTAGTGTTGAGTTATAAAATACTTATCTTATGTATGAAGTAAGTTACAGATATTATAACAACCACCAAAAAAAGCTTTTATTAGTTAAAGCTAGGTCACAGCTGAACTAAGCGGGTCAAGGTATATGAGCAATAAGGGCCCAATTAGGCATGCTGAGCACCGCAATATCATACGGCCAGATGACCACTCACACGGAGGAGCGTCCATTCATACCCCCGAATGCTCAGGCAAGGTAGATGGGGGTGAGAAAGTAGTGTATCTATCCTATCTCGCTACCCCAATGGTAGCTACTATCTCACCCCCACTCGCTACCCCAATGGTCCACAATGTCCAAACAGTCCACTGCCTCGACATATTTATATTCTTGTGACTACGCTAGTCGCCTCGCCAATTCTATCCGTCATCCGAGCCCTCCTTCCAACCCAAACCAGAGCTAGTTTAGTCAGGCAAAGAAATGTACATACTTTTTATTATGAAGCATTATTTAAATATATAGACCTTTTCCAGACTCGGCCTCATTCAACTGTTGCATTATGGTCAGTCCCCTGAATCATTGTGAGCATGGACGTGGACGATCTGCACTATGCATGCGGACTAAGTATCATTGGCAGTAATGGAAGCTTTCACATGAACCATCCGCACGCGGTGGAACCATCCGCTTGGCCCCTCCTCACTGGGGTCCATCCACACACGTACAAGCCACAGAGACAGGTTGGTGCGTACACATGAACGAGGATGGCTTGAGCAGAGGAAGCAGGTTGTAGTTTGTCCTTCCAGCTTGGAAACCTCAACACAACTGGGATTGCATCCTACGTGGGCACGCGGACATATGTCGTCCGCACCAATGTGAAAGGATGCAACGCACCTTGCCCGTGTCCATGTGAAACAGGCCTTATATTGCTTCCGCGACCGAGTATTTCCGTGGCCACATATGTTTCCTCTGGTAAAATTACAAATTAGCAATTTCCAATTCTTCGAGAAAGAGGTATCGCGTCGTGGTTGTTCTAGGAAGTTGAAGATTACTGAAAAAGCATCGAAGGGAAGGTTAACAGCCAATTTTCTGGGGATTCCGGCACAGGTATCACTAAGACGCGCGAAAAATACAAACCAAAGCAAAGTTGTTGAACTGGATAAAATCCGATGGTGCGAGTGACTTCCAGAAGCGAATAACTATTTGATTAACGAGGTTATAACCCCTTGATTGCATGAGGGAACCAAAAAATGTAAAAATATTTGGATAAACAAACAAAACTTAAGCGTGCCATTACGAGCAAAGAGAGGAGGCAACTTGCAACGGAAGCATCATATACAGGAATATCTTATTTGAGGTGGTTTGTGACCAGACTAAATTGCTTCGAGAAGGAGCTAAGGGGGCCATTCAATAATTACATCAAGTGTGAAGGGTGAGGAGGACTCTTTACTCTCTCACAAAGGGGGGGTATGGGAATTGAAGATGATCTTGCATAAGATTTTGTTTACACGTGAGATCATATTTGTATTACCATTTTAATATTCACCGTCTCGTATTTTGAGAACTGCAAGCATGTACTTACAACGAGCTAACGTGCTCCAGCTGCCTCTCGACCGGAGTCTCAGAATTTAAAAAAAACGCAAGGTAAAATTTTCCAAACAACATAGCTTAGGAACCCTTGTGATGTGCGTAATATATTGTGATCACGAATTTTAACACTATTAGGCAGATATCGCAATTAGAATAAACAAAAAGGTTACATTTTACATTTGATTCACGTCTAAATAACTAAGGCCGGTATTCATAGTCCTCAATAATTAGTTTCGTTTCAATCTATGATTATATCTTCAATTAATCACTGTTTTCTATTCATAGTCGTTAAAGAATCAGTGATTCATCAATCGTTGATTCTTGAATCAGAGATTCATCAATCTCTGATTATTATGATTCATAGTCGTCAAATAATCATTGTTTATAGTTTTAGTATTCATAGTCAAGCAAACTGTAATTATTTGGCTAAATAATCATCGATTCGTGAATTAAGCTGTCGACCGTAATTAATTAGAGTTTTTCTTTGTTAGACATCGGTATTTCTGAGGTTGTTTACAACATATTCGTGTCTTTTCGTTCCAACTGTACAATTTTATACGGAGCTAAAGGCATAGAATACTCGATATGACCGTCTTGAATTGATTAGGATTATTGATTACCTTGAATTGATTAGGATTTCCGTGCAATGGAATTTCGTTCAGATATATTGGCATATGTGATTGCCAATGACGATGTACCAGCGTATCACTAAAGGCTGCGAAAAACACACATTAGGGATCCAACAAATCCACTAAATTATTACTCACAAGGGGAGACAACGTACCCTGACTCGCCGACTTGAATGCCATATTTTCTATGTCGTGCACAAGGTCAAAGGCTAGTTTGCCTTGGACTTCGTCAAACGTATCCTAGTTGTATTGTAAATAATCAGTTTGTAATCAGAAATATCCGTCCATAGTATAAAAAAGCTGGGAATTTACCCTCGCTAGGTTGGTCCAGAGCCTCACATCGCACGTCACAATAGCCCTCAAAGCCACTTTGCTTATGATTACAATTATTGCATGGAAACCCTATAAGGTCAGCTAGGTCCTATATTCTTCTTAGAACTGATGTTCATATATTGACACTTTCCGCGATGACTGACAGTTCCTCTTGAGCTTCTGTGGCTCAATGCTTTGAGATTTTACACTTAGGCATCAATATTGAATTGTTGAAATCATGTTAAAAATTTAAAAAAAAATATATCACAGCGATTTTTTATCACGCAGTATTTTACAAGATCTCCATGCTGAATTTAATATCGGCCGAAATTGCCATGAACATTTTACTCGTAAGCTATCATCATTTGCTACTAATTACTTATTTCAAATTTTCTTTATCGGTAATGATCAGTTATAAATACTGCTACTGCTACTCTTCATCTTCTTTGGTGTTTTACGTACATATCAAGGGATTGCTAGTTCTGTTTCGCAGCCAACGGTGTCTAGAACTGTGAAACATACAACTTATCTTTTGGCCGTCCAAATAGTTGACACCATCAGACGCATCTTTTTCATACCATGTTCAGGCGACAAATAGGTGTCTCTTTGTGAGAATAGAAAAAAGAGGAGACCACACTTATGGTCGGACAATTTCTGACGTTAAACAGCACACGCTACATCATCAACACTTGCCGCAATATGAGATTACTGTTTGTTGATTTTCCCTAGTAATGCCTTCATTTACGTCGAATAATCATAAGAAATAATGCAAATGTAGTCACAGCTAATTCATTTTTATCAAAAAAACATTGCCAATCCATTTTTTATTTTCTTTTTCAATATGCAATTATATACTCAACTTAAATAAAAATTTAACGATACCCACAAAATGTTTTGCCTCTTCAATTTCTCATACCACCAAAAAATAAACATACATCCAATCTTTAAGTCACCTATTACAGATTATCCTAAATAATTAGAGATTCATGAATCAGTGATTCCTGAATTGGAGATTTTTTACTGTCTATGAATACATAAATCAAATAATCAATGATTGATGAATAATCAATCAATGATTCAGCAATCATTGATTATTTATCCCGTCTATGAATACCGGCCTAGGATTCACAAATGAATGTTCCACGAATTGATGGAACTTATTCCATGTACGTTAGCGACAGACATTACTAGTTAATAGTTTCAGTTGGTGAAATAAAGGGCGGGAAAGACTGGCCAATAAACGTAATGATAGGAAAAAAACAAGATTTCCTATCCCAGATTCTCTATCACTGTTACGAGAATTCCCTGACATTTCCCTGACTATTCCAGAAATTCAAAATTCCCTGACAATTCCAGATTTTCATGGTTTTCCTTGTCGATCGCCACCCTGGGCAACTGACTATTTCTCCATATGTCACCAATGTATTTTCATAAACTACTTCTCACTCATCCTTAGCCTGGTTCTATCATAACTCAATGCTTAATATAGTTAGCACACTTTTAATAAGCTCTCATGCCACTTTCAATGCATTCATTTCTTCAGGTAACGTTGAGGTGATTACCATATTGAGGTGATGGAGTGAGACCAAAAAAATATGCCTGATTGCTGATGTTCAGTGGTAGGCAGAAGGATAATGAGATCCAAATAATTTCTAGTCTACTTTCTCTTCCCATTCCTTGAAAAAGCAAGGATTAAGTTCCTTAGATTGCAGTTAGACTGTGAGTACAGGGGTGAGGTGTTAGATCATGCGATACCATACAAGGAAATTCAATGGGTTAAAAATTCACTCTATCTGACATAAACTTTAACTGCTAGTTTAATAACATTATAATTCATTTGATTCCAGCATATTTTGCACCTATTCTCAATTGTGTACTCCTAAATGCACTGGGGCTGAAGTATTTCAACTGATCCCTCATCTGTTATTATGCTGGTTCACTTTACAACAGAATTCATGAACAGCCCTGCGGAACAGATTACTATCGTAAAGCGAGGGTGTGCCGTATTTTTCATCTCCTAGTCCATTTGCCCAAAACCCTCCCCTCCTTCGTGGCCATCACTTACCCTTTGCCTCTCATTACCTGTCACAACCTCATACCCCTGGCTATCCTTGTCCCATTCATTCTCTCAGAGAACATGTTTCTACACCATACAATGCTAAACACCACTTTAAACTATTTGCCAGCCTTTTCTTAACTTTCTCACCTAAGGTTTCCATCACTGGCTTTCTCTTGTAGCCGAATGCTTCTTTCACTGGCATACTTCGCCTTCAAATGCCTTTTCTATTATGACTATTTCTCTAGCATATTACCAAGTTCATTAAACTGCTCTACTTTCTCCAGTTTCAGCCCTCCTGCCTTCATAAGTAGCCTCGCTTTCTTTGTCCTACAAGTACTTTTTCCTTTGGTTTTCTTTTTTTCAGTTCTCATTCCATCTTTTCCTGATCTGCCAATGCATGTAATCCCTTGGATGACTGAATAACCAATGCCATGTTGTTCGTGAACCCAGCCAACTTCATTCGCTGTCCTCCAACTCCTTTCCTACATCCAGCTCCACCAAAGCCTCTCTTACCATTTATTCACCACACATCTTAAAATGCAAAGGCAAAACCAGGTAGTCTTACCTCACGCTGTGGTTACTACCCATCCAGACTCTATGTAAGCTGCCCTCATCTGTTCCCTCTATCAAATGCACTTTTAAAACCAACACCGCAAGCAAAAATGTACCAACTCAGCCTAAATTAACCCTTAAACGCCGAAAGTGCCAATATTGGCCCGCCGTTTGGCACTTCTCACTGCCGAAAGTGCCAATTTTGGCCCGTTCATTTTGAAGTCCTCTTAACAGTTTATTATGCTTCCTATTAGAATAAAACTTGGTGTCAATCATCTTGTTCTTCTTATCCCTCGAAATATGAAGGATGAAGCACATTACTACAGAGGGGACGGAATAGCAAGAATATGAATACTGGGAAACCCCGAGGGCCGGGAAAAGGGTCTGCCCGCCAACGCGCCCCAACCTATCCTAATCCCTATCCCTCTTCCGAGGAGGAGGTGCCATAAAATTTGCACGTGCAGAGGAAGACGCTTTCTTATACCATTATTTTTTTTCGCACCCATTCTTCGGTGTATGATTTGTCATGAGTAGTCACTTTCTTCCAAAGCTTTGGTCCACGAATTCTGATAGTGCGTTTCCAGCTCTTTTTTTCTTCCCTCTGATACTTGGCAACATTTCGCTAGGTAAGTACTTCCATATCTTCCTGAACGCATACATTGCAATAACGAATTTTTACTGTATTCCCTGGTGTACTCATTTTTTAGGAATGGCACCTAAGCGCAAAATGACTGACGTCGATATCGAGAATGAACTTTTCGTCAACTCAGACTCGGAGGCTTACGAGCCTGAAAGTGCATCTGAGGATGAAGGGTCAGAGTCAGAGGACGAAGGTCCTCAGCGATCTAGCTCTTCATCGGGAGCTGAATGGAAATCTCTGGATAGAAAACCCCTTTTCCTCACGTCAAACCGTTTTCCGGCAGAACTCCAGGATTCAATCTTATCGAGAATCCCGGAATACATGCGGATTCGTGTCCTTGAGTTTTTTTCTTATCTGTTTGGTGCAAGTTATTCATTTCTTGGTGGATGAAACTAATAGATACTACCATCAGTATGTAGACAGAATGGATGAGAGACCATCTCCCCAGCCTGATGTGACAGAGAGTGAAATGTTCCTTTTTTTAGCCATAGTATTGCAAATGGGACATGATGTAAGGGATTTTCTCAGAGACTATTGGACACTTTTGGACCAGTTTTATACTCAATTCTACAGCAATACGATGAGGAGAGACAGATTTATTCATATCCTCCGCTTTCTTCATTTCACAGACAACAGTGATGAACCTAATAGAAACAACAAACAGTACGACAGACTTTGGAAAATAAGGACTCTACTTGACATGCTCAACGAAAATTACGCCAAGTTTTACTTTCCTACGGAGCACTTGGTAGTGAACGAAGTTATAGTTTTATTCAAAGGAAGGGTAGTTTTTTGGCAATATATTTTTTAAAAACACAAATGCTTTGGAATAAAAATTTACAAATTGTGTGATGAGACGGGATACACGTATGATATGAAAGTATATAGAGGAAAAGATCGACTCGGTGCGGCTACGGAAATGACAGCAACGCATGCCACTGTTCGAGAGCTGACAAGGAGAGTAGAAGGAGTTGGACATAAATTGTTCATGGACAATTTTTGCTCTTCCCCATCTCTCTTCAACGATCTCCAGAGGAGGAATATTTACTCATGCGGCACCATCCGGCCAAATCGAAAAGGCATGCCACCAGGCTTTGACCGCAAGACGCTCAATAGTGCATGTTTGGTGATCTTCACCCCCTGCCACACACCCTCGTGGCGGCTCACAGGGTATTACGTAGACGTTAAGAATGAAGCATGGTGACTTGCGTGTTTCAGTGTGAAATCACTTGACTGCGTTAGCTTGGAAAGACAAACGAGAAGTATTCATTCTGACGAATATGCATAATCCACCAAAGGAAGGGAACTTCTTGAATGAACTTGGAAAGGCAAGCAAGCCAGCCATTGTCGAAGACTACAATCGACACATGGGATATGTGGATAAGGGAGACTGTATGGCTACGAGCTACGGTATAAGCCATCGAACGTGGAAGTGGACGAAGAAGCTCTTCTTTCATCTCCTGAATATGACAGTGCTGAACAACTGTGTGACCTTTGCCTCATGCGGAGGACAGATGACTCAGAGGCAGTATCGCCTCGCTCTCGTGAGGCAACTGATAGAGAAAGGCACTTCAGCACTGCCCTCGATAACTATGCAGAGGGGAACTTAGCTGCGCCGTTTAGAGGCAACAGAGTGTAAGCATTGGCCAGTGAAGGGAAGTTGTGTCCGATACCGTGTGCGTGCTCAAAAAGGGAAATACATGAGAACGCAAATATAGTGTAAAATTTGTGATGTTGGACTATGCATTCTTCAATGTTTTAGAGGAATTTCACACGAAGTAATAACTTTCTACTGAGATATTTTTAGTTCTATGGAAAAGGATACATAAATCCAATAAATTTATATTCTCTAACTACTTTTAAGGTTTATTTTTTCAATTACTTTTTCCTTCAATATACCTATTGCAATCAAATATTCATTTTTCATTGTGCATAAACTTTAAAACGTTTTTTATTTGAGCAATTTCTGACAGGTAGTCCGAAAGATAAGAGGTTTTTTTCCGGAGACACCGGAGGAAAACTTTAGAGGGCCAATATAAATCTGGCAGGGAGGGACTTCAAGGGGTATTTAAATCCGATTAAAGGTTAAATCAATTACTGCCTAGTAAATATTTCCTCCGTCCATTTTTGGTTTCCATTTGTTTAACTCAGGATTGCCTAATTATTATATATAATCAATTAACTTTATTGTATATTAGTGGTATTGTTACTTGCTTTGCCATTCATACCTAATTCCAGGGTTAAAATTTGAAATTATTATTCAAGGAGAATGATAATTATCGCTTTTGGAAATGATAATAGTATTTTTTCCAAAATTTAAAATTTTTCCAGGAAAAAATGTTCAAAAGTTGTTTTCTGAGCCTTCAAAATTTTTGCAAATGTTACATCTCAAGGCACATGGCAGTAGTACTCACAAAAAATATTTTTCTCATGAAAAAGTTGCTCATGCATAAAAATGGGAGTGAACTTTGACCCTTAAAGGACCATAGCTTGGTGTGTTACCCATAAAAATTAATTCTTTTGACCCAATTCAGAACATTGAAAGTCATTACATTATACTTCTTGAGTAACCTCTCTCTACATGTTATTCAACAGAGAGAAAACCTTTAACAATATCATTTTTGTATCCCAAGGCATAATTTGTGAGCCTGAAATTGAAAATCTGAGAAAAAATAAGGCTCGCGCTAGGCTATATGCCATGCTTATATTACTTGAAAAATCAGATCAGCTGAGTTTCAGGATGGCACAGATGATGTTACTTTGACCCTATACATTATCTCGAGGACAGTCAGAAGCAACAAAATACGAGATAGTGCCAAATATTTGCTACAAAAAAGAATTCTCTCCATGCACCATTAGTGCCTGTTATGTAGACTCATCTATAAGCCAACCCCTGATTTTTCAGCAGCAAAATTGTACTTTTGTAACATGACTTGTATATAATCTGACCTTAGGGTTTTTTATCACTCTTGGGAACAAGGTATGCTTATGAACCCTCCAAAATTGCTGATATGTCATTTTTCTCTCGAAAATGCCCTCTCTTTTTCCTCTCTACCAACGTACATTTACAGAATGATCTTAGTTAACAACATCATTTAGCATGGTTGTAATTAATATAAAATTGTAAAAATTGTTATTTTTGCCATCTGCATTAAGTGGGAAATAATATATTTTAGGTATTCTGTTTTAAGTAAAAGATGGTGCGTCCAAGTAGAGGCAGATGAAAATTAAGCTTACATTAGCAAAATTGAAGAACATATCAAACCTACAGGTTATAAATTAGTTATTCGTATGGTTGTCAAGTGATAATATTGGCACACCTAGCTACCTCAAAATTCTGCAGCTTTCAGTCTCGATTCCCAACAAGCAGTTCCCAACATAAGTTACTAGGTTTGATAGTGTACATTGCATTAACTTTCTTTTATTGATAAAATTATGCAAGACCATTCATTTATGGGATTAGTGGAGCCAATTCATCACAAAATATATTCACCGCTGCCCATCAATGAACACAACATGAGCATGAAGATGTAAACCTACCATGCCACATGTGATCCCCCTTTTGTTATGGATCTCACTTCTAAACACCTCCACCAGATGTCACCATCTTCGATTCTAATCACATAGTGCAAAAAAACAGGCTCCAATAATTCATAGATCACTAAATAAAACTTATTTGAGTGTCCAGTGAAGACCATGTAGTAGGTACACACATTAAGCACTAACTATCCCTTTACTCTATTTATGATCTCTGAGGATTCGGAGATCCTAACTGCGGTGGAGTCCTCTGGCCACAGAAATATTTATTAACTATTTAAAGTTTTAAGCTGTCTAAGGATTGTCTAGCTATAAGTACAACTCCCCAATTTTTGTACTAAAAATATGGTTCCAAAAAGACAGACTGAACAATCTATGAAGTATAACAAAAACAGCACGACACTAACTTAAGACAAACTGTTAACATGCAATTCACCTCTTCCGACTCACTCTCCTTTTCCCTATTCTCTCCCATTAACACTTTCGTGCCTAGCGTTGGCAATAGCCGACATGAATTTTCCTACGCAAACGAACGAATGTCGGCTGTGGCCGACGGAGAAAAACCAATGCAAATGACCTAATATTGGGTATAGCCGACACGAGGGAAGGGAAGTGACCGATATGGAAGCAATAATCCTAGGTATGCGGTAAACCCTTGGGACCCAGCTTAGGGACAGCCCAGACCCTTTCCTCAACCCTCGACCCTCCGCCTTCATTAGTAGCCCACCTTGCTGCATGAATCCACGGTTAATTTGTTGTACTCACAATGGTTTTTAAAGGCAATTATTTTTTGCACACTACAAAATTTTTAACTTGGAAATTAATTATTTGTTTTTTTCTGAACCTTGGCTAATTTCCAACGAAATTCTAGTGTTGATAGTAACGGAGTTCTTGTGTTGAACTCTCAATGGTTTCAGCTCTTAACCCTCTTAGTGCTGACCCCTGCCAGCGGTTCTAGTGAGAAATGCGGAGGGTAACTAGAATGAAATGTATCACTCTAGGAAAATAAATATTATGAAGTTATTGTTTAAAATATCCATATGCAGTTTTTCTTATTGCGTATGCATTGAATTAGGTAATAATAAAAAAACGCTTATACTTCGTACAAAAAATAATTGTAATTATATTTGTGTGCAAAAGTTAAACAATATTTTGCCTATGAGCCGATATATCGGCCCGCCGCACTAAAAGGGTTAATAGAATTCTAAAGTTGTTAATATTAACACAGGAAGTTTGTTTAAAATTGTGAAACGCTCAGAATAATATTAGAAATTCATTTAAAGGTATAAGTTTTTAAAGTATACAGCAAAGAATTATTTTAAAAAAACAACATTAACCCTTTGAGTGCGGCATGACGAATTATCACGTCATGGTTGTCTGTGCGCTGGTTCTGATGACGTGATATCACGTCAAGGGTACTGTGAGTGTTTCAGCTTTCACCAGGAACTTCCTCTAGGCCCCCTAGTGAAAACTGGAACACTCACAGTACCCATGACGTGATATCACGTCATCAGCGTCAGCGTAAAGACAACCATGACGTGATATCACGTCGTGCCGCTCTCAAAGGGTTAATGCAACAAACTTACAGCAGCCTTCTGCTGAGTGAGGGGCTGCTAAGGAATGGGGGGTCAAGCCGAGTGCCTGGGGGAAGGGCATGGTTTCCTGCTGACAAGGAGACATCGCGTAAAAGTAATTGAGGACGAAGACAAGACAAATGTTATCTTAAAGTGGAGTTAAAATGCCGGATATTGGTAATGTCTTTCCGCCCCATGTTCCCGGGCTCGTGAGAAAATTACTAATAAACAATTTCGTCCCAAGGAAATACTTAAGATTTCGCGCCCTAAGTCACAAGGCAAAACAGCTGAGGTGGTTACGGCGCTAGGGCCTAGGATGCCGGGTTGTAGCGGGACGACGCGGGTTCGAGGCTCATTCCCGCCTAATTTTTTTCGCTTGAATATACAGGGTCCATTCAATAAGTATCGGGACTAGTTCGAAAAATCAAAATTTATTGTAGGTATCATTACCATTACTTAATACTCTTCAAAATACATTCCTCCTGCTTCGATACACTTAGTTCGGCGCGTCTGCCACTCGTCAAAAGCCCGCTGGAAGTCGGTTTCCGGAATGCTGTTGAGAGCCGCTGTCGTCGCCGCTTGAACTGCCTCGATAGAGTCAAACCGCTGTCCTTTCAGCTGCCTTTTTACTCGTGGAAATAAGAAAAAGTCAGGTGGAGCCAGATCTGGGCTGTAGGGGGGGTGAGGTAACGTGGCAACGCTGAATTTTGCCAGTAGCTGCCGCACAACAATCGCACCGTGGCACAGCGCATTGTCGTGGTGAAGTTGCCAATTCTTCGCGATGGCTGGTCGCACGCGCGTTACGCGATGTCACAGGCGTGTCAGTACCTGCACGTAAAATGCAGCATTTACGGTCGTTCCAGTAGGCACAAACTCCTTGTGAACAATGCCACGTCGATCAAAAAAAACAATCAGCATGGTTTTGATTTTGGATTTGGACAACCGAGCTTTCTTCGGACGCGGGGACTCATCTGTGTGCCACTCTGAACTTGAACATTTTGTTTCCGGGTCATACTGGAACACCCAGGTTTCATCGCCGGTAATAACGTTGTCCAGAAAATTTGGATCTTCCTGGACACAGTCCAAGATTTCTTGCGAAATGTCCACCCGTGACAGTTTTTGTTCCTCGCTCAGGACTTTCGGCACCAGCTTCGCACAGACTTTTCTCATCGCCAAATCCTCCATTACGATAGTGTGGACGGTTCCCACTGAAAGGCCGGTCTTCTCACTGATGAGGGCGATGGTTAAACGCCTGTCAGAGTCCAAAACTTCTTTCACTTTGGCCACCTGAGCCTCGGTTCGAGCGGTCGTCGGGCATCCGACGCGGTGCTCGTCTTCGACGAGTTCCCGGCCTTCCTTAAACATTTTGTACCACTCAAAAACTCTTGTGTGGCTTAAGGCATCATCCCCATAAGCCTGTTTAATGAGGGCAAGGGTCTCCGACGCGGATTTTCTGAGTTTAAAGCAAAACTTTGTGAAGTAGTGTAGCGTTGCTCGACGGTACACTCCATGTTGACGCGACGACACAATGAAAAAACACTCAGCGCAAAAATTGACCTCCTGTCTGAACGAATGCCCGCAGGTGACTGAACCAAAGTGCTCCTGAATGGTGGGGGACCCCTGTATCGAGCCCGACCGGTCGGACCCCCTCCACCGCTCTGTTGAGGCTACAGTGAACCAGTCCCGATACTTATTGAATGGACCCTGTACTTCGGAAACCACGAAAGATGCCAGATTCCGAGTGGCAGAGTGGAGCAATGGCAGAGTGGTGCAATGTGGTGCACCCTTGAGTGCATCATCCTCAATCCCCCTTACCCGTCTCGGGTTCGCCATGCTTCCAATGACGAACACATCATCCCTCTGCGGGTGCCATGTGGCGCGCATGGGCGTCGTCCAAATCCATGTCTTGTGGAAGTGCTTGATGCCTGTCTCCACTGCGAAAGGACAGAACATAAGTGTAAAAATCACAATGAGAAAATGGACAATGAGATGATTCACGACTTGTCTCAATTCCACACCACCTGGTATAACCAACTTTATGCTTTTATCAGAATATGGAATGGTTAGCCTCACACTTAGCAGCACGCATGTCGAACACAATAGAACATCAGAGGTAGAGCTCAAAAATTGGATCGTTTTTCAAAAACTGGAATGTTCAATTACCAGAAATAGACCAATCACTCTTGATTATTCTTCCTGGAGATATTCAACATAGCCAGAGTGCCAAAGTTAGAGATGGGCACTGATGGAATGTTACATAGAGGTCGCTTGTAGGTAGCACATGCAACTGTTGTATAAAAGTTGGGACTGAAACTTAAATTGGGCGATTTTTATTCAAGTTTTTTCTGTTTAGTGCAAGTAGAAACTTGCATCATGGTATACAAGGAGATCCAACCAAGGTATTGATAATAAAAATAAATTACTCACAGCATATTGTAGCCAATTTCATGGGCTACTAAATGGTGTCGGTTTGATTTTTATTGCACAATTTGTTCACCTCAAAATTGAAACGCAAAAATTTGCCTTTTTTCTCAGTTTTTCATATCTAGCTTCCAAGCCTTAATGGCAATCGAAAATCTGACATTCTATCAAACCACATTTCAAATCATGCAAGAGCATCATGCTACTTAGTCTTCTGAGAGACAATGGAATGGGTGGGGGTTTATGTGAACAAACACCCACAGTTGGCTAAGCCCATAAAAAGGGCCAATAGAGGCTTAATTGCAGAGATGTTTAAGATTTTTCAATATGACATACACTCAGGCATATAATTTACATAGAATGTTGAGTTCTCTACTTCTCACAATATCAGTAAAATTTTCATCAAATAATTTTTAAATGAAATAAATATAATGTTCATATTGATGAGAGAAATTGAACGTTAGACATATTTATATGCTATTTCAGAAGAAAACTTGTCATTACATTACCTAAGCAATTACACAACTGATTGTGCTGCCAGTTAAGTCATGTCATTTGCCCACTCACAACACTCATTACATCAGCAAACATCTCTAAATTTGGCTCTCTGGCTACGCTGAATATCTCCAGGAAGAATATTCAAAGAGTGATTGGTCCATTTCTGGCAATTGAACATGCCAGTTTATGAAAAAAGATCCAATTTTTGAGCTCTACCTCTGATGTTCTATTGTCTTCCACTTAAAGATGAAACATTGAGTTCAATGTAAGTGGAAGTTTGACGTGGGAGAGGTAAGACCACATATTAACGGCATCGGCCACAGTCGCTGGTGACAGTCATTCAAAGACCTTGGGTCTCTTTTCTCTCACCCCTGAACACAGACGGACTCTGCATCCCTTCAGTGAGCTTGGACGTGTCATAGATGCGGACATGGTCATCGGACGATGTGGCAAGCAACCCACTGCCTGTGACGGGTGAGAAGAATGCAGAAGACACCGTTCCGTGAACAGACATTTGGCATATTGAGGCGCCCACATCCATGCCACCCACAGCAGCTGCCTTTGGGCTCTTGCGGCCAAATTTGCGTAGGTCCCAGACCGACACAAGCCTGTAAAAAGAAATGAATGTCAATGTGTGAAAATTCACAATGAAGTAATAATTCCAATTTAAATATTCAGGGGATAGAATAAAATCCTAGTCCAGAGAAATGATTTTTTCATAGCAAATGTCACACATTCACGTGTCACCATATGAATGCCTGCTGGCTGCCAATTAAGTTCTAAGGCTTTGAGGACAGAGACAAACAAAAAAGATTAAAGATACTTCACCCTACAGAATCACTGCCCACCATATCAACAGAGCTCTTTAACAAATGTCTAAATGGAGAAGTCCCTGAAGAGTGGAGAATATCTATAATCCCAACATTATAGAAGAAAGGTAATAAGGATGATTGCAATAATTATCGCAGAATATGTTAAGAGTTCTATTATTAGCGTAGATGGAAAAATACTAAAAAAGAAACAAAATAGAAAAAGATTATACATACAAAGAAGCAAAAGAACAAGCCAGGTTTAGAGAATGAAGATCTACCATAAACCATCTGTTCTGAATAACAAAGCTGATAGAAGAAACATTAGCATAATACAAGGAACTGCACTTGTTACATAGATATCTGAAAAACACATACGACACAGTTCCACAAACTTAAGTGTGGGAGGCCTTGGAAAAATCTAGCATAAGTTCAAATACAACAAGTCATAGAGCATTTGTACAAAAATAGTCAAGCCAAGATAGCACTGAGAATCAATTGCTCACAGAGATTTGCAATAATCAAAGGGCGAAAGCAGAGCTACTGAAGTTACTCTACATTGTTTAAATTATATTTGGATCAAGTGTTAAAAGACAAGAAAAAGAGATGCAACACAATGGACATTACATTGGGGGAAAGTACAGAATATTTTCACATGGTCATGTATTCAACAGAAAAAGAAGGGTTGGGAGGGAATTTCCACCTGGGGACACATGAGAGTGAAGGGAGGGAAAGAAACCCAGCAGGAAACCTAATAGACTTGTGAGAGAAGACTTGGGAGAAGGAAGAATCAGCGAGATTCATTCATTCCAGGCACGGCATATGATCAGCATAACCAAATGAATGATCGCTCCAACGGGCACACATCAATTAATGAGGAGGAAAGGGAGTGCAGGATGGACAAAGTAAAGCATTTGTTAAATGACAAGCCGTGTTCTCGCACGTGGGTAGGGACAGGGAATGACGAGGATTGGCAAGTGCAATGGTGATTACTTATTCTGATGTTCAGCAGTGTAATGCAATCACCATGTAAAATGAAGGGCGCAGTTTACACTGTAACACATACACCAAGATGAGGGAATCACAAGAGCCTGAGGCTTTGATGGCGAATGGGTTCTCTGTGTCTGGGCTTCCAAGAGGATAATAAGCGGAACATTTTGCAACATGGCTTGATAATCTGTGAGGTCGGGCAAGGAGCATTATTCATTCTAAGCTCCAAAGGAGAAGATTGGCTGGATTCTGTGGACGTCTGCACACCACTGTGGGGCATTTGGATAGCTGTCAATCCATTTGTTTCTAAAATAGAGTATACAGTAGCAACTCGATAATACAAAGTTTACAGGACCAAAAAATTGCCACTTCATATTTTTGAGTTTCATGCTTTCGAACCTTATTAATAAATCGCGAAAAATATTTCCCCTTCTCCCCCTGACTTCTCTGGTCTTTGGAAACATGTTAAAACAATTTACAGTCGTTATTCGTTAAAGTATTTGAAATAATGCCTTTATATTATAAGTTAAATTTCACAAACGTTCGTGACATAACTATCACCTCTTAGTTCCCTATGCAAACGATTTTTAGTTGGTGATCATTTTCTTTGCAAAATTTTTGCCCAGTTTAGAAGACGTATATAAAGCAAGTTCTGCATTTGTAAGAGATTCTAGCTTTCTTAATCTGCGGCTAATCAGGACGTGCATCTGCTATGGGCATTTAAAAGAGGCATTTGTTTCTATCGTCTACGCAACTACGCTGGCCCGACCGCGCTTCCAATCATTCTTTCTTTACCGCTCAATCATTGGTAAAATGAGCAAAGGACTCGGTCTATTTAAAAAAATCCTTCTCAGGTTGTTATTTGTGGTTTCTTCCACATCGCCTGCTGGAAATATGAACTTGAGAAGAAATATAATTTCGTTCCAATAACTAATCGCTTGACGACAAATTGGGCATGATCCAGACATTTTCTATATCTTTATCAGCTCGGAGTATACTAAGCTTCTGGTTCTAAATGGCGAGATTTTTTTGCACGGATGGTATATTATTGTGGAGGTCATGGAGAAATATCCCGGAGAAAATAGAACCTCAGATGACTAACGAACGCTTCAAACGCCGCCCAGGAAATGCCTTCGCTTGCAATGACGGCGCTTAACCAATCCATTTCTTATCAATGTTTCTAACATCTACTCAGTAAAGACAGTAGCTGGCCCGACCTTGCTTCCAATCGCCCTTTCTTTATTGCTCAATAATAGGTAAAAAGAGCAAAGAACTCAGTCCATTTAAAAAATCCTTCTCAGGTCATTACTTGTGGTTTCTTCCGTATCCCCTGCAGGATATAGGAATTTGGAAAAAATATTATTTCGTTCCAACCCAAATGGTTTCACCACTCATTGACATTCAAGTAAGAAACAACAACCCCTGACCAAGTCCCTTTTCTATTTGATGATTCATGCTTAGAGTTCTATTCTGCAAAACATTAATCCGGTAAATAAATTAAGTGATTAGTTTTTATCCTTCTATGCATAATCTCTTCACATCGCGGGTGTTATGCTGAACACCATTTTACCCAATGGCATCCCTATATGCCAACTTCGGTAAGCTAAAACTTAGAAGCAAGTGAAATACATTGTATTTAAAGTGATATCCGAATCACTCCACGATTTTCTGAACTTTTTATCAACGATAGTGTGAAAGAGAAACTTCATCCTAAATGGACATAGCGGAGATATTCCAGATCTAGCATTCTCCAATCTATTAATTTGTTATTTTCTTTCCCCTCCGCTACTTATGCCTTCTATACTTGCCTGCACTGTGGAGAAACTCGAAAACAAAATAAGATTAACTTTTGAAGCGTAAGATTGTAAAATTAATTCAAGGGGAACTTAGAAAGAGGTAGGGGTCACAGAAAAAATCTGCCGCTGCAGAGGCTGAAACCTTACTCTGTTTGGAGGCAAAATCCTGATAATGACAATAAGTTTCTCGCAGACAAGTATTTCCATACTTAGGTCCTTCTAAACATCCAGTGATTTTGAAATAGAGCTCATTAGGATCCAATTCATGCCCATGTTGTGTCACATCCGCATATTAAAATGCATAGGACTCAAAGTTACTTGTGCCATCACAATGAAATCTGATTCAATTGGTCATTTATCTCGTGGAAATTAGGGATAGCAGTGATGATAGATCAAAAGTAATGTATCAAGGCCTGGTTACTCGACGAATTCACTGCAGTAATTCATGGGTTATAGTTAGTTCCAGAAACTTTGCATAGAGTTACCCCAAGATCATCTTGGAATTAAGTTAAAGAGTAGGCTTCCGTGGTGATTTTATTTTAAAGATTTCAGTTTTCTGGTTTACTCATACGATCAACTACATTTCATAGGACGATATTTCAAGGATGACGCCTTCTTCAGGTTGAAGTGTCTTAGCAGTTTATCACAGGTCTCATCATCTAATTTCTAAAAATGAACGTTTTTTTTGTTCGTCTCCTATACTGGAACGGATCGGCTCCATTACCTGTGCCCCCTCCCAATGGTCTCCCACTAAATGGCTAGCGGAGGTGAGGGAGGCCGAAATGAGTCAGAGAGTGAATGAGGTGTTCGTTGTTAAGTGTGTTAGTTTTTAAGTGGTGAGAGGCAGTCAAGTGTGGTCAAGGAAAATGAACGAGAAGTCAAAGAAGGCAGTGGCCCGACTTGGTGGGGCTACTTGACTGAGCAAAGGCATTTATCCCACTGTGTTTCCCCTCATGCCCCACCTCAAAACCCCCGCCCCAGTGACTGGGTATTTAAGAGGCCGAAACATGTGAGGGAGGGATGTATTTTTTGGAAATTGAGAGACACCCAGAAGTGCTGCCCGTCGAGCTGCTAAACGGACGCCGGGGAGTTGTGATCCGTTTCTACATATCGTCCCGTGGAGGACCAGTCCCCCCCCTGTCTTGGATTTGAGAGGACTTCATCTGGAGCCTTGGTTGATGAGCTGGTGTCTGCTGCCGTCTCCTGGATTTTTGGGATCATCGTGCCGAACACAAGACAGCCCTGCCCGCTCGCAGAAAGCCCGAATCCATCAGCCACGTAAGAGTGTCGCCACCCCGACACAGACACCCCCCCCCCCCCATTCCCGTAATCACACTCCCAGCCCCCAGTGACAGCCCCGCAACCCGTGCATTCCCCGTCAGTGTTGTGGACCCGAGTGTCGAGCGCAATCATTCATGAAATTCAAAGAAATTGCGAAAGAGGGAAGGAATTATAATTACCTCCCACTTAACCAAATTTAAAAAGAAAGCCATCTGTTAAATCTTATTTTGCCTGTTGTTTGCATATTATTTGCCTTTGTTATACCTCATATCGACCATCGAAGTGCTATCTCATCCTTCACTGCCATCCTCATTTAGTTCTTAAGTCGGCCCCGGTGGCGGCGGGGTAACGTCCTCACCTGCTAACCAGAGGGTCACGGGTTCGAGTCCCGCCTGGTTAGAATATCATCTGCCCAGGACATGGGTGTCTGTGTCTCGTCCGTTGTGACTGTTATCCACCCGGCACAAATTGGCACATTGTGCTGTATTCGGGATAGTGAAGATAAATAAAAAATAAATAAAATAAGTCTCGTGTGTTTCTTTGTTTCAAGAGGTTTTTTGTGTGTATTACACAGAATTATCATTCTCTGGTTTCATATATGTGATTCTTGACTCAATCTAAGTTGAATATATGTTTTTTGATGAAATTTTACACAGTGTGATTCATATTTACCCCTCGCATCCCATAAGCCTGCAAGTGGGAAAGCCTTTGATTTACTCCTTGCCGTTTTATCCCAGAACTTCATATTCCGGAAGCAGAATTTCACGAAGCTTAAATGAGGTCAGGGACCCCCCGCATTGGCTTGGCATATGCTGGCCCTTTTCTCTCTGGTAAGACAGGTGATGCAGTTTGGTGCACGTGTCTCTGGCGGGAGGGATCGTGTACACGTCCTCCAGGCCTTTGTTTTTTTTTGTATCCGGGACCGTTACATTTTGGCACCCAAACAGGGACCTGATCACTTAGTGTTTGCTTGTAAATTTGCGCATAGGCATTTGAATTCTAGCGTAATTGGCCAAGGGGTATTACTGAGAAAAGGAGTGAGTTAATATTTTGCATACGTGTTATTAAGAGCAAATAAAATGGGAAATAAAAGAAACATGACGATCAAGAAGGATAGGTTTATAGAGGGGTACGAGGTAGTCGAATAGATAGACTCCTAAGAGATCACAGCAGCGGATGGCCGTGACATAGGGAATAGAGCGGAGGGACTGACGGTCACGCCTACTAAAGTGTTGGAAAAATTCACCATGCCGAGTGAGATAGGGCATTTGATCATATGGATGAATAAGAATGAGTATGAAAGGAGGAAAAGACAGGAGGCGAATGAGGAAGAAAGGAAGATAAGGGAGGAGGAGAAAGAGGAAGAAATGAGGCAAAGGGAGGAGGAGAAAGAGGAAGAAAGTAGGCGAAGGGAGGAGGAGAATGGGGAAGAAAGGAGGCTAAGGGAGGAGGAGAAAGAGGAAGAAAGTAGGCGAAGGGAGGAGGATAATGGGGAAGAAAGGAGGCTAAGGGAGGAGGAGAAAGAGGAAGAAAGTAGGCGAAGGGAGGAGGATAATGGGGAAGAAAGGAGGCTAAGGGAGGAGGAGAAAGGACGACAGGAGGCGAAGGGAGGAGGAGAAAGAGGAAGAAAGTAGGCGAAGGGAGGAGGAGAATGGGGAAGAAAGGAGGCGAAGGGAGGAGAAGAAGGAGGAGGAAAGGAGGCGAAGGGAGGAGGAGAAAGAGTAAAAAGGAGGCGAAGGGAGGAGGAGAAAGAGTAAAAAGGAGGCCAAGGGAGGAGGAGAATGGGGAAGAAAGGAGGCGAAGGGAGGAGAAAGAGAAGAATAAGAATATAATTTATTTACTTTATTTAGATAACAATAAATTTATTTAGATAACAATAAATTAAGATATATAATTTTAAAAATGTAACGTGGAAATGAAAGCTCTAGGTGGGCTCCAAGGTTGAAACCTAAACTGAACCACCAGCATTTGTACAATGTTCCCTTCATATAAGCAGTGATATGATGTAATTACAAATTAGAAATACAAAATAAAAAAATCACATTAAATATAAACATAAAACATAAAAACACAGCCATTAACCATTTTTTAAATTTTCAAGTTGTATTTGTTTGGTTATAATTAACGGACTTTTAAGACTGAAGAACAAAAAACAAAGAACAACAACAATATTTGAACACATTCAACATTTTCATTAAACAAAGAAAGTATCTTAAACATTATAAAAATTTTCAATAATATTTGGAGAAAAATGTTGTAAAATGTAAAATTTTGTATAATCTTTAACACGAAATTCACATGAGGCATCAGAAAAAGAATCAATATTTTTATGAGATAGCAGCCATTCTTTCACCTTTTTTAAAAATATTTTACCAGATTTGCAACTTTTTTTATATTTGGCAATGAATTGAACATTTTAGGTCCCATGTACAGAAACTATTTTTTATACAAAGTTATTCTTGGTTTGGGTAGCATATAATCCAAATCATTTCTTAAATTATACTGACATTTGCCTTCAACACCTGGCATATTTCCACTTCTGGCGTAAAATATATGCAGGATCTTATACAGATATACAAATGTCTAAGTGGTAATATGTATTCCAAGGCTTACAAATAATGGATATAAGGGAGCATAATAGTCACTCGACGTTATCATTTTTATTATTTTTTTCTGCAATACTAGCGCATGTTTTAAGGATTCATATAAGTACCTCCCCAGCAGATAATGCCATAGTTAAGTTTGGAATGGATTAGAGAATGATATATCGTTCTTAGGAACTGAAGTGGGCATTTATTGCGAATGCAATAAAATTTGGATAGGGCAATCCTATGACATTTGTTTCCACTGTTGATATGCATATCCCAACATAATTTATTGTCCAAGGTTACTCCCAAATATTTTAATTCGTGAACACTCTCTATGACAAAATAATTGCACTTATTGCCAGTACAAGTCAATGTGTGATAGGACAACATGCAATTAAAGGAACACGCTTTGTTACTTATTTCAAAGCACATAAGTTTAGTCTTTTCACTGAGTTTCAGTCGGTTAAAATCGAACCATAACCTTAAGAAATGTAAATCTTCTTTAGCAAGGGCTTTAACATCGTCCCATTTAGGGGCACTGTAGCAGAGGGCCACATCATCTGCAAATGCTGTTAATTTTCCATGCAACTTATGCTCACACAAATCATTGACGTATATCAAAATTAAAATGGGCCCTAAGACAGGACCATGGGGAACTCCTGCCGCCAAATTATAAAATCACTGAAATGTTCATTTATTTTTACACACTGGAGTCTTGACGACAGGTAACTTTTAAACCAGTTTAATGCTATTCCACGTACACCTGCATGATTAAGTTTTAACAATAGCACTTCATGCGAAAGTGTGTCAAATGCCTTGGACATATCTATATATAACCCCATCGTGCACATATTAGAATAACGGCATTACAGTAGAACCTCGATCTATCGTTTTTCAAGGGGATGGGCAAAAAAACGATGGATGCGGGAAAAGATTTCCCGGGAGCCAAAACGAGATAAAAATGCGAGAATTTTATGGTAACTTTCCACAGTAGAGGGGAATCTTACAGGAATTTCTCTTAAGAGCGGGAGAATTTTTAAATTTAAAGAAAATACTTTGTGTATCTCTACTTTTTCGTTTGACTACTAACTGTTTAAAATATTTTATAGTATTACATATCCCAATGGTGTCTCGGATGATAAAAGTAAATAAACAAGATCCATTATCATGTTATTGGATGATCCTCAAGCCCGCACACCGACCTATCCATGAATAGAAATTTCTTCGTTTCAAATATCCAAGAGGGTGAGAAGCACGCCTAAAATTTGTTGGGGAGGATGTAATCCTTTTTCGCGCTTTCCATTGTGCTCCGCTGATGGAGGAGTGCAACCCGTTAAAGATGGAGCGAGCTTGACGCTACCAAGTGTACTCTTGTTTATCTGGAGCAATCGCGTAACCTACGAGGTATAGAGCAAGAGAAGTGTAGCAGGTTATCGCAGGTTATCTGGTTCAGAGAGGAGAAAGTTAGCGGGCAATCGGGTTGAAATGAGGAATTCCGATATCGGCGGTTGGGGTTCGGCTTGGCATTACTAAATGAACACCAATTTCAAAAGAATAAATCACTTTGATGGGCCACGGTGCCTAAAAAACAAAAAAAAAACATTTCTGGCAATGCAAGCCCACTTCAGACAACGGACGAGAAGGAACTTAGCCCACGCTCGCAGGGCTTCCACTACGACAAACTAATGGTTGAAACATCTGTGTTACCTTCAGCCGTCTTAAAACACCTATTTTGAACAGTTTCGGCTTTAGGCTCAGAAATAAATACTTCAGGAAAATGAATAGACATAAATACCTATTTTAACTGGCTAAACACGGAAAAAATAGAAAAAGGAATGAGCAAAGAGCGCGTAGGGTTTGGCCGCACTTACTAGGGCCCCGCGAAGTGACCATGACGAAGGTCAGGGAGTGACTGAATTGCCGAGGTTACAAGCCACGCCCGCTGCCCTCTAGTTGGTTCCGCGATAGTCACATGACGAGAAACCCCACCTCCCTCCCTTCCCTAAGCCATTTCCTCGTTTAAGCCCATGTAGCCCACATCATTTTCACAAGAATTGGGTGAGACATGTAATTGGGGGACCCTGTTTTCCGCCGAGAGGGACAGGGCAGGTGGAAGATCTTTGACCCTCCTGACCCTATCCGCGGAAGGGGCCCCACCCACTGAGGGGCGCATTAGTGGAACGTTAGTTCATTTTGCTAGTTTTTAATAAGCATAAATCTACAGAACAAGTATTATATGAAGTTTGCCCATTATTTTCTGTTACATTTGATACCAAACACCAAGGAAATTCATTGATATTTACCCACATGGGTTATATCAGATCTCGATATGGTGCCGAGAGCAGGCGTATGACAACTACTGGTAAGAGAGCATTGAGAGGATAATAGGAAGAAAGGTTAGAAGCTCATGGTGAAGGAATGCTGCCGCTAAAGAGCGAGGTAGGGACTCGTTTGGGTAGGCCAATTGTCCTCTAGGAAGGAGTTTGGGCCATAAAGATAAGAAGGGACTCGGACGGCAAGGGCTACCCGTCCGTCCTGCAAAAATCCCAAAATCTTACTTCGGTGTAAATTTTTGGTTTCGTCTTTTTCAAACAATGAATGTGGGAATTGCGATGTGGGGACCGTGATTTGGAAACGATCGATGCGGGAAAACGATACTTCGGGGAACGATGGATGTGGGAATTATTAACGTTATCAGCATGGAACTACATTCGGGACCAAAGACGGTGAACGATAGAAGCGGGAAAACGATCAATGCAAGAAAGATACATCGAGGTTCTACTGTATATACTTCAGTCATATGTTTCTATAAGGCATCCTCAGTCCCCATTCCTTGCATAAAACCAGACAGGTTACCACTGAAATAATTGTTTTTTCAAGAAATTTAGGTAAACGATGTTTAACTAGTTTCTCCAAATAATTTGAAAATATTGATAAAAGAGATAATGGTCTATAATTCGTAACGTTTAGTCTATCTCCTTTTTTATACAGAGGTACAACAACAGCTTTCTTCAGAGGACATGGGAATTCAGGGCTACTAAAACTTAAATTACAAACATGAGCAAACACAGGAGCAACAATTTCTATTACAAATTTTAAAAGTTTAGATTCAATACAATCGTGTCCAGGAGACTTATTATTAGATAAATATTTCACTAAATTCACTATTTCAATTGGGTCCAATGGGTTTTAATAAAAAGACTTCATTTGATATTTAAGGAGCAGGGGTTCTTAACAAGTACTGTATTCATGGTATTTAACATTGAATTTGAATTCATAAGAAGTTCATGGAAGTAATTACTAAACGTACTGCCTAGAAGGTTTGCATCATTTTTAACTTCTCCTCCTATTACCAAAGGAATGCTGGACGGCCTATATGCTTTTCACCAGTTAATTCATTGAATAAATACCATTGTTTTTTAATATTCCTATCCGCATTTGAAATTTTTTCATGTAATATTCACTTAGGGCTTTCGCTGATTTTCATGCAATGTATTTCTAAATGCGAGGTAATCAAATAAAAAGAGGAAGAAAGGAGGCGAAGAGAGGAAGAGAATGAAGAAGGCACAGGAAGGAGGAGAAAGAGGAAGAAAGGAGGCGAAGGGAGGAGGAGAGAGAGGATGAAAGGAGAAAAAGAAAGAGGAAGGAGGCGAAGGGAGGAGAAGAATGAGGAAGGAAGGAGGCACAGGGAGGAAGAGAAAGGGGAAGAAAGGATGCGAAGGGAGGTGGAGAAAGAGTAAAAAGGAGGGGAAGGGAGAAGAAAGAGGAAGAAAGGAGGCGAAGGGAGGATGAGAAAGAGTAAAAAGAAACCGAAGTGAGGAGAAAGAAAAAGAAAGGAGGCGAAGTGAGGAGGAGAAAGAAAGTATGCAAAGTGAGGAGGAGAGAGAGGAAGAAAGGAGGCGAAGGGAAGAGGAGAATGAGGAAGGAAAGAGGCACAGGGAGGAGAAAGAGAAAGAAAGGAGGCGAAGGGAGGAGGAGAGAGGAAGAAAGGAGGTAACATGAGAAGAAAGAGGAAGAAAGGAGGCGAAGGGAGAAGGAGAAAGAGTAAAAAGAAGGCGAAGTGAGGAGGAGAAAGAGGAAGAAAAAAGGCGAAGGGAGGAGAAGGAAGAGGAATAAAGGAGGCGAAGGGAGGAGAAGAAAGAAAAAGAAAGAAAAAGAAAGGAGGCGAAGTGAGGAGGAGAAAATGGAAGTAAGGAGGCGAAGGGAGGAGAAGAAAGAGGAAGAAAGCAGGCGAAGGGAGGAGGTGAAAGAGAAAAACGAGGCAAGGTAAGGAGGAGAAGGAGGAGAAAGGAGGCGAAGGGAGAAGAATGAGGAAGAAAGAAGGAAAAGGATGAGGGGAAAGAGCATGAAGGATGTGAAGGAAGGAAGAGAAAGAGGAAGAAAGGAGGCGAAGAGAAGAGGAGAATGAGTAAGAAAGAAGGCGAAGGGAGGACGAGAAAGAGGAAGAAAGGAGGCTAAGGGAGGAGGAGAATTAGGAAGAAAGGAGGCGAAGGGAGGAGGATAATGAGAATGAAAGGAGGCAAAGGGATGAGAAGAATGAGGAAGAAAGGAGGCGAAGAGAGGAAGAGAAAGAGGAAGAAAGGAGGCGAAGAGAGGAGAATTAGCAAGAAAGGAGGCGAAGGAGGATGAAAGGAGGCGAAGAGAGGAGGAGAAAGAGGAAGAATGGAGGCGAAGAGAGGAGAAGAATGTGGAAGAAAGGAGGCGAAGGGAAGAGGAGAATGAGGATGAAAGGAGGCGAAGGGAGGAGGAGAAAGAGGGGGAAAAGTGGCGAAGGGAGGAGGAGAAAGAGTATAAAGGATGTGAAGGGAGGACGAGAAAGAGGAAAAAGGATGCGAAGGGAGGAGGAGAATAGGAAGAAGGGAGGCACCCGAGGAGGAGAGAGAGGAAGGAAAGAGGCACAGGGAGGAGGAGAAAGAGGACGAAAGGATGCGAAGGGAGGACGAAAAAGAACAAGGAAGGAGGTAAATGGAGGGGAAGGGAGGAAGAGAATAAGGAAGAAAGGAGGCTAAGGGAAGAGAAGAAAGAGGAAAACAGAAGGCATAGGGAGGCGAAGAGAGGATGGGAAAGAGGAAGAAAGGAGGCGAAGGGAGGAGAAGAATGAGGAAGAAAGGAGGCGAAGGGATGAGAAGAAAGAGGAAGAAAGGTGGGGAAGGGATGAGGAGAAAAAGGAAGAAAGGAGGCGAAGGGAGGAGGAGAATAGGGAAGAAGGGATGCGAAGGGTGGAGTAGAATGAGGAACAAAGGAGGCGAAGGGAGGAGAAGGAAGAGAAGAAAGGAGGCGAAGTGAGGAAGAGAAAGTGGAAGAGAGGAGGCCACGTGAGAAAGAGAAAGTGGAAGAAAGGAGGCGAAGGGAGGACGAAAAGAGGAAAGAAAGTAGGCGAAAGGAGGCGAAGGGAGGACGAGAAAGTGTAAGAAATACGGTAAAGGGAGGCGAAGGGATGAGGAGAATGAGGAAGAAAGGAGGAAGAAAGGAGGCAAAGGGAGGAGGAGAAAGTGGAAGAATGATGGCAAAGGGAGGACGAGAAAGTGGAAGAAAGGAGGCGAAGGGAGGCGAAGAGAGGAGGGGAAAGAGGAAGAAAGGAGGCGAAGGGAGGAGAAGAATGACGAAGATAGGAGGCGAAGGGATAAGAAGAAAGAGGAAGAAAGGAGGGGAAGGGATGAGGAGAAAGAGGAAGAAAGGAGGGGAAGGGATGAGGAGAAAAAGGAAGAAAGGAGGCGAAGGGAGGAGGAGAATAGGTAAGAAGGGAGGCGATGGCATGAGGAGGATTAGGAAGAAAGGAGGCTAAGGGAGGGCGAGAAAGAGGAAGAAAGGAGGCGAAGAGAGGAGGAGAATTAGGAAGAAAGGAGGCGAAGGGTTGAGGTGATTGAGGAAGACAGGAGGCGAAGGGAGGAGAAGAAAGAAGAAGAAAGGAGGGGAAGGGATGAGTAGAAAGAGAAAGAAAGGAGGCGAATGGAGAAGGAGAAAGAGGAAGAAAGGAGGCGAAGGGAGGAGGAGAAAGAGGAAGAAATGAGGTGAGGGGAGGAGGAGAATTAGGAAGAAAGGAGGCGAAGGGAGGAGGAGAATGAGGATGAAAGGAGGCGAAGGGAGAAAGAGGAAGAAAGGAGGCAAAGGGAGGCGAAGGGATAAGGAGAATGAGGAAGAAAGAAGGCAAAGGGAGGAGGAGAAAGAGGAAGAAAGGAGGCGAAGGGAGGAGAATTAGGAAGGAAGGAGGCGAAGGGATGAGGATAATGAGGAAGAAAGGATGCGAAGGGATGAGAAGAAAGGAGAAGAGAGGAGGGGAAGGGATGAGTAGAAATAGAAAGAAAGGAGGCGAATGGAGAAGGAGAAAGAGGAAGAAAGGAGGCGAAGAGAGGAGGAGAAAGAGGAAGAAAGGAGGTGAAGGGAGGAGGAGAATTAGGAAGAAAGGAGTCAAAGGGAGGAGGAGAATGAAAGGAGGGGAAGGGTGGAGGAGAAAGAGGAAGAAAGGAGGCAAAGGGAGGACGAAAAGAGGAAGAAAGGAGGCGAAGGGAGAACGAGAAAGAGGACGAAAGGAGGCGAAGGGAGGAGGAGAAAGAGGAAGAAAGTAGGCGAATTGAGGAGGAGAATGAGGAGGAAAGGAGGCGAAGGGAGGACGAGTAAGAGTAAGTGAGAAGGCAAAGGGAGGAGGAGAATGAGGAAGAAAGATGGCAAAGGGAGACAAAGGGAGGCGGAGAATGAGGAAGAAAGGAGGCGAAGGGAGGACCAGAAAGAGGAAGAAAGAAGGCAAAGGAGGCGAAGGGAGGAGGAGAATGAGGAAGAAAGGAGGCGAAGGGAGGACGAGAAAGAAGAAGAAAGAAGGCAAAGGGAGGTGAAGGGAGGAGGAGAATGAGGAAGAAAGGAGGCGAAGGGAGGACGAGAAAGAAGAAGAAAGAAGGCAAAGGGAGGTGAAGGGAGGAGGAGAATGAGGAAGAAAGGAGGCAAAGGGAGGAGGAGAAAGAGGAAGAAAGATGGCGAAGGTTTGAAAAATGCAGTAGTTGGTGATGGAGGTCTTGCATTCAGTTTGGCTTTGAGCACACTCTCCACATTCGGTCTCAACAATGAAGCCCACAGGGAAGAGGGGACAATGTCTTCCCTCTCTCTCGGAAGCCCAAAGGGCGTGAAAGGCATTGAGGCTCCTCCACTCATCCTCATAACTCAATTTTCATTCAAAACAAAAACCTTCTTGGTTAGCTCTTGACTCAGATGATTCAACACAGACTACCTTCCTAAGATGCCCTTTCGTCTACACAACACATTGAAAAACTTTGATGATTTGATATCCACAATTTTGTTATAAACGTTCCCAGTAACCCTAAGGAGAAATGAAGTTTACACTTTGGTTTGGCATGTTTTTACCTCGCTTTTAATCAACAATGTAACGAGCTTAAGAATTGTATAATCGCTTCTAAGCTCATAAAGTTAAGAAGTCATAAAATCAAACTGTTCTAAAAAGGAGCACACAACTGAGGGGGAGTTACTCTAAGGTTTGAGAATGACCCTTTTAACATTATAGTTTTCTTTCTTACCATTAACTCAGCTTTTCAATCTATTAGTTTTCTTCAAGCTTTTGGTTTCTAAAATTAAACATGATGATCAGTCACTTTTGCAATGTACATTCTAAAGTCGCAAGTTTTGGATGAAAATGCACGCAGGAAGTTTTCCAATTTTCATGATTTCTGAATCCCTTGCAACATTGTTTTATATGTCAAAGACTGGTCACATGTGGCTTTTGCACAACTTTTTCATGCCTTTTCATGGGAAAGTAAATTTTGCAATGGTATTCCAACTAAGTACAATTTAAGAGGTATGATGCCTCAACTCTGCAGGATTAACTTAAACAATTAAAAGCTCTTGAAATACCAATTTCAATAAGATACTGAAGTGGGAATTCCAAAGATTTAAATTTAGATATTATTATTTTAAATAAACCATAAAAGTTGATCACCCATTTGGAACATTTTTCATGACAACAGCAGAAAAATTTAACATTATTACTATAAAAAATAAATGAAATTATGCAAGCCAGATAGGCAGAGGTCCTCCTTACCCGAGGGATGAGGAGGTGGCCAAGTACACAGGGTGCAGTGGGTGGATGGAAGTGGTTCGGCAGGAGCGATCGTAACACCTCAGGACAGCTTCATACCCAGCATTTGTCCGGTCATCCAGCACATATACATTTCCTGTCCCTGTGCACGAGAGAGGAAACCAAATCACATCTACATCCACATACTACCCTGGGAGGCAATGCTGGGGCATGTGACTAGGGGTGTTAGGACACCAGCCATGTAAATGATAAGGTAATGTGGAGGTGAAATGGTGAAGAGTATTACAGGACTGTTTTGAGTGGAGCTCAGCCTTTGTCACTTCTTGTCCATTGGGAGAGCAAATTTCTGTACCTCTCTGTTTAGAAATGCACCTCTCTTATATTATTGCTTCTGTTGAACATAGAAAAGTAATGTGGCATCAAAATGATATTCTATGCATCGCCTGCATGTGACTTGCATGCACATCTAATAACATGTGTGGGTCATTCCTCATTACTTAATTTTTTTTAAATTGGTTTGATGCCAACAAACTTTGATTCTGATAAAACTTATTAGGTTTCATCCTACCAGCATATAAATAAGCAACAAATAATATAATACTTGTTTATAAGGATGGGTTGGTTCTATATTATTTCAGTTTTGGTTTAGTTTTTAACGTCCGTTTTCCATTCCAATTTTTAATCTAGTACTTACTTTGCATTGCTTGATTTTAAATGGCCAAGACTATAATAGTGCATGAAGCAATTTCTACCTAATTGCATGTATAGGATTATAAAATTTACAACATCATGAGAACACTAGAGGAAGAACACCCATTATTTCCAAAGGAAAAACAGAGATTCCAGATTGCTAATTGTCTTAATAAGAACAAATTTTCATCATCTCCCTCCCAGATTCTGCACCTTCCCCCTCCCCTCTTTTTCCCCTCCCACATGTGCCACACCGAATATAGTATACATCCTCCAATGCAAACTCTGTGAAGCACTTTACATGGGCTGGACTTCCAGTGTTCTCAATCTCTGATTAAATGGCCACATTCCTCTTGCTCCTTGTCCCCACCCACGCCTCCTCCTCCCACAACCAACCTTAACTTCGATAAATGTTTTAACCTGGGCATCCTTGCCTCCCTAACCCCCCCCCCTCCTCTACAGCCTCCCCGCTAATCTCAAAAATATCGAACAATTGTGCATTTTCTTTCTCTTCTAGTACATCCATGAAGAGATTGGTGTAGATGTGAGCCATTCTTGTACTCTAAGCAGTTCCCTTAATTTGAAATTTTGGAGCCATCCTTTTGCCCATAGCAGTACCCTTGATTTGAAGGAAAATTTTATCTTTGAAGGAGAAGTGATTTTTGTCCAGGACAGGTTATGAAAGTTTTAGAAGAAGGTCATGGGAGGGGACTTGAGGGGTAGGGCGGAGGGAAAGAAAGTGCTTCAAGGCATTGAGGCCTTCACTGTAGGGTATTGAGGTGTAGAGGGGGGTGACGTCAACAGTGGCCATTAAAATACTACTCTGGGGTGGGAATTCGGAGGCTGTGAAGACAATCTAAAAAGTGCTAAGTGTTGCAAATAAAGGAAGGGAAAGAAGATATTATGGGCTCAAGGGCGGAGTCGATGAAGGCAGAGATTCTTTCAGTGGGGGAATCGATATTGTTGACTATGGGTCGGCCAGGGTTGTTGTGCTTGTGAATTTTTAGGAGGTAAAATTTAGGCATGCTGGGGTTGGGGGGGGAGAAAGAATGGCAATGTCTGATTGAGAAAATCAATCATTGGGGCCATGAGTTTCAAGAAAGGACGAAATGATTTTCTGAAACATGGGGTCTGGATCATCGAGGAGAGGAGAGTAAAAAGTGGGGTCATTGAGTAGCAGGTGTGACAATGTTTTTTGCTTTCACTGCCAGTCAAGTGTTTTGTTCTCCTGTCCGCCGCAGAGGTCGTGGCCATCATGGAGGGGCAGGTGAGGGGAAGTAGCTCTTGCCGTCCGAGCCGAGAGGCAGTCTGGCCTGGCAAACAGAGAGAGCTGTGTCTCTTTGCGCAATTAGAGACTTGGTTTTCATTTTGTCTGTGCGTAATTCTCGTCCTCTTCCACAGCAGAGATATCGTTTCTTGGGTTTTGTGTAAGTTAGTGCCACACTGTTCCTTTCTCAAACCTCCTCTTCCTCGTTCCATACCCTTCCCTTTGTCTCCCTGTGATTGTGTCGGTATGACCGTCTGATCAATCCACCCGCCGATCTGAGGGAACTAAACCCAAAAGGGAATTCCTTATCCCTTGCCCAATTACCCTCGTTAATTCCTTTCCTTTCATCCTTTCCGAGTACGGGTGGAAACCTCCTTCCCCGTCATTTCCCGCACTGGAATCCAACTGCCTTCCTCATCTCGGCCCATGACACATGGCTATACCCATGGCTCAGCTGTCACACAGGGAGGCTTCCCCAATGTAGTCATCCATGTCCATGACTACCATACATGACTACCACAGATCCTTAGTCTGCAGGTGAAATAATGAGGCTGGGATCTTAAGTAGTTTCAGACGGCAGCAATTCCCTGGACAGATTAATTTTGTATTTAAAGAGTTGAGGAAATGCTGATCAGAAATTTTGCTTAAGAATTGCTTGATGAACATTTCAATGGGCTGGGTTTTAAGGAGAGATATGGAGAGTTCATAACCAGTGGGTTGTCTGAATTTTTGAAGGGCCAGTAGAATTGAAGATTGAAAAGGACCAAGGGTTTTCCATAATTCATACCATCTCAAAATTTCAGCAAAAATTTAGAGAATCCACCAGGAAGGACACAGCATTAAATTTCAGGGTGGGTGAAAAGGAAATGCCTTTGGAAGGTAGAGATAATAGTCTCGGCTCAAGATGCAAGAAGTGAGGTTAATAACTTCATGGGATGGAGGGTTGAGGGGGTTGAGGGGGAGATGAGGTTGAGGCTAGCGCTTAGACATGGTGTGTATGCTCTTCACCGGTGGTGGGAGGTTGTTAAGCCTGGCAAGATAAGATTTATTAGAGATTGGAAGAATATTGGGACTAATCATTACCTGCCCCTCTCCCATCATCAGCTAACCAATCATTAGCCAACACCATGATCCCAGACTTAATAGCATTTGCGCGCGGAACTAAATAGTAATAGTTATTTTAGGGTCTTTTATTTTAAAACATTTTTTAATAGAATTCTTCCACAAAAAACAACCAAAACTAATTTTAAAATGTTGTCTAGACCAAAATACAAAACTCAAAAATACAAAGAGCCGATTTTTCTGCTGAGCTGACTTTGTAATATTGTATTTATATAGCAGCACATTCACTAACCTCGGAAGATTAAACATCAAGTGAAACAAATGATTCACTAACCTTGAGAAGCAAGAAGAACATTTGGTGACAACTGGCTGTGCCACTGCATCCAGTTTTTGGACATGTCGCTCGGGGTTGACAGCAACTGGAATTAGAAAATCACTAAAATGAAATTATAAATTTCTTAGCCACAGAAGGTAAAAACTCTGAAATCACTGCTTACAGCAAGTAAAAATTACATCATTTTCAACAAAATCAAACTAATATATAAGTGCCACAAGTTGGACGATCTAACATATTACAACTACACAATTAATAATAAATATGAGGAAAGGCTCCAGTTGAGATGCAAATAATTACAGCAAAATTCTTCCCAGGTTTTATTACCAAAGACAAGTACAACTGTTTGAATAACAAATCATGAATAGAGATAATTCGTGGCTGAAAGGAGAGATTCTACCAGGAAGATGAATAGAGATTGGAACTACAGTCACAAACAACCTTAGATTTTTAATGCAAATTGTGCACCAAGGGTATGCACAATGTCTTTTGCTTGTCGAACAGCTGAACGGTCAAAGCCACTAACACACTGTATTGGATTATTTGCTGGAGTAGTTAAGATTTCCAAAGTGATATGGATACTTGAGAAGAGTTCAGCAGTATTTTCTAGTATTTTTTGACAAAAATTAATTTTAGCGATGGTGGCGACATTTTTGTAATGAAGGTAGAAACTGTAATCATGGCAGCAGCATCCATGAGTCTAAGTAATCATGATCAGATAATAAGTGTAAATGGATTCATTTATGATAAATACTCCTCCATTACCTTATAATTCTGTGTTGAAAAGCTACATAAATACCCTCCACCATCTCCATGTCCTTTATCATAAAACAATGATATGTAATACTTAAGCATGACCTTTGTACGTCGCAATTCACATTTCGTTTGTCATTCAAATGAAAGTAAACTCATCAGTTTTTACAGCTTGGTTTCTAGGTTTTTGGACCTAAGCCATGACAGCACTGTAAGCGAGAGGCAATAATAATAATAATAACCCAATGCAACGCGCAGTTCTTTGGCGTTGGAAGCATACAGTTTAAGGTCATCCATGTGAAACAAATGGGTGACCTTGTGCTTCCTGTCACCAGGAACGCCACACATGTATCCTCGGCCTCGCCTCAGCTTGAAGGAGAGGGGGAGGAGGGAAATGCAGAACAGGAGGGGGCTCAAACTGTCGCCTTGGAAAACGCCACGGTGGAATGTTACCAACTCAGTGGAGACGGTCCGTTTGCCCTATGTCAAGACGAAGCGCGTTCTCCAGAGTGGTAACAGGCGTTGGATGCAGGACACAACCGCTGGGTGGACTTTCATCAACTTCAGCAGGGCGATGAGAAGCTCATGCGAAGTGGTGTTCTAGGTTTTTGGACCTAAGCCATGACAGCACTGTAAGCAAGTGGCAATAATAATAATAATAATAATAATAATAATGAGAACTGTATACAAGGCGTTCACCACGATCTTGAGCGACCTTATCCACCGGCAGATCCAGCCTGTGTGGGAGGAGGTGTACGAGCAAAGGGGGTGCAAACGAGGAATCGCGGGATGCAAGGACAACCAGCTCATTGACAGGTGCATATGTCAGGATGCCGCCCGACATAAGCGAAACCTATCTATGGCCTGGATGGACTATCGCAAGGCTTTCGACACCACTTCGCATGAGCTTCTCATCGCCCTGCTGAAGTTGATGAAAGTCCACCCAGCGGTTGTGTCCTGCATCCAACGCCTGTTACCACTCTGGAGAATGCGCTTCGTCTTGACATAGGGCAAACGGACCGTCTCCACTGAGTTGGTAACATACCAGCGTGGCGTTTTTCAAGGCGACAGCTTGAGCCCCCTCCTGTTCTGTATTTCCCTCCTTCCCCTCTCCTTCAAGCTGAGACGAGGCCGAGGATACATGTGTGGCGTTCCTGGTGACAGGAAGCACAAGGTCACCCATTTGTTTTACATGGATGACCTTAAACTGTATGCTTCCAACACCAAAGAACTGCGCGTTGCATTGGACACCGTACATCAATACAGTGAGGCTATAGGGATGGAATTCGGATTGGACAAGTGTGCATCCATCCACCTAGCGAAAGGAAGAATATTGGAGGACAAGGAAGACTCGCAACTCGTTGACGGGAACGTCGTTCGTCATCTGCAAGATGACGAATGCTACCAATACCTCGGCGTCCCCCAGCGTCGAATGCAGGAGGTAGCAGCAGTGAAGGAAAGACTCACCGCCAAGTACAGACAGACTCTCAGAAAAATCTGGAGTTCTGAGCTGTCTAGCAAGAACAAGGTTCTTGCCACGAATATGTTCGCGGTTCCGACACTGCTGTACACCTTCGGATGCATGAAATGGAATGTCAACGAGTTGCGAAACCTCCACCGGGGAACGAGGAAGATGCTGACCATCTATAGAAGTCTTCATCCGAAATTTTCCGTCGCCAGATTGTATCTCCCTCGCAGTGTAGGTGGTAGAGGTCTGTTGAGCCTGGAGTGTCTACACAACAGAGTTGTTTTGGGTACAGTTTGCCGTGTTCAACAGCACGGACCACCTGCTCACTCTCATAAGGGAGCACGAAGGTGCTGGGGTGGGGGCGTTCCTCTTCCAGGCGGCGAAGAGGGCAGCGGACGAAATTGGTCTGGACTTTGACCTGTCATCCGACGGTAACAACAGTAGCACTTCAATCATGTCACTGAGGGCAGAAGTCTTAAAGCTCGAGGTCAAAAAGGCTGAGCAGAAGACCTTGCTCAAGACACATACCGATAAGCCCATGCATGGAGGTTTCTACCGAAACATGGAAAAACATGGGCTATCGAAGGAGCTGACGTTTGCCTTCCTTCGTTCCGCGGGTCTCAGGTACGAAACAGAGGGTTTCGTTCTCGCGTGCCAGGATGGTGTCATCAACACTCTGGTGTACCGCCAAATGATATTCAAGGCGGAGGTGGCGGACACGAGATGCAGAGCGTGCCGAACCAAGCCGGAGACTTTGAGTCACCTTCTCTCCGGCTGCAGTTATTACGCGCAGTCAGCATATTTAACTAGGCACAATGCAGCTCTGTGGGTGTTGTATTTCCACCTCCGACATCATTACGGCATCGACGAAGTACATGTGCTGCCCTATACCCCTGGAGATATTGAGTCCGTCGTGGAGAACGACAAAATAAACATCTGGTGGAATTACTCATTCCCCACCACCAACAAGGTTGGAGGCCAACAAGCCTGACATCGTTCTCCTCGACCGCCAATCTCGTTCCATGTTCGTAATTGAGTTTTCGGCTCCGGCCGATACGAACTTGGACTTGAAAGAGGCGGAAAAACGGATGAAATATCAAGACCTGCTGTTCAAACTTCGGCAGATGTACCCGGGACACTCGGTAAAACTAGTAGTCCTAGTCATAGGTGTGCTCGGTGGAATCAAGGGCTCGCTGATACAGAGCATCAAGTGTATTCCTGCTTGCGTGGCACAGGCGGAATCACTTGCAGCCCGCATGCAGAAGGCCGTCCACTTGGGGTCGCTCCGTCTGCTTCGTGCGCACCACCCGAACGCAGTGTAGCCACTCATCCGATGGGTTAATCGGAAGCGGCTACGAACTCTGCACCGCCCCTCTCGAGTTCTCGGCCATTATGATGGCAACGAAACCCGATGTTATCCGGGGACTCGGAGGGGAAAGTTACAGAAGTTAAAAAAAGAAAAATAATAATAATAAGGGTACGAAAGCGGACCACCAGCCTCCTCGTGGCGTACCTGGCAACGGCTTTGCCGGCTAATGGTGGACGTCTATGTGGCGGGCTAATCACCCGCCATGTAGTATAATCTGGTTCCAGTGTAAGCGCCACCTATCAATGGCCTGGGTGGACTACAAGTAGGCATTTGACAAGACTTCACATGAGCACATTACAGCCATGTTGAAGTTGATGAAAGTCCACCCAGAGGTTGTGTCCTGCATCCAACGCCTGTTACCACTCTGGAGAACGCACTTCATTCTGACCGCAGGCACGCGGTCAGAATGAAGTGCGTTCCACATATATGCCACGTATTTATTATATACCTGCATTTATAATTAAACCATAATTTATACTTATACCGTTTGTAATTATACATATTATATACCGGTGTTTTCCAAGGCGATACCTTGAGCCCCTTGCTGTTCTGTATTTCCTCCTACCTCTCTCTCTAAGACTGCAACAAGGGAAAGGATACATGTGCGGTGTGCCAGGTGACAGAAGCATAAGGACACCACCAGAAGCATTTATTTTATATGGATGACATTAAGTTCTACGCTTCCAACGCAAACGACCTTCGCATGGCCCTGGACACCATACTGGAGTTCAGATTGGACAAGTGTGCATCCATCTACCTGGCGAGAGGAACATTTTCGGAGAACAAGGAAGATGTGCAACTCATTGACTCATGGACCGTCATTCTCCACCTTGAGGGTGATGACAGCTACAAATACCTCGGCGTCCCCCAAAGCCGAATGCAGGAGGTTGCAGCAGTGTCACGAATCACCGCCAAGTACAGACAGACTCTCAGGAAAATATCGAGATATCAGCTGTCTGGCAAGAACAAGGTTCTTGCCACCAACATGTTTGCGGTTCCCACACTGCTGTACACCTTGGAACCTTGATAGGGGAACGAGGAAGATGATGACCATCTATAGAAGTCTTCATCTGAAATCTTCCATCGCCAGACTGTATCTCCCTCGCAGTGTATGTATAGAGGTCTGTTGAGCCTACTTATGGTCCTTTGAAGAGAGCACTCCTCGCTCAGTTCTACACCAAGAAGTCCCTTGGCCGTTTTTCGCCATGACCTGGAAGCGCTGAATTGTGCGGAATGGGCTTGAACCACAAATGTGACTCATGATGCAGAGGCCCTCAGTTGGTACCTTGGTAGTGTCCAAACAACATGCGAGTGGCCTGGGATCTCTCCTCCTTTGCTCTTTTTACCCATTATTGAGTGATAAAGAAAGGGTGATTGGAAGCATGGTCAGGCCAGCTACCATTTTAACTGCGTAGATGTTAGAAACATCGATAAGAATTGGATTAGTGAAGCGCCGTCAATGCAAGCGAAGGCATGTCCTGGGCGGCAGTTGAAGCGTTCGTTTGGTCTTCACAAACCGTGATCTGAGGTTCTATTTTCTTCGGAATTATTCTCCACGACCTCCACATTGATATTCCATCTGTGCAAAAAATTTCGCCATTTAGAACCGGAAACTTAATATACTCCGAGCTGATAAAGATATGGAAAATATCCATATCATGTCCAGTTTGTTGTCAAGTGGTTAATAATTGGAAAAAAATAATATTTCTTCTCAATTTCGTATATCCAGCAGGCGATGAGGAGGAAATCACAAGCAATGATCTGTGAAGGATTTTTCTAATGGACTGAGTCCTTTGCTCATTTTGTCTTTGATAGAGCGATAAAGAGAGGGTGATTGGAAGCACTGTCACGCCAGTTACCGTCTTCACTGCGTTGATGTTAGAAACAAATGTCTCTTTTAAACGCCCATACCAGTTGCACGTCCTGGTTAGACACAGATTGGGAAAGCTATAGTCTCATACAAAAGTTGAACTTGCTTTATATACATCTTCGAAACTGGGCAAAAATTTTGCAAAGAAAGTGATCGCCAACAAAAATTCATTTGCATAGGGATCTAAGAGATGATAGTAATTTCACAGTCATTTGTGATATTTCGCTTATGATATAAAGGTATTATCTCGAATGCTTTCACGAATAACAACTAAAAATCGTTTCAAAATGTTTCCAAAGACCAGAGGAGTCCGGGGGGGAAGGGGAAATATTTTTCGCAATTTATTAAAAAGGTTGGAAAATATGAAGTGCTGATTTTTCGGTCTCGCCAACTTCATATTATCCAGTTATACTATATACTTTTTAACCCTTAAATACCTTGGGTACTGACCAGTAAATGGTGAGAATAACCACTAAAATGGCAATTCTATAAAATAATTAAGGAATCAGATTTCGAGCCACTGTAAGACTAATTATACATATGATATACTAGCGATTGAAGGATCAAGGCTAGCATAATTTCTCTGAAGCCCTTAATATTTTATATATATAATAAAAAAAAAGCTTCCTAATCAAGCTACTTATAGATTAACGAGCAAGTTGATCCCATTTAACACGTTCAGGACCGAGGACACATACGCTGCGTCCTGGCGTGCGCCCGCCAGGGCCCGGCAACGCAGCGTGTGCGTCCGAGCGCTCTCAGTTTCTAACGGTATCCCAGAGCATGTGATGAGCCGGGAAAGTGCTGAAAATTGCAGTGGGCCTCAGTGAAAGCTCATCCTTCGTAGAAAATGCATTGGCCTCTCGTTTTTTTTCCTAGTTTTTTTTTTCTCACGCTACTCAACTTTACGGTAAGTGTTAAGTTTTCTGTATTCTGTTATTAAGATTGATTTCTTTTACATTAATCAAATACCTTATTCAGCTATAAATGTTCTTTTTTTTTAGGTTCCTCAGCTTTTATTATTTCGAAGAAAGCTTTTTGGGTGAAAAAATTTGGATAATCAAGGTAATATCTTAAATAATATTAATATTTTGTAGTATGCATTACAATATTCTTTCGCTATTTTCTCCTCCACGCTAAAATATTTTCCTCATGTTGCAGTCTGCTCTCAACTTACATTCTTCATTCCGAAGAACCTTCCGAACCAAAGGACCTTCATTCCGAAGAATATACATCACGCCTAATGTAAGTGTACTTTTATATATATTTAAACAACTCGATGATTATTAGATGCTAAATTTGACGTATTTAGATGAGTGATGATGACTATCTGCACGGTAACAAAAATGTAGCAAAAAGCAGGGGATTTATTTCAAATGATTAGTTCCGTTTTGATCCATAGAATTTGTGGAAATTTATAGAGATTTATAGTCCTTTAGAGAGATTTTTACGAAAAAAATTTTACTTTGGTGTGAGAGTATTTTAGTGACTATAACAATTTTGGAGTGTCCTTTGCTCGTCTGAAAGTGCCTAAATATTTTTTTTCTAAATTACTCAAAATGTACAATAACAGACGATACGCGTTGTTGTAGCTTTCGGGGTCGTTTGTGCATCTTTTTTTCTCTCGTCTATTACCGGCTACACTAAATGCGTGTTGCTCGCATAACATTTCGGTAATTTTCTGCTGCTGCACTGTATGCATTTTGTATACAACTATTTTTGATGTGGAAGTAACAGTAAATTTCAGACAAATAATTTTGCCGTCGTGAATTTCATGAAATTTTGTACGTTTACCAATTTTAATTTCGCGAACATTTTTCAGAGATATGTCTGACCCTGGAGCTGACCCTTCTGGCATAAAGAGGCCGTGGAAAGCAGCCAAAGAAACACTTTTGCCGGAGGACATATCAAAGGTGATGGAAGAGTGGTCTTTGGATGTGGAGTACGAGGAACTGGCCTACTCCGATTCCAGCGATGGCGAGTCCGGAGAAGAAGGAAGCGACGAAGGAGAAGATCAGGCAGAGGCTGGCGCGGTTTGTCGGGAAAATTCACCAGGTCCTTCCCAACCCTTTACTTCTCACCTCGGCCTTTCTCAACCCCTCCCACATCCTGCACCCTCACTTCCACCCATCTGGTCGGAGCAACCCCCATTCCCACCCCGACCACAAACTCCTTTCCGAGCATTCCCGGGCCTTCAGCATGCACCCGAAACTGCCAATCCCATAAGCTTTTTTTATGATTGCCACCGTGGAGTTTTTCGACCTTGTTGTGTCCTCGACGAATGAATACGGTAGTGTTGTTTTCGAATCCCGTAAGGGAAAAAGAGTTTTGACGTGGAATCCTGTGACAGAGGAGGAAATCAAAATTTTTCTCGGCCTTCTGTTCCATATGGGTACCATCCGACTGAATAGACTGAAGGACTACTGGAGGAAAGATGTCCTCTTCAACTCTTCAGTCATTGCATGTCCCGTAACCGCTTTATACGTATTTTGAGAGCCCTGCATTTCTCCAAAGTAAATGAAGACGAGTCGAGTGATAGACTCCAGAGAGTAAATCCTATCATTGATTTCTTCAACGAAACAATGGAAAAGATTTATTCTCCGATTACAGAATTATCAATCGATGAGTCGATGATTTTATGGCGGGGTCGATTGATTTTTAGGCAGTACATCCAAGGCAAACGTCAAACATATGGCATAAAGCTGTATATGTTGACTGAGCCCAATGGTTTGGTCCTAAAATTCATGGTGTATGCTGGGAGTGGAGATAAGGATATTGGGGGGCCTGGTCATGTCACCAGTGTCGTCAAGAAGTTGATGACGGAAAAAATGGGAGTAGGGCATACAGTCCACATGGACAACTTTTACAACTCGGTGGACCTGGCCAAATACCTTCTTTCCCAGAATACCTATTGCACTGGAACCCTTCGTTCAACCCGGAGGAATAACCCGGCGGAGGTTATAACTAAGAAGTGGAAGAAGGGGGAAGAAGTGCATAGGTATTCTGAAGAAGGTATTTGTGTTATGAAATGGAAGGATCAAAGGGAAGTTTTGGTTATATCTTCTGAACACGGTGCTTCCATGGTAGAAGTCGAAAACCGCAGGGGTGAAAAAACAACGAAACCAAAAATCGTCGTCGAGTGCAATAAGTCGATGGGGGGAATAGATCAACAAGACCAAATGTTGGCCTATTACCCAATCGAAAGAAAAACTCTCCGGTGGTACAAAAAGGTAGGCATTCATATTTTTTATTTGATTCTTTTAAACTCGTATAATTTGTATAACCGTGGTCATAAAACCAGCTACTACGACTTTCGTTTAGAAATTATAAAATCCCTCTTAGCTTCCCGTCTCCAAACTCCACTTCCACCACCACCACCTCGAAAATCAAAAATCCACCTCCCATCCATGGTACCAAGAAATCCTGACTCAAAACGAGCGCTCAGAAAAAAATGTGTATTCTGTAACCAAAAAGGGTTGAGGAAGAACACAAATTATTTTTGCCCAGACTGCCCGAAACAACGCGGCCTCTGCCTGGAAGATTGCTTCCGCCTACATCATAAATATTGGAGGATTTTTTATTTATTTCTTATTATTGCATCAAATTTTCATTTCACAACTTTTATGTATTACAAAGTATTTACTAGTTTTTTTTATATTTTTATACTTCGAAAAAATAAATTGTTTACTATTCCATGACAAGTTTGTTTATTTATATGGTATATTATAGTTTTTAAATTTTAATAAATGAAATACCTATGAATATTCTTATATACTCTTACACAGCAATCTATTTTATGAAAGTATGTATTTATATACATGTTTTACACCAAAAATATTTCCAAATATTGTCTACATCCTTCAATGTAACCTTTGTCCCGCATTTCAAATCGGTAAATGTGCAACATCTCTCAACATTAGGCTTACCTATAGTCTCTGGTGTACATGCAATGACTCTTCTTCTTCCCCCTCCCAGTCCCCACTCACGCACGAGAACACGAAACCAAATTTGACGACCGCTTCTTACTCTACATTTTGCACTCTCCCCCCCTCCCCACCCCACCTACCCGACGTCATCTCTTTACAGTTCAGGAAAAAAGGAGTTAGCAAAGATATTCGCTCTGGGCGCACACGTGGCCCAAGGTTTGAAAAAAGTTCACTAGCCTTCAAAATTTGCCCTCCCCCGCCGGTTGGGAATTTCCCTCTATTTCCTTTACTCTTCCTTCCGCCGAGACAAAACTCCCCCCCTCACACCCGATTGTCCCTCCTTTGGGCTAATCCTCCGACCTGCCCTGTCGTAAAAGGGACGGACTGTGTCGTCTCTCCATCGCTCTGTTTTCTCTAGCGCAGACGACAAAGGCATACCTACCATAGTCGCCGCTGAAGACTTGAAAACATCGAAATATTCGCGATGTAAGTGTGCATCTCTCGCTTTTTTTGTGTGCCTATCGTGCTCGTCTATACATTTATAAGTAGGGACATTAATCCTTTTGGATTAAAAGTTAAAATAAACTTTAAAACCTGGTAATTTCCGAGAAAAGAACATCCGAACCCATTATTGAGGCGCGAGTGATGACGTCACGGATGAAGAAAGAAGGCGCAGCTACCCGATGACGCAGCGTATGCGTCCAACTTTTTTTTTTGTCCAATCATTACAGATTTGCGTCAAATGTCTAAAAATGGCAAATAACGTACAGTAGAAGTGTATTTGTATACCATATTAAAAAATTTTGTGTTGGCCCCTGAGGAAAGATATGCATATATGGGGCGGTCCTGAAAGTGTTAAAGTAGGAAGTATAGAAGAAAATGACACCGATCCTATGACTGATTTCAAAGAAATACAAACACACATGCATATACATTAAATTCAACTGAATTTCAAATATCTGAGAATATTCTCCAAGCCAGAAATTATATGCAAGGAATTATAAATAAAAATAAATAAATATTAAATTATAAAATAAATAAATAATATTAATTTTTTTACAAGCACCATTCCCATCTATACATACAAATGACTTCAGAGTGGAAACTTCACAACAAGGTTAAAACTCATCAAAATATTCATCACTGAGTCACCATTTCACTGACAATTATAAAACATGAGCGTGATTGCTAGTATTTCTATTCGGAGAGTCAAAGGGAAAAGAGATTCCATGGCTTCCAACGTTCAGATGACTGAGTTGTCCACCATCTTCAGGGCAGAATGAAGCCATGAAGACGATGGATGTCTTGGCCATTGAAACATCTGCAACCATCGAATCTCTTGACCAGGGGATGTCCTGAAGAGAACTACGAAACATCACATGCTGGGAAAGCCTCAGATCTTACATGAAAGTGAATAACCACAGAGGTGAAAGAGGAAGTAACATGATCCTGGAATCAAAAACAAGTCACTTACTTCCTCAAAAACTAGTCTCTCAAAGTCCAAGGCTCGAACTGTTCCATCATAGCTGCTTGTGATGAGTCGGTCCGCACGATAGGCACAGAAGGTGGCGCAGTTGACCTGCCCAGAGTGCGGCTCAAACCGGTATATGCCAGTGGCCGACTCTCCTGACTCACCGGATTTCATCACACCACCATCGGCACTCAAGGCAGGATTCACAATCCACAGCCCTAGCAGAACATAAGATGAGATTCTACATTACCAGAAGGAGGCACACACATTAAAATCCAACTCAGAAAAAATGCACAGACTGAAGGAAATCAATTACAGGACTATGCTTACAGCTGCCAAGTGCCTTACAGGGAGTCAAACTCAGGTAATTAAAGTTTGCTGAAAATAATTTAGTTCACTCAATAAAATTAGCAGTAACATGTGAACGCTCTCATTACAATAAGCATTGTATTTCATTTTCCCTGCCACCCCATTCCATGTACACTTTGACCACATTCTACAATCAAACCTTCCACACATCACTCACACTCCTGTTTCCTACGCACTGACCAATGTTCCCTCCACTTTTGGAGAGAAGCACACATTCCCAAGCACACATCCACACCATATTCTTGCCTTGCGGTTAACCCAAGTCCAAATCACATTTACAACCTTACTTCGAAAAAACTCACAACCAGACCTCTTTCAATTTCCATTAAATTTAGCTCCATTAAGGATTTCATTGAAGGAATCACAGCTACCTATACCATAAGAATATTAACACCATCCATTTATGAGTTCTAATTAGGGATGAGCAACCAACTCGAAATTCAAGTCGAGGTTAATAGTTGATAAAGTCGACCTTTAAAAAATGCTTGAGTTGAAAGTCTTTCAATTGTGTGGCAAAAAGATGTCCCTGTCCGGCAAAGAGCATATTTAATCTCAAGTAACTTATACCAGGAAATAAAAATTGAGTGAATGCTGAATTCTATGGTTGAGTGGATGGAAGTTGGTTTAAAAGTACTCTAACAGTAGAATAGATTGATATAGAGTTATTTCAATCCAACTTTGAAGTAAATACTGTTTCTAAGAGAGAGCCGTAATGCTATTTGTGACAAAAAATATCATGTTAAAAATCAGAGATGCAGAGTCAGATTGTTTCCAATGCTGCAGAGGAAATGTTTATGATACCGGCTATGCTAAAAAAAATATTATTTTTTATTTACAAATCGAATCTTAGTCCAGGCAATCTATTTTTCTCTTTGATGATATGGTCAATTTGAGTAGTTATTTGCATGCATTGCATGCATACAAGTATAACTGTGTAACATGCGACTTTAAATAAACACTTGAATACACTTCATAAACTTTCATCACATATTTCCAGAAAACATAGCTAAATGAAGGGAATATAATTAAAATTGAATCAACCCACAGCACTACACCAATCAAGAACCAAGTAACCTATCACAGAATCAATCATGGCATGTAAGTAATCGTGAGGCTTTCAGAACCTCAAGGGATTGCAAAAATACATCAACTCTTCACAAATTAAAAATATTTATAAATATGCATATGAAATAAATAATAAACGAAACAAGCAATGGGGATAAAGACGAAGGTTGGGCTTTCCGCATCTTCCAGCAGTCATCGTCGTTGTCAACGAGAGGTCTCTTGGGGCTCTCATAGAGCGACTGAAACGAGCCATCCCCCTTTCACTCTCACCCACGCATCAAGTGAGCAGAGGCCTGGGCCCTCATCCCACCACTAAGACGTTCCTTTAGCAGGTCAAAATTTAGCCGTCGAGCAACTTCTCCCTCGCCAAGGGCCTTCGTTCCATCCAGTTTGTTCATTGCTTACCCTCACTTGAAAAAATATGAATACACCACCCATCAGCCCCATTTATTTATTTATATGCATAAATTAAAAAATATATACATAAATATTCACATGTGTATTCATATTTATATTTTTATATTTCTTAATACTTGATACTCTCTCATCCTGCCAATGTCCTACTGAACGGCTTTCTGCCTTTGTGGACCACAGCCTCCAACCTATCGTTCATTCCCTCATCCTTCCCACATCAAAGACATCTACCACTTCTTGGAATGCCTCAGATCCACCCCCCTTCCTCTTGATGCCGACATCGTAATGGCAAATATAGATGTCACTACCCTCTACACCTCTATTCCACACCGTGATGGCCCATCTTCCCTTCGCTTCTCTTCCTTGACGCCCGCCCCCTTCCCCATATCCCTAGCTCTGACTTCCTAACTGATTCATTTTTACCCACAATGCATTTTCTTTCGATAACCGCCTTCTCCTACAAACTAAATGTTGCGTAGTGGGCAGTAGATTCAGCCCGTCCTCTGCCAATCTATTCCTAGGTCAATTAAAGGAGTCCTTCCTGTCCTCCCAACTCCTTCCTCTGGCTGCGCTATATCGATGATATCTTCCAAGTTTCCACCAAGTTTCTCTATTTTAAATTCTCACAAAAACAAAATAAACTTCTCCAGGGTCTCTCCAGATGGAGACTTGCTTCTGTCGCACAGATTACTAAGCCGTGCGTTTCTGGCACTTTAGATCAACTCGCTATGAAATCTCAACTGAAAGAAGATGCCAGGTCACTCATATGTTGTTCAGACCCTAGCAAAGTACCGACTGAGGGCCTCCACATCATGAGTCACGTTTGTGGTTCATGCCCATTCCACATGATCATGGCGAAAGATGGCCAAGGGACTCCTTGGTGTAGAACTGAGCAAGGAACGCTCTCTTCATAGGACCATAAGTAGAGGTAGGGGTCATGGAAATATCTGCCGCTGCTAAGGCTAAAACCTAACTCCTCTCTGTGGTAAAATCCTGATAACGACAATAAGTTTCTCGCAGAGTAGTATTTCCGAAGTTAGGTCCTTCTAAACGTCGGGTGATTTTGAAATAGAGAGCTTCAGGATCCAATTCATGCCCATGTTGTGTCATATCCGCGAATTAAAATGCCTTAGACTCCAAGTTACTCAGCCATCACAATGAAATCTGATTCAAATGGTCATTTATCTTGTGGAAATCAGCGATAGCAGTGATGATAGATCAAATATAATGTATTAAGGCCTCTTATGTATCAATGTTACTCAACGATTCACTGTAGTAATTCACGGATGAAAGTTTGTTCCAGTAAAACTTCATGGAGTTACCCCAAGAACATCTTGGAATTAAGTTAAAGAGAAGGCTTCCGTGGTGATTTTATTTTAAAGATTTCAGTTTTTCTGGTTTACTCATGTGATGAACTATATTTCATAGGACGATATTTCCCGGGTGACGGCTTAGTTTATCTGGTTAATAACAGGTCTTATACATTAAAATGTTATATTGTTGAGCCACTCCCCCGATTGCGTTAATTGTTTCAAAATTTGAAATAATCCATTTCAAATGCATAATTATATCAATCGCGGGGACGGCTATACCTTCGCAAATTCTTGGGATCTGTTTTTCTCTACTGTTTCATGAAATATGGACAATGGCAGGAGTAAACACGGTTTTATTCATAGTGAAGCCATGGATTTTGGGGTTGGTGACTGCGAAAGGTATCCCAGTCCTATTTTCCATCATTTGATCACGATATCTTTCCGTTCGTACGCTCAATAAATTGAAATTGCCGCTAATAGCACACGGCAGTGAGTTCGTATGTGGTGCCACACATGAGTCATAACCAAAAGAGAATTGTTTACATTATGGAAATGCAGCTAACATAACAAAAATAAAATAAGGGAAAAATTGCCTCAAGTTACCATTACTCCGTCACTTGAGATCTAAATTATCCCGACTTAAAGTTGATAAATGTGACTCAGGGACTTGCGAGAAAAGAGACTGGCACTAAAATTCACACATTTTACACTATAGATAGATTATATTCGGCAATGCTGATTTGTTAGGTGTCTACGTTGGCAAATAGAGAACTTTTCTGACGCGATTTCTCCCCAAGGTTCGTAAAAAGGAACTCAGTTTCTCTGTGGGGACTGGGTCCGAGATTCGTAATTTCGAAAATTTCATTTATTTTCGAAACTGCATTTTCGATTAGCACCATGTATTTAACATAGGCGTTTTGTTGGGACCGACAGTTTAATTTCGTAAAATCAAAACTTCGTCTTTTCGTGCTTCGTATTATCAAGTTTCTACTGTAATAGTTGGATAGGATTGTATCACAAGGTTATAAAAATTGTTGAGACATCAAGAAAATGTTAATTCCATGGGCACAAGAGTGAAGTTTGACTGTAATTTACATGTGATCTACGTAGATATTAGTCAACCAAGCCTTTTCAGCCAATTACAGCCCGGCCAGCTTAAACTGTTTACTCCAAACTAACCCAAAACTAAGAGACAAAATCTACCTTAGTGGTTTCACTGAGATGTGCACATTACCGAATTTGGTAAAATATAGCCAACTAGGATAGGTAAACAACATGGAAATATAAAATTCAGTCTTCAGCCCCGATGGGCTGTTAGGGAGATAGAGAAGGAGACCCGTGGACAAGGAGTAACAATAATCAAAACCAGCAAGATGCACACACAAATTATGACCCAAATTTAACCTCTCCACCCAAACAGTAACAACAGAAAAGGTTTCTCACTTCCTTAAGGAATAAACTCTCGCACAGTTTCTAAGATGGCAACTAAAAGTAGCAGTGGCTTAGAGAGAGAGAGAGAGATACAAGCACACACAGGGGAGGTGTCATCCCATGAGACCCCAAACCATTGGATGCCTGTACTTCTGCTTGGCTTGGGCATGAATGGAATTTACCCTCTTTGTGCCTCAGGGTAAAACCCTGCCTCTCTAACACCCCGCCCACAGTTGCCCATTACATTTCACCATAAATTACCATCACAACTATTTGAAGCGTATTTGATAAATGCAGGTTTGGAAATGAGTTTGTCATGTTTCACTTGACATTTACAACGCTTAAGTGGTAAACCAATGTTATTATTGACCAAGTTGTTAACCAAGAGTATACAAAAGAACTTAGTTGATAATTACCATAGCATTTTTGTAAAATTTGTAAACTTAAAATAAAAAATAAGAAATGCACTTGCATCCTATATTTTCCGACCATACAACAAACTTATTTTAGTTAAACCCCCACCATCTAGTAAAGTAGATGGCATGAGCAGGGCAGGGGCAAAGGCCACAAGTGGGATCGATGCTGCTCTGCCCTTCAAGGTCAAGAATGGTACGGCCCCCACGGAAACGGCCAGAGGCATCCAAAGAACTCGCTCCCCTAAATGTATTACTGTGCTTTGAGTGCTCATCATGAGAGAGACTTCAATACCATGAAGTAGAGTGCAATGCTCAAGGTGACAGGAGGAGCACTGAAATCTGTATCAATATTGTAACGGCGGCAGCGCTTCCTTGTTTTTCCGTCGATTAGCGAGAAGCACTCGTTTTCGTTTTACCCCTCCCGCTTTCCTTTAGTTTTAGTATTATTTGAGTGAATTGTTTCATTTGTGTCGAAATGTGAGTGCGCGAACAGTGTTCAAACCCCGCGCCAGTTCCAAGTGTCGTGTCCGGCGCTGGCCCGGAAGAGAGCGCAGTTTTGGCTCTAGCATAAGACACCGACCTCCCCTCCCCTATCCCGGCGAGGAGTGCCCGAGGCGATAAGAGGTCCGGCAGAAGGACTCGAGAGGCAGAATAATTGGACTCCCGGCTTTGGCAGCACCTTGATCGACGTGAGAACTCGACTCCCGGCTTCAACACTTTGGCCCCAGCAGTGACTCTTGACTCTCGCCACGGAGCCACCTGACGATTGGGACGATTTCTCAGTCGCTCGCTCGGTAGAGGTTCATCCTGAGGCCCACGACTGCTCAGCTGCTGCCAATCACTGCGGGAATCCTCGCTGACGAGAGGAAATTGACTTCACCCATCTGGAGTCGGCGCAAATTGGTGAGAGGTCTGTCCCACATCGCCACTTTTTCCGCGCGTCGACATCACCTCCACGCCTGGTGTGGTGGGCGACTCCGCCCGCGCCTCTCTCCTCGCCCGAAGCCGATTCGCCCTCCCGTGCCCCCCATTCGTCTCTGCTTTCAAGCCACGCTGGAACAATCAGTGTTTGATGCATTTTTTTGGTTATGGCAGAGGACTTTGTTAGTGCCCTGCAGATTGCTTGACCCTGTTCAGCACCCATTGATTCACACAATCATGTTGTTCTCTTTATTGCATTATTTTGTTACGTTAATTAGATGTAAGTTGCCCCGGTCCCATCCCACTAACTTCCTTTTGTGTCCTTCCTTCCCCGAGTGCTACTCCCCACAATTGATATGAATTTCGTGCTTGATCTTTTTTTTTTTGTTTGACCGCAATAAATGTGTTCATGTTGTTTAATACGACCCTGGACATGTGATTTCTCCAGATTCACCCCTATGCCCTCCTTCCTTGCGTCGCCCCGCATTCAAATCAGCTCGTTCCCACGTCATCCACGACCCGAGATACTCTTTCTCAATGTTTTTTGTGTATTACGCGAACCCGTATGTCACAATATGCATCGGCATGAAGAGTTTACTCATTCATTATTTTAAAAAATTACGGGTGCCATACACACACCAGTTTGATATTCTGCAATGGAAAAGTGTACTAACCGAGGGATCCCTTCTTGCCACCAGCAGCAATCACCAGCTTGTCCTTTGAGGGGTGCACTGCAAGCGATGTAATCCTCTCGGTGAGTAAGCGAGCCACACATCCACACCACATGGACAATTTGCTCACTCGCTCCTTAAATCTTTGGCGGGCATTTCAGAAAGGGAGAGACAGGAGAGGAAGGATGAAAAGCATACGCAGACAACAATGCACCCCTTAACTCTTGGGTTGTCCATGAAACATGATCAACATATCATGCATTGGGAGTCTACTGCCTTTTTACATTTTCACTCCTCTAAAACAACTGCAAGTGACTCACAAGATACTGCACGTGACTCAAAAGATACTACAAGCAAACACATGCAAAACATCCGGAAAGATATAAGGCACTTTGCTTCAGCAACATCATTTCAAGAGAAAAACAGAAAACATATTCTCTTCCTCTGATGCCCAGTTTTCCTAATTTGGCCCATCATCTAATGCTAATGAAGATTTCATTGACAGCAGAGAGATTCACAGCAGTAGCTCTCCACTGATGGCCAATGTTTTGTAACAAAATCAATCAAAGGGAAATCATTAAATATTATGCAGGACATCATGAAAATCCAAAAAAATTGATTGAAGAAGAACTGAGAAGTTTTATGAAATGAAAATACGAGATGCTTACTTGCAGCAAAACTCAATTTACAACTTTTAATATAGAATTAGACATAAGTGCGCTATACAGTGAATTGAAGACATAAAAAGCAACAGGAAAAAAAATACAAATCAGAAAAAGCACATCCCAAAAAATATTAACTAAACATAAGAAACGGGAGTACAACAAAAGCAGATAAATCAATTTGCCTCCACTTGTGGAATTTTGACATATTGAGATGAAATAAAATCACTTTGTATAATCCACACACACTTTAATTGGTATAAACCCCAATTATACAAAGTGATTTTATTTCATCTCAATATCATCTACGACTTCCTGGAAATATATTGAAGGCCAATGGTGGATGGCTAGTGGTATGAATCTCTGCCGCGAAATGGCGACATGGTAGAAGACTATCAGAGCCACTTTGCCAAACTATTTATCCTAACATATTCCCATTACCCCTCATACAGCATCATTCCCTACCACGACCCTTTGGACCCCCTCCATTGAGATTAACATGAAATTACGCAATACACAGAAGCTCTTAGGGGGAGAGAAAACAACAAGTGCAACCAGATACTTTTATTGCGGAATGGGCTGTGAGGAACATATTCGCTCTAGATCAGCACAGTTCAAGCAATGGGAGAGACATGCCATTTTTCTTTCATCAGTGAACAGATGAAGCCTTTAGTTCAAACTGTATATCAGTTGCCGTTGAGTTGTTCCATGATAATAGATTAAGTCAGTTTACAATCGATTAGTCAGTTTATTTTATCATGATTCTGAAAATTGATTTGTTCATTACATAATAACATTTCTGCCGGAACAGCCTAATTAACACGATGGACAGCATTCTACAATGTTTCGCTTCACACAGTGTTGAAGGCACTCCATATGCTCAAACAAATGTACATACCTCCTCAGAGCAGAGCAATGAGGGAGCGAATCAAATCTAGACTACCTTATATATAGAGCATGGAAAAAAAGTCTTTTGACTTTTGTAAAAGTGGGACTTGAGTGGTTTCAGATACAAATCTTCACTAATCTCATTAAATAAAACATCTTTTAATGACTAGTTCAGAGACTTTTTGGGACTTTGTTGGTGTGGTGGGACTTTTTCTGATAAAACAGACTTTTCTGGGCCTTTTTATTTAAACCACATGCCTAAGTTAATATTTGGATGTTGTGATCACTTTTGTTCAGCTGGGCATTGGACACATCTGTTTTTTTTCATATGGTTCTCCATGGAGCAGAGATGTACTGCAAAAATGTAAGCTCCTGACCATTGTTAATGCGAAATTAAATTAATAGCTCCAGAAAGTGCAATGAATTCTTTCCATTGTGGCAAGTTCAGTTCAGACCTTCGCTGCATTTGGACATATTCCGCTCCGTGGTTAGAGGCAAGGGGCCATGCATTGGGGAAAGCATGTGTTTAGTTGAAGTTTCCTACCAACATGAGACCATGCAAATTCTGCAAAAAATCTTTAAGAAGTTCAGTTTCTTTGTCTTGTGTTGACTGCCAATTCAAGTTTCACAGAAATTGCTTGAAAATCCCTCTTAACAAAGAAGACATTGAATCAAAGCAAAGGAATCATTGCGAGCAAGCAAGTGTGGAGGTGTCATGAGTGCTAAGTGTCTCGCAGGAGTAACATGAGCCTTGAGTGTTCAAGTTTAGCTCTCACAAGTGCCCCTCTGAGTGAATATACTGACACGTTCAACAAATTACTTCAAGAAATCAAAGTAAATATAAAAGAAACGTAGAGTGTAATTTAGGGGACTCCTTGAACAAGTTGCATGAAAGGCTTGATGACCTCTCCTCAGCTATTAATGCTCATGGTAAGATAGTGGACGAGTGTTTTGCTAAAATGGATTTGTTGTTTCAAGAAAATGTAAATTTTAAGAAACAAATATCGGCACTTGAAAACCAGTGCAATGACCACGAAAAGTGAATGCTCTCTAAATCCATTGAGTTATATGGCTACCCCCTGAACACAAACGAGAACCTGATGAGCGTTGTTTGTCGAGTCGGAGCTAGCCTAGGGGTTAAAGTGGACGTGAGTGACATAGATTATTATTATCACTTCAAAGAAGCTGGTGGCTCTGAAGGAATTCATGTTGAATTCCTCCGGGTACAGCTAAAGGATGACATCCTTGCTAACAGAAGAGTGAAGAGGGATTTTGCAACCGGTCACCTTGACATTCATGGTCCGTCCTCGTCGATCTACATCAACGAGGTGCTTTGTGCTAATAGATGGCGGGTTTTGAATGAATGCAGCAAAAGCAGCGAAGAAAGAAAAGAACAACCAATTTCTCTGGATATGAGGGGGCAAACTTCTGATGAGAACGGCAGAAAGAGAGCCGGTATTTGTACTCACGTGTATGAATGACATTAATAACTTGTAATAAAATGACAGTGCCATACAATTCTCATAATGCTCTTACTATCGTTCACCAAAATATTCATAGCCTTCGAAGTAATTTTGATTTATTTTTGGCTCACCTTTATGGGTTCAAGGATTTACCAGATCTTATTATTTTGACTGAAATCTGTATATATGAACATGAATTAAACCTATATAAAATATCCGGAAACAAATCATTTGCTTGCTGCAGTGATACCCGGATACCCGCCCACGGAACTATTATTTTCGTCAAAAGTGAACTTAAGTGTAATTAATAAAAAAGTGTAAGTCTTAAGTTGTTGCTGACTCCCTCTGCTGACTGTGTTCTTGTATCAGTGAAGTGTGGCATAATTGAAACACATGTCCTCGGTATCTACAGGGACTTACATTACTCGATACAAATACATTTCTGAACTTGAAACAATACTATCAGAACTGACAAACAATTTAGTGGTTGTTGGTGACATGAATATCAATATTCTTGATTCAACCAAAGATTCCACCCAGTGGCGTAGCCAGGTTTTGGGTCTGGGGGGGGGGGGGGGGGCAGAAAATTTTCAGGGGGAGCCGACTCATGAATTAACCAGTTCACTAAACTTTACAAATTTTGGTGATGCAATAGGAGGATGGGTTTGTATAGAATATAAAAATTGACTACGTATTATACACATTTATTTATTTAGCTCTCGTTACAATGCTGTAGTCCGTATAGCTAATTCTCACTGGTCATTGCAGCTCTGAGAATTGCCTGGAAATTCAACTGAAACTGTGTTCATACCATAACGTACACTCAATGAAAAATGGCGTACTTTGGAAACGTCAATTTTTGAGTAAATTATTAGATAATTAAACTTCATTTTTTTAATCTCACCAACAATAATCTGCAATGCCTCACTAGCCAAGGCTTGAATGATGTCACTTTGTAAAGACAGGCTTAAGTAAGTTTCATTGTTTTGAGCTCTCGAGATGGCTAGCCATTGTTGTATCGTATCTCGCAAAAACTCTCACAAGCTCTAAAAAATGTCCCTCGTTACTCCCGACGTTTTGTCGCAAACCAAATTCTCGATTGCCACGTAAAGGCAGACCTTGTTTCGAGAGATACATGATATCAATTAATTGTTTCATTATTTGTTTTTTTTTAATCATTTCATTTTGGGCTTGATTAAGGTTTACCTCGATTGTACAATGTTTTTGGAATCTGTACCTTGTAATTAAAAATATATTTTCTGATTGGCAATGGCCTTGGGTTTCTTCATGCCATTCTATTTTCTCTGCCCCTTTCTTAAAATTCGAGACACCCATGTTTGGATCTGACCAATTATCATTTAGCCTGACTTGTTTATCTTCAAACAGTCAACATGAGAAACATGACATGATGTTACCCCTGGGCGAATCAACCAACCAGTATCTATTGACTTCTTCACCCGATGGAAGTTTCTTCTTATACCATTCCTTGTAGAATCGTCTATGACTGTCATTGTAGTCAAAAGAATCGAAAGTGTCACTAAGCCCAGGTTGACACGGACCTATTTCTAACCAAGTTCGAACTTTAGATGGGCCAATCGAAATGTTACGAAACAGAAATGGGTGATTGATGGGTAATCAACATTGATATTTTCAATCAAATTATTACTGTCAGACAAGAGTTCACTTTCATCTCCCTATGGTAAATCGATACGATCGTATCTCTTCTCTTCAGATAGCCCAAGGTTTTCGCAAACGCCTGCCGAAGTCCTTCCCCCACTGCTGTTGCAGTCATTATCGCTGATTGCGATTGCAGAGATATTCCTGCAAAGGCCTGATCCTGACGCCGTCGGCGAAACTGGATGCTCTGGGTGTGTCGTGTCATTCATATAGTGTTAGAAATAACCCAATAATAATAATTGGTAATGTGCTGAGTTTAAAGCAGTACAATTTGCAGAATTGTCTGTGTACGCAGACACTCTACAAACAGTCCGTAGCGATGCGGCCTCAAGAAGTGTATTTAAATTTCAACAAAAACTTATCATGCATGTACATTGTACATGAAACTGATACTTACAGTTTGTTGACACAGTAGTTTTCGTTTGAATCGGGAGACAAAGTTGTTGTTGCAGATGATACCAATGAAGACTCAACTAGTCGCTAATTATCGGGTATGGAATTTTGTGATGACCTAGCGGTCGAATTGACATCAGGTAATGCCGATGTTAAATTTGCACACGTCTTAGCAATGTTTCGTTTATCTAAATCTACTCTAGCTTTGCGCCCTTGAGCGCCACTTTTTAACCTTGTCCAGACATTACTTAAATATAACACTAATAAAGTCAAATGTGCACACACCAGGCGAGACGCGAATTCTCCACTAAACTCTGACAGTCATCACGGTCAACCCTGTTGTTGTGGTGGGGCGGCTAGAGAAGAGAGGGTGAGGGTGTACAGGGTAGGTACCTACTCTACGTCACGCACACGGTAGCCAGACTGAGTGACTCAATGCTAACATTTCTCACTTACCAATGCACAAAGTCAGTTCAAACTAGACGTGGGTGCCACGCCACGCCGCTGAACGCATGACCGGCGCGAAATCGGTGCAGTTGCGATCATTGTTAGTCAATCTGCCGTGACGCGTGGCAGTTGGCAGTGTTTGCTTACTTTGTTGGTACCTAGCAGCCAGAAGGCTGGGACGCTTCCCTCTCATCCCTTTCTTCCTCTGGATGATGTAGCTCCGACTGAGGACTTTAGGATGAATGAGATCTTTAGAGTGGAAACATTCACAGACTTAGGGGCACCAGAACACAGAGGGCGGGTGGGGCATTGGCCCCCCCTGCCCCACCCCTTCGCTGGATACAGTACTGATTCCACCCTTTATATGGAAATGATGAGCTCTTTTGGTCTTTCTAGCCAAATTGAAATACCAACTAGGATTACAGGGAACTCATCTACCTGTGTTGACCATGTATTTGTCAGAATTAACAATGCTTTTATGTATGATCTCAAATCTGATGTTTTAGATATATCAATAACTGATCATTCGATGCTGGCAATTTCCATTTCTAGAAAGGAAAAAGTAACTTCCACTGTAAAAACTAGAAATGACGAGGTGACTTAAATCGATTATATCTTTTGAAATTTGGCATTGAGTATAGACTGGACGCCCTTCTTCTGTGAAACTGATACTTGTGAGGCTCTCTCTCGAATCCATGAATCATTAATAAGCAGTTTATCTTCTTTCAAATTTAGGAAGGCAAATATTTGTCATGATAAAAAACTGAAACCCTGGATGACTGACACATTACTTCGTCATATCACGAGGAAAAATTACTTGCGGAAAAAATGCAGGTGCCACCCAAATAATGTGGGGATAGGAAATGAATTTTTCAAGTGCAGGAACAAACTGAAATTTGAACTTAAGACCACCTCTAATAATTATTATACAAAAAAGTTCCAAATGTACAAGGGAAATTCAGAAGAGCAATGGAAACTTTTTAAAGAGCAAACTGGGGAAATTAGTAATAGTCGAGATAGAATTTATCTACAAGAAGACGGTAAGATTATATCTACTAGAACAGTAGACCCCCGCTTTACGATCTGAGCTGATTATGCACGGGCTTTTTAAAATTTCAAATTTTGCCGATTCTGTTTCCACACGCACAATGTGTTATTCATTCAAATTCTAAGCCTTATTTGTTAACAAAACACATTTTTTAACATAGCAACATTTACATATTCAATGTTACTAGTAATTAAAAGCTGCCGGCGAGGTTAGGACAAATGTTGCAATGCGCTACCGCAAATCATCTCCGGCGAGATATCCGAACATTCATTACGTAGTCAGTATCAAATATATTTGAAAGAAAAATAAGGCCTTCATTATTCATTATTAGAGACCTGTAAAAGGCAGGGTTATTTTTTAGCCAGAAGTGGTGTTATTATTTGCAAAAGTGGTGTTATTTTCATGACAAAATATTTGGTGTTAATTAAGTGCCCTCCTCCTAGTAGGTCAACCTGTTGGTAATAAGTTCTTGATAAGATGCCATCAATTAGGGAATATTAAACAATTAATAACTTGCTGAATTCACATTTTATATTTTTGTACATTTCACATAACCAGCTTACAAAGAGATACAAATTACAGTTAAATGTCCATATTTTCAAATTAAAAAAATCACCAGTGTGACTGTTCAGGCTACGGGTTCGTGTGAGGAGAGTTTTCCCCTGTGTGACGTAAGTTATGGTGGCTTCAGATTTAAGGGTGCCGAGTGGTCACTCTGAGAGACTGTCATTTCCTGTGGAACTATGCAGTAGAACATTCTAGAAGAGGGGAGGGACCCTCTCCCCTCTAGGAAGGATGATGCAACCCCCCTTCCCCTGGGCCTGGCCCACCGTACATAAGGGCCGCGGAACAAGCAGTATCATCAGTTCCAACCCCTAGGAGTAACATCGTTTGTGTTGCAGTGCTCTCGGCAGCAGACTTTGAATGCCATCCTAAGCGTGGTGTGAGCAGGCAGAAGTCAACCAACACCCGCAGCGACGAAGACATCCAGCAGTCAGCCTACCACTGCAGCCGAGGGCCCCAGTATTCTATCATTTCTCTCTCCAGTACTCGGAGTGAGAGATCGTTTGTACAGCCTGCTTGTGTATAGAGTCCAGCAATTTGAACCCGCCTATTAAAACCTCTTCATTCAGTCCACTTGGGTCTTTTTTTCAACAAGCAAAACCTGACCCCCCTACATTTTTTGGTCCTTTGGGCCGGATTCTATACACAAGTACTGCTCCACGAAGAGATTCTCTGCACACCTACGGCGCTATGGAGAGATTCTACGCACTTGTACGGCTTCGACAGTGAGAGGAGAGATTACGTACAACTACGGTCTTCTTGATGCAGCAGTGACTGGCAGACGTACCCTTGGCAGGGTCTCGATCACTTCATCGTACCCTAAGCAGCGACACCTCTTCGAGGGTGGACTTCCTTGAGGCAGTGGCAGAGAGGCAGTAATGCATTCTTGGCGGCAGTGGCACTACTCACCGGCCGATCAACTTCGACGGGAAGAAGAATTCATCGGCTATGGCCAGCTCATAGATGGGCAAGGCAGCCATCTCGCATTCATCTCTGCATCTTGGCCCATGGTGTATCAGCGGCGGGCGGAGTACTTCATTTGAAAGCTAAGTTTTACGTTTAGTTTGGTTCTTTCCTTTTGTTCCTTCCTTCCTTTCCTACACCTTATTCAGTAATTCCTCACTATTGAGACTAAGGCCAAGGAAATTTTAATTAAGTCTTGAGGATTAGTTACATGATTTGTGATATTTTGTATCATCCATTGTACTTGTCAACAGGGAAATAAATAAATAAATAAATAAATAAGGCGAGCCTCCCTCGCATGAAAAACTATGAGGCAAAGTTCGAACAAGATTCAGATCTGATCAATTTGAGACTATGTGCAGAAAGGATGCCAAACATATTCCAAGAATACGACGAAATTCAACACCAATTGGAAATGGGCGATGAAGGCGAACATGAGCAAGACAGAATTATTTGAGGACACGTATATGGAAGTACTAGCAAAAATGACTTCTAAATTAGAAGAGCAAACAGGATCAGCTCAATCAGCCCCACAATCAGAGTGCAGTGCAGTTAGCTTATAGCATTCAAGGAATCTTAAGCTTCCAGACATTAAATTACTGAATTTTAGTGGGCAAGTAACCGCAATCAGACATTTTAACAACGTATTTACAAGTCTAGTGATAAAAATCAATGGCATAGATGACACTCAACGGTACTATTACTTGCTGTCATTTCTCAACAGCGAAGCACATACGTTAATAGAGAATTTACCCATCATTTTCGACAACTTCAAAGTAGCATGGGATATGGTTTGTAAGCGGTATGACAATCCCAAACTTATTGCCACAGCGCATATAAAGGGTCTTTTTTCACTGCCAGCAGTCAGCAAGGACACAGTAGTTGACATTACGACATTGTTAAATCAGCTGGTCAGTAACTACAACGCATTATTAGTGTCTCATTTGAATGTACAGGCCTGGTCAATGAAAACGCAACACCCACGGGCATGCTTCCAAGCAACTTCCGCATGAAATTTAAAACACCAGTTTCCCTCGACAGTCTGGCAACCCTGAGGATGTGATACCCCAAATCGAATGGAAGGAATGAATGATGAGGGTGCGGCATATTTTATATTAACCCACTGTCGAGAAACTTAGCAAGGGAGATCAACCCTGGAAGTCTGCGAGCGGCTGAGACGCCCAAAGAAGTAAAAAGATCCCTGAAGAAGCCCTCTCCACAACAGCTCGGGAAGCCTCTCACCGTGAGCCAACGGGACCTACACCCTTCAAGGACGCGCCCTCCATTCGTACGACTATACTTACAAATGGGGCCTTATCACTCCGTCAATTATATGACTCAAACATCGCCTTCATCAGTTTCAAAGCCTATTTTCTGCATAGCTTGGTGAGCATTTTAGCAGTCACACCATATCTATACTTGTGTGAATCGGCTGGTGGCACTGCTGAGGAATTTCCACTCGCTTAAAATATTCCAAACCGATATACATTAACAAGTGATCAAAGTTCCTGAGAAAATGCCACCTCTCACTCCCAGAAGAAGGAATCAGGTGGTTGGCTTATTAGAAGCCAATTTATCATGCAGGGAGATTGGCCGAAGAATGGATGTTGCTCCTTCAACAATCTCTAGATTGAAGGCAAGATGGGAGATGGAGCATACAGTTGAAAGAAGAGAGGGTTGAGGCAGATGAAGAATAACCATAGCAGAAGATGACGATCGACTTGTGGATTATGTGAGGGATAATCTGTTCAGGACATCCAATGAAACTCGAATCGCAACAAATTACCCGGCAAGTTCGACAACGGTTCAGCGGAGAATCTTGGCCACCAATTTGCATAGCAGAAGAGCAGCCATTAAGGAAATATTAACTCTGTTCATCGCACAGCACGCCTCCAATTTGCACAGGATAATTTGCGGAAAAACGAAGAGTTCAGGGATAGTGTCATATTTACGGATGAAAAAACATTTTCTTCCACATCATGTGGGCTAATACTGGTTTATCGTCCTCCTAATACTAGATTTGAGACCAGATATATCCACAAACGGGCAAGGTCTGGAAGATTCTCGGTCCATACCTGGGAGTGGATATCTTCAGATGGTCCAGGAGTATGCTGGAGGGTGGATGGAAATTTAAATGGAGCAAAATACATAGAAATATTGGATGATGTGATGCTCCCATCTGTAATGTCAGGTTATGCCCAAGATTTCATGTATCAACAAGTAAATGAGCTTTGAAATTATCTAAATCTATACAAAAATATGAGCGATTCTGTTATAAATGTTTCAAAACACTCTAAGCTATGGCTTTATATGTTTTCTTTGTTTGGCAGTCACTCGAGAATAGAAATTAGTAGGGTGAATTTTCCAGTCTTACCTCTCTATGCTCCTCAAACCTATGCATCTACGACACATTTAGTCTATATTGTATGCCTATATTGGAGAGGAAATACCATTGTGCCTCTTAAAATAAATCTTTGAGGTGTTGACTGTAATGAATATCATAGAAATTATTCTATCTGCATTTAGAAATATTCGCCGTGATCTATTTGAATTATATTCTTCAAATTTTAATTAAGTTTTGTTCACAATTGTATGAGTGGTAACAACTTCCAATCGACATTTATCACAACAGGACAACTCACGGGAGCACACCTGTAGGCTGGCAAAAACTTGGTTTGAAGAAAACCATATACGACAATTGGCATGGCCAGCCAGAAGTCCAGATCTCAATCTGATAGAAAATATTTGGGCATGCATAGTGAGAGATATTCAAAGAAAAAAATGTAAGACCGACAAATGCTGATGAGCCCCTGGCATCAAATAGAAGAGGAATGGGAAAACATAGGGGTTGCACTATGCAGAAATGTGGCACGGTCTATGCCTCAACGCTTGCAATTAGTGATCGATAACAAAGGTGGATTGATAAATTATTGATTAAAAATTGTAAAGCTTCTTTGTTCGATTAAAATGTGGTATATGTTGTGATCTATTATAGTAATTTTAATTGGAATATTTTTGCTGTGGAAATATTGGAAATTTTTTGCTTCATTTAAGTTTTTTGCTTCATTGAAGACTCGATTCTCAATAGATAAAAAAGAATTTTTATTTTCTACGAATCCCACTGAAATGTAAGCTACATTTTAAACTAATCTCCTAGTCATAGACATTTAATTTCCTTAATTAAATTATTTCGTCAACGTGCTTGTGGCAAGTTCGGATGTGAACTATAAGAGACATAACGTAGGTATCAGCAAGCTAGGTCATTCTTAACAGATCCTCTCAATGGATGGAAATAGACCGTAGAAAAGATCTATAAAAATCACTTACTTGAAATGCCGTCACTTAACCTTGATTTATGAACTTGCATATCGATCATAATTCTCAAAAAACCTAAGAAAAGCAAAGGTCAATCATTGACAGCAGGTGTCCGAAACCGAACCCATTATGAAACTCAATGGTGAATCATGAAAGTTTAGAAATAAGTTCTAAAAACAATTTAACAATCTACGAGTTAGAAATCCTTCCAGACAAAGCCATGAATGATATCTATAACTTTTTTAAGAAGCAGCATACTCAAATCCATAAATAATTGGATGGCAATATCTACCAATTTCCGAAATAAATGAAACATGTTGGCACATACATGAATATCTTAATTGTGTGTGATTCGCGGTGTGAAAGCTAATGAAAGTAATAGATACTCATTGTTTAATTCAAGAGGTTTTGTTTGCCAACAATGCAAATGGTAGATTCTGGAGTAAGGATGAAGCAAGGCTCGAGACTCAGCTTAAAATATAAAAAACTCATACGAAGATCGGAAGATAAACAATATGCATTGTATTCCAATGTTTCCAGTAATGTCATCGCATGTTCAGAGCATTTTATTCCTCGTCGATTAAAAAACACCCCCACCCCAACCAGCCTAAAGAATGCAAAGCACAATATCGCATCTTGCAGTGGACGAAGCGTGCGGACGAAACAAGAGAGCATCATCACTCAACCTTTAAACCCATACCCGCAGCCCAAAAACATCGTCATTCCACCCCACCCACTTGAGGTCCCCCTTCCTCTTGCCCCAACTCAGGGTTGCCAGACCGTTGAGAGAAAATGGTGTTTTTAATTTCGTGCGGAAGTTGCTTGGAAGCGCGTCCGTGGGTGTTGCATTTTCATTGACCAGGACTGTACCATTGCACGAAGTTCTCTCACAGATTGTTCTAGAGAGACTTGACGAACTGAGTCGCAGAGAATGGGAACTGAAGCCGGATCCTCATCAATTCGCAAGATTAGACGAGTTGATAGAATTTCTAGAAACAAGATGTCAAGCATTAGAATTGGTCAAGTCCAACCAAGGCGTGTGGCATGGTGCAACGGCTTCCAAGCATCAGGAATCAGATAAGTCATCGCGAACGCCTAAAAGAAAGGCATTTTTGACCACTAATAGTCAATGTGCATTCTGCAATCAAATACATTCCTTCCATAAATGTGCAGAATTCTTAAGGAATAGTCTTCGGCAGTGGAGCGAATTTGTGAAGCAACATTCTCTTTGTGTCAATTGTTTGCAACCAGGGCACAGAGTTAATCAGTGCATATCAGATTGTATTGTCATTGTCATATTTGTCATTGTGGAAAACGACACCACACACTTCTGCACAGGGCAGGAGGAAGCAATACCTCGGTGAGGCAGCAGCAGTCACTTCATCATTCAGAGAATGCTTTGCCAGAAGACGTTGGTGGCACTAGACCGAGCAACACCATGACTCAACACATGACTGCTCGCTGAAGGGAACTCCACAAGCTCAAGTACTTTTATCCACTGCATTGGTCAAAGTACGAGACAGCAGCGGGAGGTATCACATTTGCAGGGCACTACTCGACTTGTGCTCTCAATCTAATTATGTTACAGAATCACTTGTACAACGCTTGAATTTAAAGAAGAAATGAGAGCATACACCAATTGAAGGTATTAACACACAACAATCACAAGTGAAACATAGTACCACTCTCAAGATACAGTCAAGATTGAGTTCATACAACATCACAATTAACTGTTTGGTTCTACCGAAAATAGCTGGAAACATACCTTCAGCACATCTGAATGCTATTAATCGGAACTTTCCAAGGGATCTTCCACTTTCTGATCCTTCGTTCAATGAACCTGGTAAAATTGATCTACTGATAGGAGCAGAGATCTTCTCCCATCTTCTCAACCCAGAGCGGTAGACCGGTCCTTATCCAGTGATTCAGAACATAGATTTGGGATGGATATTAACGGGGAGGTTTCTTCCTCAAGACGCTGCTACTTCAACTCTTCTTCCAAAGAAGACCTTCCTTACGAAGGCGCGCATCCTCAATGTGCAGTTGCAGCAATTGTGGGAGATGGATGACTTCACTCAACCTCCACGATCCAAGGAAGAAATGGAATGTGAGAGGCATTTCGTTGACAACAAAACTAGAAATGCTTCAGGACGGTGTGTAGTCAAATTACCATTTAAGGAAAATCCAGAGCAGTTGGGTGAGTCACTTGAAATGGCGACTGTCAGACTTCATCATTTTGAAAAACGTCTTGATAAAAGTCCTGATTACACTAATTTCTTAGCCGAGTACAAAGCTCTTGGACACATGGAGGTCGTTCAAAACTTAGACAGTGGCTCAGCAACCTCATACTACTTACCTCATCATCCTGAGTTAAGGGATTCAAGCACTACAACCAAGACAAGAGTAGTCTTCGATGCATCGGCAAAGACAGCCTCCAGAAAGTCCTTGAAGAATGTTCTACTTCGTAGTTCCACATAATATGACCGTCTCTTAGAGGGACCCTAGCACTATTTCTCCTAGCTAGGAGCACTCCTATTTCCGAAGCTACCATAACTGACGTCACACAGGGTAAAACTCTCTTCACACGAACCCTTATCCTGAACAGTGACCAAATTTTCTTCTTGTAGATTTGTTCTCCTATTTGTTAATACAGTGTTATAGGAGGAAAGAAACCTCTCTTAGTCCACATTTGCAGAGATCCAAATGGCTTCCAGGCACTTTAATGCAAATGATGGTTCACACACATTTAGTACCTGAATTGCTTTAACTATATCCAATGAACCCAGGGAATTTTGTAGCAGTAATATTCTATGAAATTCTCCAAACCCCTACATTAAATTTTCCATCTCAACTGACTCAAGGCCAAGAACTTTTTTCAATTTTGTGACAAAGTTGGGGTTCGCCTCTGTTGTGAGAACTTCTGAGGGTCAAAAACTGAGATGTTTTCAAATACAGTTGAGTACCCCTAATCCGGAAATCCCTAATCCGGGAACACCCGTAATCCGGCAATATTTCCAAGGCATACTTCGCGGAAAACAAACTTTTTTGCCGAATCATTTACTTCGTAATTACTGAAACTGTAACCCATTCTAACAAAAATTCTCCCATTCAAGAACGAGTATCGTAAGATTTTTTGCATACAATGTTGTCTATATTACTTATTGTGTATTTGCTATTATTTATTTTACTACTACTATTTGCTACTATTTACTATATTACTTATTGTATTGCGCAATGAAGGTGTTTATTCAGCAAATTGAAGACATCACTAAATTGTACGTCGTTGCCAAGACGCGAGTGTGTGACGTCACGGAGTGGACAGTGTCTTACCTTGCATGGCGCGCGCATGTTTGCTTTGTACCGAGCGTTGACGGCGCGACGTGGACAACAGACAGCTCATTGAATCGTATTAAACACAGTGGAATAAGGATTGCAAGGAAAATTGGAAGCGATGAAAAATTTTTACTTATCTGCTGTATATACTCTTTGATGTCCAGCAACACGTTTATATGTTATACGCATTCCTTTCACTCAGCCCTTTTGCGAGACTACCGGTTGACCGATTTTATTTTTGTGAGTTTAGAAGTAGTTTATTTCTTTTTTTCCGAATTACTTGTCGAATTATACAGAATTTATTCAAACTTAATTGAAGTTGTTATAATTTATCGAATTCCCGCATTAAAAATATCGCGGACCCCATAATTATGCTGGTTACTACCACAGCACCCGTAGTCCGGCAAAATCCCTAATCCGGCATCGCTCGAGTCCCGACCGTGCCGGATTAAAGGTGCTCAACTGTACTTTTCTACTTGGGTCTTCTACTATAATAGAACTAAGTTTCATTGATGCCTTACTGTCACATGCACTAGTATCGACTTTACAGCTGCAGCTTTAGAAGTTGTCATGTGTTGCAATGAATTAGTAGTTTTCTCAAAAAAATACCACTCTGAATATTATCGAGACTCATATTTAATTTCTCAACTCTCCATGCAATGTGTGTGCATTAGGATAGCTTGAACCCTCCAGTAATTTAATCAAGTCAACCAGCTGTTACCCATGCTCCATTACAAATATTGCCTGGCATTGAATGGAGTCAATAACATCATTATTTAAAGAACAAAAGTATCCTATACCTGAATTGTGAATCATTTCCTCAGTGTTACAGAAGTCAACAATGTCTCGAAAATAAACCGCTAAGTAAAAAACACTAAGGAATCAAGAGTTCCATCTGGTGACAACAGGGATAGGTAATAATGCACAACTCTGTCTGTAAGAAATTTTTAATATAAATGTTTTCTTTTTCTTGTGTGAAGGAATAAACTTTTGGTCAGCAGTACTGCTCCATTAAGTTCAGTCATCTCATGGATCCAAATATTTCCCACAAGATTTAATTTGTGAGCCCAACATTGGGTGTGGATTAACTCCTCACCGATAATCAGTTTCAAGCCTGTTACACGCTCAGTCATATATCTTGCTGAATCTGTTACAACACTTTTAACATCAGAGTATTGTACGTTATAAACCTTTAGGGATTAAAAAATTGCCCTAATACATTGGGTTGCATCGACAGATTCTAGAAAGTAGACTCCACCTAAATAAAGTAACGGCTGTTCATTGAAATCTTTGAATATCCTAAACAATACAACTACACATCTGCTAGTTCTGTCCGTGGTTTCATCGCAAAAAATATCAATGGGCTTCCCTTGAACTGCTTCTTGCACTTCTTGAATTCGGTCATTGGCCAGATCATTAACATATTTTTCTCAAAGTGTTCTAGCATGGGGTAAGTCACCAGCCCCTGAATTTAATTGTACATAAAAAGGAAGAGGTGAATGAATTCTAGCAAGAATAACAAAGAAAATGCAGGATTTAGAAGTTTTGGTCAATATTCATAGAAACCTTTCATGCTAGTATGCATTATGAAATGGGTAGGTATAGGAAAAACACAGAAAAAATATCACTAATAGAGGTAGATGTCTCGGGTTTCCATCCGGGTCAAAGGAGTTATCTCCGACATGTTTCGGCAGCTTATTCCGCTACCGTCTTCAGGGATGAATTCCATCTTCCGGGATGTCTTCAGGGATGTCGGGACCATCTTCAGGGATGAATGATTCAATACACTTCATCCCTGAAGATGGCAGCGGAGTAAGCTGCCGAAACATGTCGGAGATAACTCCTTTGACCCGGATGGAAACCCGAGAAATCTACCTCCATAGCATACACCGGGAAAGCCTGAAATCTTTTATCACTAATAGTCTGGTGCAGCTACTAATAACATCATTTAATACAAACCTTCATCATATTTATTTAACCATCTTCTCATATTTGGATCGTCCACCTTTTCAATCGGGATGTTCGCTTTAATGAAGGCCACTAGTGTCTTTTGATAAAGTGTAAGAGGCATCTCTCTTCTTAGTTGTTTGAAGCAGTTTTGATATGGATGGTAGTCGTTTAGTTCCACTTTCACCGGCAGAATTTTTTTCAACACTAGTTTTATGTTTTTCACTCAAAATGTGTTTCATCCAGCTGTCCTTCCTTTCTCACGAGACAGTTGTGTTGCAAAAACAACAAAGAATTGTTTCATCATCAGCACAATATAATCCATGATGTCAAAATTCTGCCTCGCGCAGCTTTGCTGTCACCGTCCACTTCGGCATTATATGTTTTGAAGAAAGTAATACAACTGTCACAAAAGATATCACTTTGCCAAAGACTTCAACGATGGTATGCCACTTTGAACTCGCTCTATAATTTAGAGCTTTCCCGGGATTATTTCAACGAGAGCACTGCAAGTGGCGATGTAATGAACTACGTTGCTTTGCACAACTTTGTAGACTTCTTAAAAGAGAGGCATCTTTTTTAACACGAATTTGTTCCTTTGTAGATATCATTTTCACAAGGAAGGCATCTTTATTTTAACTAGTTTGCCCTCATTTTTGCAGAAAAATTCACATTATCGCATTTGCGAGTTTTGCATGTCCCTAGTCATTATACATGCAAATTTTTACCATTGTGAAATTCTAAAATACAAACTCTTTACCCAAATAGTAACTTCATGTTCAAGTGTATTACTTACAAACGAAGTGATACGATACCTCAGTGGATATATCTGTAGCTAGGTAATAAATCAGGTGAATGAAACGAGTTAAATAATAACTTAATACTATGATGAATGACAGGGTTGTAATGTGATGGCTAATATGTGTGAAAATGCTTCGAAATTAAAGTCCCTTATGACTTCCTTCCATCCACTACCAAGAGACACAGTGTCGCACTGCCATCTGGTTCGCCGATTGCACTCTCTCCCGTATTGTCAAGGTCAGTCTTTGAGTGTCTTCTGTGCAAAGTGACGTGGGTAAAGAAGCACGTAGTTTGTACTGAGAATCTCTCTTTTCAAACTGCATTTACTCTTCCAGATTGAGAAAAGTTTGTGGTTTATTGTGAGGAGTTTTTGTAGTGACTATGCCCCCCAAAGTGCATCCCAAGCAGAAAATAACAATTAAAACAAAGCAAGAGATTGCCAAAAAAATATGATGAGGGTGCTCGGGTTAGCACTTTATCACGTGAGTACGGTTTTTTACAGTCAACGATATCAACGATAATTAAACAGAGTGCCTGAGAGAAATTAAAGTTACCGATGCATATACTTCTTTGCAAAAGGGAAGAGAGTTGATTTCTGAAATGGAGAGACTCCTGTTACTGTGGATCAGAGAGAAGGGACTGAAAGGTGACACTGTGCCTGGGCAATTTATATGTGAGAAAGCCAAACCAATTTTTGAAGATCTTCAATGAAAAACACCTTCAACGAAAGCTACACGGTACGAAGAATTTAGAGCGAGCAAAGGCTGGTTCGAATGATTAAAAGGAAGAACGGGAATTAAAAGTGTCGTAAGGCATGGCGAAGCAGCGAGTGCAGATACAGAAGCAGCAGAAAAATATGTAGTGCACTTCAATGAAATTATTGAAAACAAAGGTGCCCATAGCAGGTGTTTAACGCCAATGAGACGGGCCTCATTTGGAAAAAAGACATACATTACAAAGAAAGAGGCTGCCTTACCTGAACATATGACCATGAATGACAGGCTCACACTTTGGCTGGGAGCTATTGCTTCAGGTGACCTTTAACTGCAACCCATGCTCTTATACCACACAGAAAACCCAGGGTCTTCAAGAAAAACAAAGTGGACAAGCGCAATTTGTGTGTCTTTTGGTGTTGCAACAAAAAAGCTTGGGTGACACGCCAAATTTTTAATGAGTGGGTGTTATCGGAGTTCTGCCCTCCCATAAAAAGCTAGGTAACTTGAGAGTACAGACCTGCCTTTTAAAGCAATGTCGGTTGGTACTGGATAGTGCCCCAGGTTATGACCCAAATCTTGCCGCATCCATCGAAGCAGAATTTGACTTTGTGAAAGTGCTATTCCTTCCCCCCAACACCTCTTCTTTGCTACGATGGATCAAAAAGTAATTACCAATTGCAAAAAAATATTTAAAAAAGGTGTTTGCTAAGTGCTTGGAGGAGACTAGCCGTCCAAATTCCATCTCTCTGAATGATTTTTGGAAGTAACACTTCAACATTTTGAGAGTATTCGTTTAATCATGGACTCATGGAATGAAGTTTCCATCAGATGCCTGAATTCAGCGAGGAGAAAGATTTGGCTGGAAGTTGCACACAATTTTCAAGGCTTCGATGAAGAGAAAGTGAAAGGCGAGGAAATTATTGACCTCAGTCATACATTAGTGCTTGAGGTGGATGAAGATGACATCGAGGAGCTAATCGACAACCACGGAAGAGAGCTGAGCACTGAAGAATTCCAAGAATTGGAGAAAATGGTAGATGAAGAAGGTAGCGGCGAGGATGACTCCCCAAAAGAAGGGAATATGGTGACTTCTGAGGACATTAAAGAATTTTGAAATGTTGGTATATATTTTTTTTCTTGTTCTATATGTAACAATGTCTGGTCATGTTTCAAATTGATGGTAACCTAAACACAGGTTCTCCTTATAGGTTACCTAAAGCTCCACAAAACATCTTATTAATGTATTCTTTGTATTTTTTCTGTATTTATTCTTTTGGAGCAATAAACATTATTATATTATATTGCTACACCCTTCATGAAAGAATCACACTCACTCAGTTCTTCAACCCAAAGGTTGTTTTGGATAGGTGAAGGTAGTGCTCAACTCCGACTAAGTCATAGGCATGTGAATTTTACATATTTAGGGTAGGGGGGCCATTTCCTTTCCCTGGGCCACCTTGCACTTCGAGCTATTTTGCTGGGGGTGTCCAAAGACTTAACTCGGGATACATTGATCTGAAAGGATACAGTGATCTAATTAAGAACCAGCTTATTTGAACCCAGTTTGTCTGCTGACAAGCCGAGAGCTCTACACTGTATGCTAAAACTCCGCTTTTAAGAGATTGGAGGAAAAATGATACAATTATATGAAAGACCATGTAGAAATTCCGATGAGGTGCACACATCGCATTGTGAACAGATGATCATTAACTGAGCCAACACTGTGGTGCGGCAAGCTATGCACCCTTAGCACTCGAGCGAAGAGGAAAAATGAAGGCTTAACAAGGACCGGTGAATGTATGCACATTCTATTAACACTACTCTCTTTTATATGCGAGTAAGCCACATAAAGTCCCAATCATTTGCTCAGGTTTCAAAGCGTCACAAGACTGTCGTCCGCTCGTTTGTGTAGCCCAAGGTATAAAGTGTGGAATTACTCAAGATATGAAGTGAAGAAAATATATTACATGAAAGGACAGGCGTCTTCAGGAGCCAAGCTGACTGCGTATGCTTCACTATGCAAGTATCTGCAAGTACTGAACAACAGTATTTACTCCAATGTTTGTGAAAAAACCATATCAACACAGCTTTTGAATTTGACGACTTTAATAATAATAATAATTTTATCATTACCTTAAGCATCATTTGACATTCCCTAATAAGTCAATATTAGTAAAATATTCTCGGGTTTGGCACCTGCAAATGAGGCTATTAAAGGCCAACGTTTCGACGAGAAACTCTCTCATTGTCATCAGGGCTAAGACTGATTGCCGAGTCATTTGGCAGCATGGACGGAATACGCTGGATGACTTTCTGAGTCACATGAATCAGCAGCATCCTAATATCAAATTTACGATGGAAGAGGAAAATAACAACTGCCTCCCTTTTTTGGATATCCTAATTCAAAGGAAGCCTGATGGTACTCTTGGACGTAGTGTATACAGAAAACCAACTCACACTAACCTCTACGTATAAAATTTAATCTTGTAAAGCACCGGATTATATCTATGAAAATGTAATTGCAAACCTGAGTGATGTATTAAATAGACCTGTTCGAGTCAGAAAACGATTTAAAGTTCCTAAATGTAGAACAACTGTGTACCAATTATCCACTATTAATTCATGTATAAGGGTATGGAATGATATTCCTGACTATATATTGAATGCTAAAAATTTAAACCAATTCAAATTTAAAATGTTTGCATACCTGATTGATGAATGTTATGGTGATTAAGTGTGTACCTCAATCGTTCTCACATTAATTGATTTTTGTTCTTTCAAAGAATGTAAGTGAAATTCATTAAAAGGCTCTTTTATATTTGTATATATTATACTGACTTGACTTGATAATTTTCTTTGTAAAATCTGTCATTGTATTCGATTTCATATTATGTTTGTATTGCTCGTGTTGTTCAAGCAAGGTGACTTGTAGATTTTTTTTCTTAATACCACAGAGCTTGTTTTTTTTCTGTATCGATTGCATGTTCCATAGGTCCTGTCCTAGAACAATAAATTTGTTTTCTATTCTATTCAACCTAAAAAGGAGAAGCCACCACCACTCCTCCCAAAACACACCTTGTCTTGAACACCTTGATACATCGGGCGAAAATGGTAGCAGATGCAGAAAATCTTCCCGCTGAATTAGAACATCTGAGAACTACGTTCAAACTCAACGAATACAGTGACAGAGATTTTCGCTTGGCCTTGAGAAGAACCATCAGAACAAATATGCCAATGGAAGGAGATCACGAAAAGCCATTAGGAAGAGAAGATATTTCCACTATCTCGGGGAAAATAGGAAGAATTTTAACTAGGCATAACCTACCAGAGAAAAGAAAGAGAAAATTCAAGATCGGCTTGTAAGAGTGAAGGACGACCTTGGCCTCAGAGTGCCTGGAGTGTATAACATCCCTTTGCGAGTGTGGCCTCGTCTACGTTGGAGAGACATCACGCACGGTGGAAGCCACAATTTAAGAACACAAGAGGCACATAAGACTTTTCAACCCAAAAAAATCGCCATTGGCAGAGCTTAGTCTTGATCATGCGCACTCCAATTTTAACGGCGCCAAATCCTCTGCCGGTCATTTGGAGACTGGGATCGATTAATGAAAGAGGCAATCGAAATCAGTCTGGAGGAGAGAAAGCTTAATCGAGACACGGGGCAGAATATCAGCCAAATAATAACTCGATAAAATACAACGGTCACGGAGACAATTCAAATTCCAACCACAGTGAGCAGACTTTGAATAAGCCGGTCAACAATGGGTCTCAAGTATAAAAACCCGGCATGGACCTAACTCAGCAATCTGTCTTAGCCCTGATGACGATGAGAGAGTATCTCGTCGAAACGTTAGCCTTTAATAGCCTCATTCGCAGGTGCCAAACCCGAGAAGATTTTACTCATATTATTCGCCGGGAAAGCCTACGATCTTTTAAGTCAATATTATTAGATATATTTTTTACTACAGTAGAACCTCAATCTATCGTTCTCGCATTGATCGTTTTCCCGCATCTATCGTTCGCTGTCTTTGGTCCCGAATGTAGTTCCATGCTGATAACGTTAATAATTCCGTCATCCATCGTTCCCCGAAGTATCGTTTTCCCGCATCGATCGTTTCCAAATCACGGTCCCCACATCGAAATTCCCGCATTCATTGTTTGAAAAAGAAGAAACCAAAAATTTACACCGAAGTAAGATTTTTGGATTTTTGCGGCGCTCCGAAGCGGGAAAGGAGGAGGGGGAGGGAGTTAGGTGACGTGCCGCGCAGGACGGACGGGTAGCCCCTGCCGTCCGAGTCCCTTCTTATCTTTATGGCCCAAACTCCTTCTTAGAGGACAATTGACATTCCTCCTTTCCTACCCAAACGAGTCCCTACCTCGCTCTTTAGCGGCCGCATTCCTTCGCCATGAGCTTCTAACCTTCCTTCCTCTTATCCTCTCAATGCTATCTTACCAGTAGTTGTCATGCGCTTGCTCTCGCACCATATCGAGATCTGATATAACCCATGTGGGTAAATCGTATCAAATGTAACAGAAAATAACGGACGAACTTCATATAATACTTGTTCTGTAGATTTATGCCGATTAAAAACATTAGCAAAATTAACTGACGTTCCACTAATGCGGCCCTCAGTGGGTAGGGCCCTTTCCGCGGAAAGGGTCGGGAGGGTCTAAGGTCTTCCACCTGCCCTGTCCCTCCCGACGGAAAACAGGGTCCCCCAATTACCTGGCTCACCCAATTCTTGTATGTAACCAGTGCATTATTTCAAGTGACGTGGGTTACAATGGGGGAAGAGCTGAGGGAAGGGAGGGAGGTGGGGTTTCTCGTCATGTGACTCTCGGGGAACCAACCAGAGGGCAGCGGGCGTGGCTTGTAACCTCGGCAATTCAGTCACTCCCTGACCTTCGTCATGGTCACTTCGCGGGCCCCTAGTAACAGGTTAACTGCCGAGGGTTTTTTTTAAATATGTCCCCTTAGGCCAAGTTAATATTTAAATGTGTTTATTGTGTCTAATAGAGTTGAGCAATATTAAATTGCACGTAACATTAATTTTTTCATTATAATGATAAATTTAATTAGCGGACACCGGTGTCCGCCACGGCGTCAGCGTCACGACCACCAACTTATGCACTCGCGGATATCTACAAATTTACGAAAATATGGCAATTACTTCAACTGTAGTGCAGTAAAACTTTGCTAATGAAAAATAAATTGCACGTAACATTATTTTTTCTATCTAATGATAAATTTAATTAGCGGACACCGGTGTCCGCCACGGTGTCAGCGTCACGACCACCAACTTATGCGCTGGCGGATACCTATAAATTTACGAAAATACGGCAATTACTTCATTTGTAGTGCAGTAAAATTTTCGTAGTGATACATTACACCTTCATTCATTTTATATTCAGTATTACACTTCTTAGTAGCAGTTTTCTCTCCAGTCCGCCCCCCTCCGCGGACACAGCTGTCCTCCGCGGAGCTAACTTTGTCTCCTTCCGTAGCGTATACTCAAGTCCGTTCCTGCCAGTAGACGCTGCACAGACACTAAACAACAAGTTATACCAGGAGACCCTCCTTCCTTCTACATGCAGTGCTATTATGTTTATGACGGAGAACTCTTTTATTCGACTAATGTAAAACATTGTGTGGAACTTCATATCACATCATCAACACAATGTATCCCTTTCTGCTTGTTGAAGGAATACGTAGCATTATATATAGGGCGCTATTATGTCTTGAGACGACAGAACGTTTCGAAAAATCAGTGCTGTCACAGTGACATGAAAAGAGGCAATATTTTCTTCTATAATACGATTAGTAGAAGAAATGTGAAGAGTGCTCGGTGCCACTTTCTGCGTCCTACGCTGAATTCTACTTTGGTGCGTCATCGTCCTTTTGGTAAGTTTGGTTTACATATTTAGTTGCATTTTTCTACTTTTTGGTTCACTGAATATTTTCATAATCTATTTCATTATATAAGAAATGTTGAACCAAAATCTACTTTTATCATTAGTGATTCCACATGGATAAATTCACCCCTCGGACCAGATTCATTGTTGAAGCGGCTAAGAGGAAATACTTAGAAGAGTCATCTGATTCTGAAAGTGTAACGGGAAATGATGAATATATCCCTTCCAGTGATGAGGACATCAGAGTGAACTCTTCAAGCGACGATTCCTTGCAGGATGGACAATTGCTACGAGGGGCAACCTCCGATACAACCGACGGAGAGCTAAGTGAGAGTGAAAATGTGCAGCTAAATAGACCGGTGCCCTCATCACCAAATGCGTCATCTGACTTTTGGACTGAACCGGTGAAAAATCATCCGAATTTTCAGTTTACGGCGCAGAGTGGATTGAGTGCTGTAGTTGCAGATATGAGTAATCCTTCCCCTTTTGGAATATTTTCTAACATTAGAGACAATGAAATTCTCGAAATGATAGTGGAACAAACTAATATTTATGCCAATCAAGTGAAAGGTCTGACTACTTCTAGAAAATCTCGTGTGGTAGATTGGAAACCGACAACTCTTCACGAGATCAAAAAGCTCTTTGGGATTCTGATTTATATGGGTGTGGTAAAAATGCCAAAACTTTCTGACTACTGGAGTAAAAATTTCATACATCGTAATGATGTAGCTCCTTCTCACATGAGCAGAAATCGTTTTGAACTCTTATTACGGATGTTGCACTTCTCCAATAATGAAGAAAATTCAAACAAAGACCATTTGCATAAAATTCAACCACTCTTGGATAAAATCATTTGTAATTATCAGGAATTATATACACCTGGGGAAATTTTATGCGTTGACGAATCAATTATTCCATTTCAAGGCAGGTTAGTATTAAAACAGTACATTCCTCAAAAAAGGCATAAGTACGGTGTCAAAATTTTTAAATTGTGCTCTGGTAAGGGCTATGTATGGAATATGAAAATTTATGCAGGACGTGAGCGCGATGCCAGGCGATCTGTTCCAACAGCAGTAGTTATGCAGCTCTCCGAGAAGTTACTAGATGCTGGCAGAACGATTGTTACAGACAATTATTACACGAGCTTAGAGTTGGCCAATTCACTTCTTGATCGTAGGACACATTTACTAGGTACCCTGCGTAAAAACCGGAGGGGAATACCCAAAGATGTAACGGCCAAAAAACTTAAGAAAGGGGAAATAGTAGTCAAGGAAAATTAAAGAGGTGTGTCAATAATGAAGTGGAAAGATAAACGCGATGTTTTGCTATTGTCAACATGCCACTCAAACGAGATGGAGGAAGTGGAAAAATATAGGTCAAGGGTTTTGAAACCAGTAGCTATCCTGAAGTATAATGAGGGGAAATCATCCATAGACCTTTCTGATCAACTTTCCTCTTATTCAACGCCATTGCGTCGGTCTTTGAAATGGTACAGAAAAGTAGCATTAGAACTATTATTAGGGACTTCTGTGGTGAATGCTTATTTCATTTTCAACCAAATTTGTGGCAGTAAGATGCAGATAGTAAAATTCAGAGAAAACCTTATCGGATCGCTTTTGGGAAATGAGTCACAGGGCGATAGATCTCCGACCAGTCTTACATTGCCACAAACATCACGGAAAAGAATGGCTGCTCATTCATTCAAAAAGGAGGAAGGAGGTGCGCGAATCAATCGAAAATATTGCCGTGGATGCTACGAAAAGAAACAACTTGGGGAAATTGAAAAAAACAAAGTGAAAAAAGTCACTACCTACTGTGATGACTGCCCTAAAAAGCCACGGTTCTGTTTGGATTGCTTTCATAAACATCATCTGTAAAAATATGAATAATTTTCCATTATTGCAATAAAAAGTGATTATTTGAAGAGGATATATATTATTTATTTCACCTTCCTGGTATTTGAGGAGCAAGGGAAAGTAAGAATAAATGTCGGTGAGAGGAGGGCTCTAAAGACCTACAAAATTACTGCGGTAAAGTTAATTTGAATTATAAGGTAAAGCTGGGAAAGATTTTGTTATCCTTCTCTTCAATTTCTTTTTATAGATGTGATAATCAGTTGAAACTATCTGAAGGATGCAAAACACTGAGTAGAAAATATAATTCATCTCATAAAGAAGATATATATTCTTTCTCAATTAAATCTGAAAGCATACTATAGTATGCTTTCAGATTTAATGTATATATAGCAGCCCTGCATTACGATCAAAGAGTAAGTACTCCCTGCTCATACAACATCGTAGTTTATGAAACATTTAACACGGAAAAAGCGTATCCGGAGGTCTAATTCGAGGGATAACGGCTTCCAATGTGCCAACCGGTATAAAAAATACGTAAGTAACATTCAAGACAGCAAAAAAAAGTCTATAAACAATTAGCAAAAACCAAAGGAGTGACAGTTTAGCTGAGGCCGTTGCGGAAAAGATATATATGCAAAAGTACGTAAACGGCGGTCACCCGGCGCACGAAGACGAACTTTTTTCCGCGGACACCGGTGACCGCCACGGCGGGAGAAGAAGATACCACAGCGGACACCTGTGTCCGCCACGGCAGTCAACCTGGTAAGTGCGGCCAAACCCTACGTGCTCTGTGCTCTTTCCTTTTTTTATTTTTTCCGTGTTTAGCCAGTTAAAATAGGTATTTATGTCTATTCATTTTCCTGAAGTATTTATTTCTGAGCCTAAAGCCGAGACTGTTCAAAATAGGTGTTTTAAGACGGCTGAAGGTAACGCAGATGTTTCAACCATTAGTTTGTCGTAGTGGAAGTCCTGCGAGCGTGGGCTAAGTTCCTTCTCGACCGTTGTCTGACGTAGGCTTGCATTGCCAGACATGGTTTTTTTGTTTTTTAGGCACCGTGGCCCATCAAAGTGATTTATTCTTTTGAAATTGGTGTTCATTTAGTAATGCTAAGCCGAACTCCAACCGCCGATATCGGAATTCCTCATTTCAACCCGATTGCCCGATAACTTTTTCCTCTCTGAACCAGTTGGCGAAAACCTGTTACACCTCTCTTGCTCTATATCTCGTGGGTTACACGATTGCTCCAGATAAACAGGAGTACACTTGGTAGCGTCAAGCTCGCTCCATCTTTAACAGGTGGCACTCCTCCATCAGCGGAGCCCAATGGAAAGCGCGAAAAAGGATTACATCCTCCCCATCAAATGTTAGGCGCGCTTCTCACCCTAAAGGATATTTGAAACGAATACATTTCTATGCATGGATAGGTCGGTGCGCGGGCTTGAGGATTATCCAATCACATGATAATGGACCTTGTTTCTTTACTTTCATCATCCGATACACCATTGGGATATGTAATGGTAATAAAATATTTTAAACAGTTAGTAGTCAAACGAAAAATTAGAGATGCACTAAGCATTTTCATTAAATTTAAAAATTCTCCCGCTTTTAAGAGAAATTCCTTTAAGATTCCTCTCTACTGTGAAAAGTTACCATAAAATTCTCGCATTTTCATCTCGTTTTGGCTCCCGGGAAATCTTTTCCCGCATCCATCGTTTTCCCGCATCCATCGTTTTTTTTTGCCCATCCCCTTGAAAAACGATAGATCGAGGTTCGACTGTATAAATTACATGTGTTTCTAACTATAATTTCTTATAATAATACACATAACTTTTTTAAGAAATTCTAAATTACCACTTTCAAAAGTAATTCTGATAATAAATTATATTTCTCATTATTTTTCAAGATATCATCGGACAAAAAGTCACATGTGAAACAGCACATTGACAGCTCATTGCATCAATCTCAAGTGAAATTAAATGAAACCGTGAGCTTGCAGAGTTTACGACAGAGCCAACTATCGTTTACATCCACCAGCGATGAGTATGCTTTGGACATGTTCCAACTGTTTGTGGCATTGAACATTCCTACTCACAAATCAATACACCCTTTATTCACATCATTAGTGGAAAAATATGTAAGGAGGACAGTTCCACCTTCGAGTTCTCTGCGGAAAACTTACTTACCAATACTCCAAGAAAAGGTATGAGTTTTTAAATACTTTTACGTAGTAAATGCTCTAAAAATCTTTTACATACCTGCTCTCAGGAAATAAGTGTTAAAAACTTGGTATAATACGATTTCAAAGTAAAATTTAGCAGTATAAATCACTGTGTTGTAAAAAGTCTACTAAAATATTTTGCGTACTGCCTCGAAAAAGATCGTTTAACACATGATACAAAATAACTTTCCACTCACAATAAACTTTATGCTCTCTTGATGTCAAGTGGTAAATGGCAATTAATTGTACACAATAAGAAGAGCCTTAATATTGATTCAGAAGAAATATTTTTTCTCGGCATTGCTTATTTTAGCACTCAAAAAAAATAAATTTCTATGATAGATTTGACAGGAAAGTAATGATTTCTCAGCTGAATAGTATTCTTAACTTCAAGAGAGAAATACCTTTTTAAGTCCAGGGAGCACTTTCAACATGAGATTTCGTATTTTATATTTTCTAATGAACAGAGTAACAGATAAAATATTAAATGTATCAACCCTTCGAAAAAGATCCATAATATCTATTTTCTTAGATAGAGCCTCACATTCCTGGTATCTTTGATTTGTAAATTTTAGGCAAATATATTGAACCATGCCCCTGGTCCCTCCCCCCCATTTGCCGAAGGAACCCCGCCCAGATACCTACTCAGCCTTTCCAATGTGGGCGACAAGAGGGCGAGTGTCGGTACAAGAGCCCCGAGGTATAAATACAGGGGATAAGCCACAAATATGATTTTCGCTGGTCTCTGAAAGTCGGAACGGTCGCAGAAGAGCCATGGGGACTCGACGCCTCTGCACCCTCAGCACCATCTGCCGCTCACCAAGAGAGAAGTGCCCGATCTCCCGTTTTTCTCCACCTTCCTTACCCCTTCCTATTCTCGCGACCGTTTGGGACCACCACCGACGTCAGATTGTAATTCATATATTTATGTTTTTCTTTTTTGTTGAAAAACAAAAGTCGGGTGCAAAGACAGAGTGCCGAGCTCGGTTCCACTGTGCTCCCTGCCGCCAATCACCGCCGAAGAGGGAGAACAGGAAATGTAGCGTTAGGTAGGTTTCGGGGAAGGGAAAGGTTATCACCCTTCATCGGACACCCAGGATCCACTGTCGACCCTGCTGTGGAAGGGTTTTATTTAGGAAACATGGCATTTCTTAATGAACCCGCCCGTCTGTTCGTCGGAAAGTTCCACCGTTATGGGGCTATAGTGAAACTGGTGATTTCACATGATTGAGACCATCTCACACTTGAAGACCCCTCTCGCTAGAAAAACTGCTAGTGCCTATTCACTCGTTAAACTTAATAATTATGGCAACTTCGGCAGATAGTTGCAAAACTGAAAATACTACAATTCATTCACATCTTTCCAAGACTACTTTTATCCGGGAAACTCAATGAAATTCCCACCTTTTTCCCATTACTTTCAGGTAATTACCAATTCCCAGGTGAGTGGACTCTCCTCAACTCCAAGCACTACTTGCAATATGTCTCTCAGACAAAAGATGGAGGAATAATAGCAGAAGGAGATGTAGACAAGGAAGAATGTTAGTTAAGTAGGCTAATCTCCCCTGCCCCAACGGTTTTCCCATCAGGCCTTTGCCGGCCATCATATGATTTGGTCACAGAATGTAATCGTCGGAGTCTGCCCACGATTGACTGATTTAGTAAAAGACATATCTCATAGTGAATTACAGTAGCAACTCGAAAATACGAAGCACGAAAATGCAAAGTTTCGATTTTAAGAGGCAAAATTGTCGATCCCGACGAAACGCCTATGTTAAATACATGGTGCTATTCGAAAATACGAAGTTTCGAAAATACGAAATTTTCAAAATGAAGAACCTCGGGCCCAGTCCCCACAGAGAAACCATCGAAACGGCTATTTCCTCCCAAAGTTCATAAAAACGAACTTTGGGAGGAAATAGCCGTTTCAATGGTTATCGTTATAAATCGTGTAAGATAAGCTATATATTTGCCGACGTACATACCTAACAAATCAGCGTTGCCGAATATAATCTATCAACTGTGTAAAATGTGTAAATTTTAGTGCATCCATCTCTCACAAGTGCCTGAGTCGCAAAGTTATTTATCAAATTTAAGTCGTGGATAATTTTGACCTCGAGTGATGGGGAAAATGGTAGATCAAGGCAATTCCCTTTTTCCCTTATTTTATTTTTGTTTTTACTGTTTGCTGCACTTCCATAACGTAAACAATTGTCTTTTGGTTATGGCACCACGTACCAACTCACTGCCATGCGCTGTTAGTGACAATTTTAATTTGTTTAGTGCTCAAATGGAAAAATTACACGATTAAATGATGGGAAATTACACTGGGTTATCTGACATAGTCACTATCCCTAAGATACATGGCTTCACTATGAATAAACGTGCGTTTACTCCCGCCATTGCTTATATTTTATGAGGCAATATGAAAAAAAAAAGTTTCCAAGAACTTACAATAGTATAGCCGTCCCAGTGATTGATATAATTTTGAATTTAATACGGATTATTTAAAATTTTGAAACAGATGACCCAATCGGGGGAGTGGCTCAACAATATAACATTGTAATATACTAACTATGCCCGGCATGCATCGCAATGCCTTTTACTGGGTTCAAAATCAGTCCCTAAAAGAATTTGAGACCTCGTCCAATGAATTCCTCGTACCTACACAGGAATTTGTAATGTACAAATGTAGGCATGAGTTTCCATACCATGCCTATGCTGCGGTTTCCAAGTAAATAAAATATTCTATTGATGAAGAAGCACAAAAATTCAAGATTTAAAAGCTTAAAAATCCAGTTAGGCATGAGTTTCCATACCATGCCTACGCTGCGGTTTCCAAGTAAATAAATTCTTAAAAATTAAATTATAATAATTTCCAAGTAAAATATTCTATTGATGAAGTAGCACAAATATTCAAGATTTAAAAGCTTAAAAATCCAATTATAGGAAATAGCGTTGGGTATACGAAAATTGTGCGCAAGAATTTTAATAAAAATGCAAACATAGAGACCACTGCACCAAATCTTATTCCATGTATAAATAAATTATGCACTTTTTGACACAAATTATGCCTTACTGATATGATCCTGATTGACGTGACTGAGCAACTCGTAAACGATCTGCTTCGTTGCTTGCTTGTGGTTCCTTGCTTGTTTGAGAAGCTCGGGTGCCAAAACTCATTTGTAGAAACGACTCACGCTTTACCAATTGTGCAATAGATTTAATAATTCAGAAACCTATGAGGGCGCGCGCACAACTCACCAAAGTTCCATCACAATCTGATGAATGGTATTGGAACGCAAAGAATACAAACAAACAGACATTCATTTTTACATATTAGATGATAAGACCTGTGATAAACCGCTAAGTAACTTCAACCCAAAGAAGCTGTCGTCCGCGAACTATCGTCCTATAAAGTATAGTTCTTTGCATAAGTATACCAGACAGCTGAAATCTTTAAAATAAAAACCCCACGGAAGCCTTCTCTTTAACTTAATTCCAAGACGTTGTTAGAGCAACTCCATGAAATTTTACTGGAACCAACTTTAATCCATGAATTACTATGGTGAATACATTGAGTAACCAAGCCTTGACACATTACATTTGACCTATCATCACTACTATCTCAGATTTCCACGAGATAAATAACCAATTGAATCAGATTTCATAGTGATGGCACGAGTACCTTTGAGTCCTTCACATTTTAATCCGTGGATATGACACATCATGGGCATGAATTGGATCCTGATGCGCTCTATTTCAAAATTACCCGAGGTTCAGAAGGATCAAACTACGGAAATACGACCCGGCAAAAACTTATTGTCGTTATCAGGATTTTATCACAGAAAAGAGTTAGGTTTCAGCCTTACCTGCGGCAGAATTTTTCCGTGTCCCCTACCTCTACCAAAGTTCCCCTTGAGTTAATTTTATAAAGTTACACTTTAAACAGATCATTTTACTTCGTTTTCGTGTTTTACGATGCACAGCACAGTCAAGTATAGAAGACGTAAGTCGCAGAGGGGAAAGAAAAGAACTAAATAATGGAATGGAGAACGCTGGATCTGGAACATCTCCGCGAAATAGAATACGATTTAGTCCTTCCCCGGCATATTATACTGATGAAGTCTTCTCAGATCAGACATCTCTGCGATGCCCATTTAGGATGAAGTTTCTCTTTCACACTATTGTGAATAAAATGTTCCGGAAATTGTTGAGTGATTCGGATATCACTTTTTAAATTCGAAGTATTTCATTAGCTTCAATGTTTTAGCTGACCGAAGTAGACATATAAGGACGCATTGGATAAAATGGCGTTCAGCATAACACCTGCGACGCGAAGAAATTATGCATTGAAGGATAAAAATATAATCCTGACCAAGTTTTGCTGAATAGAACTATAAGCACGAATCATCGAAGTGAAAAGGAACTTAGTCATGAGTTAATGTTTCTTACTCGAACTTCAATGAGTGGTGAAACCGTTTAGCTTGGAACGAAATAATATTTCTACCCAATTTCGGATATCCAGCAGGCGACGAGGAAGAAACCAAAAATAATGGCCTGAGAAGGATTTTTAAAATGGACTGAATCCTTTGCTCTTTTTACTTATTATAGAGTGATAAAAAAGGGCGATTCGAAGCACGGTCGGGCCAGCTACCATCTTGACTCCATAGATGTTAGAAACATCGATAAGAATTGGATTGGTGAAGCGCTGTCCTTGCAAGAGAAGGCATTTCCTGGGCGGCAGTTGAAGTGTTTGTTCTTTCTCCACGAACAATTATCTGAGGTTCTATTTTCTTTGGTATCATTCTCCACTTAAATATTCCATCTGTCCAAAAAACCTCGCCATTTAGAAACGGAAACTTAGTAAACTCCGAGATGATTAAGATATGGAAAATGCCCGGATCACACCCAATTTATCGTCATGCGATTAGTAATTGGAACGAAATAATATTTCTTCTCATGTTCTAATATCCAGCATGCGACGGGAAAGAAACCACCAACAATGACCTGTGAAGTATTTTTTTTAAATGGAGAATGTCTTTTGCTCATTTTATATGTGAGTGAGCGATAAAGAAAGGGTGATTGGATGCGCGGTCAGGCAAGCAACCGTCTTAACTGCGTAAATGTAGGAAACAACGCCCATACCAGTTGCACTTCCTGATAAGCCGCAGATCAAGAAAGGTAAAGTCTCATAAAAAATGGATAACTCGCTTTATATAACAAATCTTCTAAACATGGCAAAAATTTTGTAAAGAAAATAATAGCACACTAAAAATCATTTGCATAGGGAACTAAGTGGTGATAGTTATTTCACAAACATTTGTGACGTTTAGCTTATGATATATAGGCATTATTTCAAATGCTTTCTCGAATGACTATAAATCATTTTAAAACTTTTCCAAAGACCAGAGAAATCAGGCGGGGAGAGAGGAAATATTTTTTGTGATTTATTAAATAGGTTCGAAAATATGAAACTTGAAAATACGAATTGCCGATTTTTCGGTCCTTTCAACTTTGTATTATCGAGTTGCTACTGTATAAAGTGTGGGAGAGAATCTTTTGAGGTCTCAGACAGGTTTATCAAAGTTTCCAAACTTAGGTCAAAACCAGAAACTAGCGAAATTAAGCTAAAGGAAGCAAACACAGGGCAGGGACACAAGGGCAGCTCTTCAGTGCACCCACCCACCTGTCGAGGCTCTCCGAGCCCTTCTTCGGATACTGCCACAGCTTGCACTCCTTTGCCTCGGCCCACCACCGAGTGCGCCCCTTGGCTGCCTCCTTGTCACTGGTGCTGCTGCCGGGGGATGAATGCCCGATGGGAGGGGGGTACCGAGCCACTTCCCTGATGTGATGCTCCCAGCCCTCCTTGTCCACACACTGCACGTGGTCCTGCAGCCTCAGAGGCCCTGCACCACCACAAGTGTCATCAAGCAAATGATCGCATCAAAACAACGAGCTGGACATACACATATCACCTGCTTTTTTTCAATCTCAACAACTCTGAGATAGTGAATTTCAGTACTCTGTGTAAGTGAATTAATATGTTCACATTTTTACTTTAGGTTAAATTGTTTACATCATCAGCATGCGTAATACATTTCTCATCATTGTTTCAATACTCTTCGGCAGATCACTGAATATTAGAAACAGCAAAGGGCATAACACAAACCCCTGTGGCACTCTTTTAATAACCTCTACTAATGAGGAGGAACAGATTTTCCCAACTTTTTAATAGGATACTCTCTGTTTTCTTTCATGAAGATATGACTTCAGCGCATTCAGTGTAATGCCCCTAATACCCGTTGATACACATTCCAAGGCTCGCCTCACATCACAGGATATTCCCATTACCCCATTTTTGTTATTTAACTCTTGTATAATGTAGTCCATTGTATTAAAGAGAGCTTGTTCTGCTGACTTGTTGAAAGCCACATCAATGGAGAGATATTAAGTTGTGGCTATCAAGATAATCAATGATAAGATACATATTCCCATAATTAACCAACTGTGGTATTATAGGTATTGGTCCATAGTTTTTGAGCTTATTTTGGTACCTTTGTTCTTATATACTGGGACAACCTTGAATATGTATCTTTAAGGCATCAGGAGACACACCTTCCACCACGGACTGGTTTACCAATAATGTAAGGGCGTTAGGATGATGGACCCACAGTCTTTGTTAATTATGCCAGTTATAGCATCTATATCAGCAGACTTTTTCTTGCCTATCCTGGCAAGATAGGAGCACAGCTCACTCTCAGAGCAAGGTTTAAGATACATCACAATACATGACATATTTTATTGAGTAGGTTCCTGTTGAGTGAAATGAGCTAACAGAAGAAGGCTTAAGAATGAGTGATTGAATGCATTGGACAGATCAACTAGGTTAGTTATAGTGTTCCTGTGATGATTATTAACCTGATCAGGAAGATCTGTAGTATTTGTGTTAATGTTATTTTTAATAATATCCCAAGCTACATTAGAGGTTTGTGGCATTTCTAAACCTTTGGTCATAGGACTCCTCTCTTACTCTTTTCATTAAGATCCTATACTCTTTCTTAACCACTAGCCTTGGGATGACAAGAAATCTTGTCATGGAGAAGTAACCTTTTATGTGGGCATGATAAGATATCTCATCGTTTGAATTTGCATTCTCTCATTTGGGCGTGATGAGATATCTCGCTGGGAGTTTCTTAAGTATGTTCCTTCATCCTTCAAGTATGCTCTCTGGCCAGCAGATGGCAGTTTCAAAGAATGTTTCGTCACAAGTCAAGCAATACGCACTCCCGGCAGAGCCTGCACATATATGGAGGGGTTGCAAACCCCAAATTTTTTGACATGTTTCATTACTTTCGAAAAAACATATTTACCATTTTAGAATCAAAGGCAATCATTGTGATTCCTTTCCCCCTAAAGAGCAACATGCATTTCTTCCTCTTTTACTTATTATAAAAAGGTTTCCACAGGAAATTTGCAATACCATATTATATCACACCTCAAGTTAGAGGTTTGCTGATACCGAGGGGTATGCAACTCTAAGAAATGGTGTACGCTTGTTGAGAAATGGTCGTGAAATGATAGAAAAGGATAGAAATGGATAGAATTGGACAGAAATGGATAGAATTGGACAGAAATGGTTAGAAATGGACAGAAATGGTTAGAAATGGACAGAAATTGACAGAAATGGTTAGAAATGGTTAGAAATGGACAGAAATGGATAGAAATGGACAGAAATGGTTAGAAATGGACAGAAATGGCTGAAATGGAAATGCGGCGTACACTCGTTTTAGAAGTTGCTCGGCAGATACCTTCTAAAACCAAAGCAGACATACTTAGAGTTCAATGTTGTGTCCGTGGCAAATTGAATAAGTGCTCAAAATAGCATCTTTCCACACTTTTTTGAATTGTGACTTTAACCTTTTTTGGGATAATTCAAGTTCAGACGCCATATCTACAGACCTACCCACAGTCAAAAATTTCACAGGAATTTCCTAATGCATTGAGTATAGCCTGAAAGTGCCCCAACCCTGCCTATGTCATCTTCTCCTCTGATCGTGTGATTTAGTTGACCAACTACTCCCGATTGTCATGGTTGTTTACAGGAATTGGCCCCTGCCGTGAGATCCCCAGCTCCCACCGTATTTAAGACAGAAAAGGGCAGTGAAGGGGCAGTAAAAAGGGGGTATACATTCTCTGAGGAGCCTTACTCTAAGATAGAGATGCTACGTAGCAGCAAGGGGTATGTAATACAGAGCGACGATGCTGATCACTCATGAGAAAGCCAGTTATGGCTGGGAGAGGGAATGTCCGGACAGTGCTTCAGTCATGGGAGGCTCATGTGACCGTCCATGTAGCCTTCCCCAATCCCCACAGGGAAAGGGTAACCATTCTATCCTTATGACAAGGGTAAAAATCGTGCAAATTTTGTGCGTACAGTCAGAGTGAATTAGCAGATTTTTGTAGGTGGATAGTAATAGTAGTATGTAGTGTGTAGTGTAGTGTAGTAGTAATAGTAAATGTAGTGGTGCACGAAACTGTTGAGATCGGTGCGAACTCGTATTGGATCTTTCCATTCCCGGTGAAAGTACAATCTCAGATTGATTTGGAGTGTTCCATCAGTAAGTGGTGTCAAAGGTCTTCTTGTAGTCCACCTAGGCCACTGATAGGTATTGCTTACATTGGATGGCAACCTGGCATATGTATCCATCCAAGAGTTGGTTGTCCTTGCATCCTGCAATTCCACACTTTGAGCCCCTAAGCTCGTACACCCTGAACGTGAGTCACCATCTAGACGTGAAATAGATTAAGGTCACTCAAGATGGAGATGAATGCTTAGTAAACAGTGCTGAGCCACATTAGAGGGCGGTAGTTCTGATGATCAGACAAGTCTCCTTTCTTAGGTATTAAAACTGTGCATCCCTCAATCAGCCTACGAGGAATTCGTTCTCTACCTGAGATAAAGGATATGAAGATTCAGGCAAGGTGTTGGATGGTGGAAGTAAACGTGTTCCACCAGAAGTAATTCATGGCATCTATTCCTAGAACCAACAAGTTCTTTTTGCCAGAGAAGGCCTTCTACATTCCGAGCACTGAGTCTGAAAGAGGGTCATTCACATTATGTAGGTGGCGATCACATAACTGTTTAAAGAGGCCTATGGCCTTGAATTGAATGGCTACCTCCCCATTCAATGGCTTCAATGTTTCATAGAAGTCCTTCCACAAATTTTTAACTCCTTGGACTGGTGACAGCAATTTTATGGCAGGCAGAGATGGTTGAAAGAGACAGGATGGGTGAAGGAGAAAGGTAGAATTCTCCCTCACAGCCTTTCTCCTCTTGAGGAGTTTTTTTCTGGCCATGGTGAGAGCCAATACTCTTATCAACTGCACGCTGCTTTACAGTAAGCAGCACATTTTTATTCAATGTGCAATAGTGGAATCTGAGGCTATGCACTGAACTTTAAGTGTAAAAGTTCACCTAGATGTGATGTATTCTATCATACACTGAATTCTTGATGCTTGCAGTCATGCCAGTGTGATCTTGGCCTCCAAATGTTCCAGCCTTTTTGCTGCTTTGTCCTCCCAAGAGGTGGTCTTTTGGGAGTAAGTCATTATTTTTGCAGCAGCATAGACCACGTCATTGGCTGTCCGACGTTTTCATAAGGATTTTTTCCATGAAACCATTCTACAAGGTCATGTGACTACCTCACCGAGAGATCTTATGATGGATGTCTCTCTGCCTAGTCTGTCCTTCATCTTAGGTGATTTCATTTAACAACCGCGTTCGGAGTTCAGAGTCGGCCTGATCTACTTCCTCCCTACTTGTCGGAGGTACCTACGTAGCAGTGGCTGTCAAGTAAGCCCTTTGAGAGGCTGCCTTAGTCAGGGAGGGTGGTCTGGCCGGAGGTATATTCCTCTGAACGTGCGGTTGGTGGGGAGTTTCCTTTTTTCGCAGATGGTTGGCATAGATTCATGAAGATTTTGCTATGACAGGTGGTCACGTTCAGGATGCATCTCACACCACAAAGAGTGCATCCTAGCCATTTGCCTCCTGCAACTGGGCTCGCTGGCATAAAAAAATGCAAGGAAGTCGCCTCTTACTGTCGGCGCAGAAATTATGTGCACTCGAGTTTGGGTACAAATAAAAAGTTAACAAAAAGACTTACAGAAAACATAACGACACCATCATTTTTCTCATTCATTTCTACGTTATGTAATGGCAAATTTGAATTTTTTAATCAATTTTTATATTTTTTACTACAGTTATAACGTAAAAAGTACCGGTTATTTACGGCGCGCGGGAAAAGCTCCGACTTTGACACCTTGTAACTCAAACACAAGTTCGTCAATGACAACTATATTTCTGTAAATGGAGGATAGATATGTTTGCTATAGATTGTGCGAGTTTCAGCTTTGTATGTTTCATATAATCAAAGTTATTATTAATTATTTAAAATTATTGCATTTCAAAACTGGGGCATCGTGAGATTTCGTTCTTGGTCTCGTTGCAATTGGCATGCCTTGAGCGTTTCCAATATGTTATTGTCCAAAACATCTATTAGCGCGTTTAATTTAAATCGAGTGATATTTATAATGGACGAAGTGAGAGGTCCCGTGAGGCGAAACGCCTAGCCGAATCGGTGCTGTGTTGCCGCGTACACCCGCTCGGGCCGTCCGAGCTTCATCGCAGAGATCTCGAAACACATTTTCCCTGTTTCCCTTCTCGTCTGCATTTGATCGATTGACTTTTGCCACTTTATTCTTAACATACGCCCATATTAACTCGATTGCGTTTAGCTCATAATGTGCCACCGAGATCGCCAAACGGAGATCTCAGAGGCATCTTCAGTGTAGTTCACTCCACAAAATCTTGAGGGAAACTGCACACTATCTTGCACAGTAGGCTAATGGCCATGATAAACCACTGCTTTCATGAGTGATGGATAAATACCTCACGTGAATCATCGCCAAAAATAACTTGCAAATGAGAATGAGAGAAAGAGTAAGGAATGCGATTACATTGTTAACCAGGGCCGCCTTCCAGGCCGGCTTGGGCAGGCGCCGAGCGCTGGGGGCCCGAACGGGTGTACGCGGCAACACAGCACCGATTCGGCTAGGCGTTTCGCCTCACGGGACCTCTCACTTCGTCCATTATAAATATCACTCGATTTAAATTAAACGCGCTAATAGATGTTTTGGACAATAACATATTGGAAACGCTCAAGGCATGCCAATTGCAACGAGACCAAGAACGAAATCTCACGATGCCCCAGTTTTGAAATGCAATAATTTTAAATGATTAATAATAACTTTGATTATATGCAACATACAAAGCTGAAACTCGCACAATCTATAGCAAACATATCTATCCTCCATTTACAGAAATATAGTTATCATTGACGAACTTGTGTTTGAGTTACAAGGTGTCACAGTCGGAGCTTTTCCCGTGCGCCGTAAATAACCGGTACTTTTTACGTTATAACTGTAGTAAAAAATATAAAAATTGATTAAAAAATTCAAATTTGCCATTACATAACGTAGAAATGAATGAGAAAAATGATGGTGTCGTTATGTTTTCTGTAAGTCTTTTTGTTAACTTTTTATTTGTACCCAAACTCGAGTGCACATAATTTCTGCGCCGACAGTAGGGCTTCTGTCCACTCCATACGAGCTCCATTCTTAGGTAGTCTATCATTAGGGCCCTACCTAACTTCACTAGGGCTAGTTGTGGGTGGCCTTTCTAGCTTTCTTGTTTGGAATCAGTTTAACAACATGTGGGGTGGTTAGCGCAACACAGACACTCACCAGTGGCCAGCAAAAGTCATTACCAGGTATGCCACAGGGAGGCTGGTCTGGCTCTCGTACCCTTATTACATATTATATCTCTCATTATGAGGACAACTGAGGTAGGTGCGAGTCAAAGGAAGGTATACAACTTCTCCTGTGTAGATATTCATAAATAGTTCTGACAGTCAAAAAACTGTTTCTCTGACCTTGCTTAGGCCGGTATTCATAGTCCTCAATAATTACAGATTCTTCCCAATCTATGATTATATCTCTACTTAATTACTGTTTTATATCCATAGTCATTAAAGAATCAATGATTCATCAATCGCTGATTCTCGAATCAGAGATTCATCAATCTCTGATTTATACGTATTCATAGATGTCAAATAATCATTGTTTATAGTTCTAGTATTCATAGTCAAGCAAACTGTAAATATTTGGCTAAATAATCATTGATTCGTGAATTAAGCTCTCGACCGTAATTAATTAGTTTTTCATTTTTGTATGTCGGTAGTTCTGTGGTTGTTGTTGACATATTCATGTCCTTACGTTCAAACTGTCCAATTTTAAACGGTGTTAAAGGCATAGAATACTCAATATGACTGTCTATTACCTTGAATTGGTTAGGATTTTCGTGCTATGGAATTTCGTTCGGATATATTGGCGTATGTGAGCGCCGATGAAGATGTACCAGCATATCACTTAAGGTTGCGGAAAACACACATTAGGGATCCAACAAATCCACTGAATTATTACTCACAAGGGGGTGCACGAGGTCAAAGGCAACACTAATTCGCCTAGGACTTCATCAAAGGTGTCCTAGTTTTATTGTAATTAATCAATTTATAATCGGCAATATCCGCCCTTAGTATAAAAAAACTGGAAAAATTTACCCTCGCTAGGTTGGTCCGGAGCCTCACATCACTCGTCTCAATCGCCCTCAAAGCCACTTTGCTTATGACTACAATTATCGCATGTGCTCATTGATAGATCAGATAGTACAGTGGTAGCGCCACGGCCTCATGAGGGTAGTGTTGGTAGTTTGAGCCTGGGGGCTTCCAAATTTTTTTCATTCATATTTATGACCAGAAAGAAATTTTTCCCTCTGATTTACATATCCTATCAAAATTTCGCCTCGCTTTTTTCTCATAACATTTTCCACAAAATTCGTTCTCCAGTTTGAATCTTTAATGGCAAATGGCCTCACTGGACAGGTGATGGACAGTTTATGATATACATTAATCTCTGTTTAAAATCCGTAATCTAACTAGTTGTAACAATAAACATGAAAGTTGACAGACGTAGAGTTTAATAGATGATACCAATTCTCAAAACCCGTAGTGATTAAGTATATTCTTCCTAGAACTGATGTTCATATATCGACACTTTCTGCGAGGACTGACAGTTCCTCTTGTGCTACTGTGGCTCATTGCTTTATGCTTAGGCATCAATGATGAATTGTTGAAATCATATTAAAAATTTTAAAAAAAATTTCACAGCGGTTGTTAATCACACAGTATTTTACTAAATCTCTATGCTGAATTTAACATCGGCCAAAATTGCCATTAATGTTTTACTCGTAAGCTACCATCAATTACTACTAATCACTTATCCTAAATTTTCTTTATCAGTAATGATCAGTTATCAATACTGCTACTCTGCATCTTCTTTGGTGTTTTACGTACATATGTAAGGATTGCTAGTTCTGTTTCGCAGCCAACAGTATCCAGAACTATGAAACATATAGCTAATCTTTTGGCCGTCCAAATAGTTGACAACATCAGACCGCCTGCATCTTACGATGTTCAGGCGACGAATAGGTGTCTCTTTGTGGGGATATAGAAAAAAGAAGAGACCACACTGATGGTTGGACAATATCTGCCGTTAAACAGCACACGCTACATCATCAACACTTGCCGAAATATGAGATTACTGTTTGTTGATTTTCCCTAGTAACGCCTTCATTAACGTTGAATAATCATAATAAATAATTATAATGTAGGCACAGCTAATTCATTTTTATCAAAAAAACAATGCTAATTCATTTTTTATTTTCTTTTTCAATTTGCAATTAATTAAATTATATAATCAACTTGAATAAAAATTTAACGGTTCCCACAAAATGTGTTGCCGCTTTAATTTCTCATACCACCCAAAAATAAACTAACATCCAATCTGTAATTCACCAATTACAGATAATCCTAAATAATTAAGAGATTCATGAATCAGTGATTCGTGAATGGGAGATCATTTACTGTCGATGAATACATGAATCAAATAATCAATGATTGACGAATAATCGTAGATTCACCAATCATTGATTACTTATCCCTTCTATGAATACCAGCCTTAGTTTCCTTCTAAAAGAATGTGTGTTACATCCCTATGATAATCTAGAGGAAATGCACTGATCCAGCATGCAACAAAACGGATGACTGTGAATATATTTCTGTGGATTAAACGTAAGACAATATGAAGAAAGAAAAAAAACCAACATTATTCAATATTTTAAGATTAATACATATGAAGATCATGATATGAGGGGTATATGAATTGCTTGTGGCATTTTCCATATCTGCTTAGGCATGAATAAGTGTGTGTGCTGGATGTATCTGAATGAAAAATAATTAACGTAAAAAGGAAAGAGATTCACTTAAGGCCCATGTGAGAATAGAATGTGAGAAACATGAACCCAGCACATGGTATTTTTCCATGTGAAGTTAGTTATCGCAAAGTGATAACATTTAGGGTCCTATCGATTTTGACATCAACAGAATTAACTGTACTGTTAAAAACAAATCCATTATACAATTATTCCAAAGCAAAAATTTCAAAACACTACATTCTGTCACTCGGGTATTTATTTTACCTATAATACCAATTTAGTGATGCTGTCACACAGGGTCATAAGAGGAGTAACACACTCACCCTCAGGCTTCCTTGGGTACTTCTCTTCAACACCATTGGCTACCATCGTCTGGTCAGCCAACGACTCCTCTTCCATGGATTTCCTCTCCTGCTTGGCAATCCGTGGTGAAATTCGTCGAAAAGGGTGGAAATTATCCACACCCTCATCCATCTTCTTGCGCACCCTCATCTGATATGGAGAAGATTTCTCTTTTGCATTCTGCTTCCTGCACCAATAGATTATGAATCGAGTCATTTTATAGTGATTGGAATCATTTGGTCGAGTACCATTATATGAAACAACATTTTAATGCCTTGATGAATATTTCAAAATAAATTGAAACATCAGGAAGGATTACTTCGTTAATAATTGGCTAAATACACACTGAATAAAACACAGCCAAGAAAACAATGATCCTGAAATGACCCAAACCATTCCAATACACAAATGGAATGTGTATTTATGAGAGTGCACCAGTCTAACACTTACATTGATGAACTTTTCACATGCAAAACTATCACACTTTCTCTACAGTTATTGCAGACCCTGAGGGTCCAAAAGACTACTCTTGGGTGGCTCGACCATTTTGGAGAATATCATACTTTGAGCACAGAGATCCCAGTGAAAGTTCAAAACCACATTCATTTTATTTCATCAGGTCCCAACTTGACAGAAATATTTCAGTCTCGGTCCAGAGTATTTTCTGCATTTGAAAACATGGGTATTGACTTCTTTCTTTCAACTGCGGCTGATTCTAGGTCAACAAGACAAAAACTGCTGTCATATGTTCAGCTACATTAGTGTTTGATGTCCCAAAATCACAATTTACAAACCATAGTTCTGGTTGCCATAGAGACAAAAAATACTCTATTACCAATTTCGACACATAAACAATGGCATTTGTGTAGGCATCAACAACATTGCATTGTAAATCATGAAGCCCTGCCACATGTACTGTGCCAAAGGATTTGAGGACTACCACATAAACTATGCATACTTGGCATAAGATATTTAGCACTTTAGGTTGAGACTACTCACTCCAATTGGATTAATGAGTTTTGGAGGGACTCCAGAAGCATGAGAAGTCAAAGAAGGATGAAAGGGAAGGTACAAGAAAGATAAGGTAGGGATATAGTGCCGAGTGTTCTTCGAGTATAGAAGTTCATACAGATTCGAGAATATTGCTTGAGCACAGTGAGCTGATTGTGAAGATGTATCAAAAGGTGCTAAAAAACAATTTTTCAGATTTTTTGCAACATTTACTTTATATTGAACTTATATCTACCAGAGAAGGAACATCAGGGACGGGGAAAATCCCATGGAAATGTTAATGGAGAGCGAATTCCGAGCAAGAAATCGTTTCTCCAAAGAAACAGTGAGAAATGTGATTCTGCAAATGATTTCTCCCCATAATGCGGACTTACGAGGATAACCCCTCCATCCATTTTTAAAATTACTGTCATGCTTGAGGTTTCATACCATGAGAAGATTTGAGGTAGGAGACTTTTGTTTCAGTTATGATATTGTTATAGACAGTACTGTGATAAGCCCCTTACTTTACTCTGGTAATATGGATGAACCAATTGGTCATTTCACCACACTTCTGGCTAAACAATTGTTATACATGAGCATGGAATGGAAGGTATCCAAAAAGTCTTGGAAGTTACTTGGTAGTAGTTCTTCATTCTCTTTCTCGTCACACTGTCCATCACCATGTACTGGTCGTAGAGATCAACACCTCCCATGGAGTCATTGTACTCAACAATGGCGAGAGGCTTCTCCTTGATCTTCCCTCTTCTGTCCCACACTGTTTTTGTGCTAGCATCATGGATGTTGCTCAAAATACAAACATCCCTCTTGTCCTTCCACTTCAAAGCCATCAACTTATTTCTGAAGGCGGCTGCAATTTCTCCCGTTTTCAATTTTTTCATCATGATAAATTTTGGGAGATTTTTTCTGTTTGACCTCACCGTTCCTATTGCATTGGTTTTCATCAAATTTAAAAATTCATACAGCTCGGGACTGCAGAACTAATTGTCTCAACCTATCAGATAGCCCTTATTTAGCAACTTTTCAGAGAGCGCAAGCACAATCTGTGAGGGTTTGGTGAAATTACACACATCAACTCCTTCCACATAATTTATAAGTTCCGTGTCTTGTCCAGTATACATCAGCATATTCCACACATATTCACTCTTTGCCTCACAAAGCTTGTAGGATTCCATTCCAAAACGTGACCCTTTTTGTTATGGAAGGTACCTTTAAGAAGTCGCAGTCGCTTGTTCTTAATGTACATGCAAAAACACGGTCAATGTCTTACATATGTCTCTGCATGTTGATAAAAAACAAGGAAGTGTTAATATTTTTTGGACTACTACATTGAAAGAAACAGACTAAACAGAATAAATAAACTATAGTGTGGCTGGTTAGTAGGTACCATTACCCACCCGCAGAGGGGGATCGACACCGAGGCTTGGATTTGGAGTTGGGGTCTTGACTAAATGAGGGTCCACCCTTCCACGGGGCCTCAAGAGCAGGTAAAATCCCAGCAAGCGGATTTAAACCCACTAAATTATTTAATTCAGCCTCCACTCTATTATCAAAAATCAATGTGTTGAGGCAACACCCTGTCAGCCCCATAAATACTTTCTGGGCGATCAATAAACATGCCACAAAAAAGGAAGACATCCTCTCCTTTCTAGTTTGAGGAAAGGATTTACTCTGAAGAGAGACCAAAATGGGGCAGCGGTTTCTTTCTCAGGGAGTGGACATGTACAAGTGGTGTTTTTTTGAGCTGTATCCATTCAGTCGAGTGGTTTTGGGCTTCCACTTGCTTATTAGTGAAGCAGGAAGAGGAGCAGATCTGCGAGGAAGAAGATGCTTGATTCACATCAAATAGAAGGCGCAGATAGGATATGCCCATCCAAGGTGGTAGAATACTATTCTCTCTCACATTACAATGTCCATCTCTGGTCCCCATCTTCATATTTCTTTTTATGATTATTTTATCATCGTATTCTGATACGATAACAATATTTAAGAGCTTACCACATATGCCTTGCATTTTATATTGACATCTACAAGACCTTATCAACTTTCCAATTATTTTCTTAAATTTATTGTTTTATTTGTGCAAGATATTGGACCATTTTTTGATTTAGGCTCCATAATTGCTTTTTCCAGATTCCAATAACAGCATTGCTGTTTCCAGAAGTAAGTAATAGAATATTCACGACACATATTGCTGGAAGTACTTTTATGGAAGGTATTGTTGCATTACTTTGGTCAAGTGCCCAAAATTCAGCGTAAGTGGAAGTAGAAAATGAAGCGATGACGGCTAAGGAAGCGGGAGGGAAACTTCAAACTAATTTTGAAAAGAAGAGGCATTTGGAGGTAGATTTTGTAGGGAGATGAATTTGGTATTGGGAGACAACTCATCCAATCAGTGATGACGAAGGATCTTTGTTCAAATAGCCAAAGTATGAGGTGCTTTCTTTGGAGACAATTGAATAGAATCTAGCCTAGAGGCAAGGACGTGGGCTGAAAGAGACTGGAATGATCAAACCTTATAAGTTCTCATGGGCAATACTTTGCATTCTTTAGTCCTTAAGCTATTCTTCAGTTCTTGTTTGCTGATTAACAAGAAATGAAATAATTAGTCATCGACTTATAATCCAGCAGGAAAAAATGATATCCCCATGTATTTGCAAAATATCTGTAAATTAAGATTTAACCGTTACACATGCATACTATACAGACAAAAAATAGGAGGTGTCGCTTTCTTCGGAAAACAGCTGAAACACATCAGCCTTTATGCAATGTTGATGGTAATTTTTTATTTATTTTTACTATCCAGATTACAACAAAAATGGCCAATTTAATTCCAATAATGAATAAAATAGTAAGTCTTAAAGGAAGCCTCTCTGCGACCTAAAAAATAGGAAGACTGATCACCTTCAGCTAAGGTTTCCTGAACGCCAATGGAGACAAGAAATGGATATTTGAGTCCAGCTTTAATTATCGTAGGGTCCAAACACAAGGACACTTTTGCCATTCTCCTTTCCACCGATCTTCACTCGCCAACCTACCTTTCTAATCCCCATGCTTGCCCACCCATAAGCATGCGGTGAGAGACCAGAAATCGGGCAGACGTCCCCAAGCAACCCAACCCACCTCTCATCCTCCCTCAGGTCAAAATTTTTCATCGAGGGAAGTCCCTTCTCACCAAGTGAGTTCTGAAGGTTCCTTTTCCTTCCCGTGCGTTCATTGCTCTCCCACACAAGGGGGCATGGTTCAACCGTGTTGTCACATCAACGCCAACTCGGAATGTGCCCTTTTCCCACTCAGCCAACAAGGTTTTGGGCTTATGGAGTGAAACAGGGTGCTGGGGTGGGACAGTACACATCCCCTAATTATGTAGCCATTTTCAATAGTGGAAATGGAATTTCTCTGATGATGCTGACAATTCAACAATACCGGTTGTCTAATCAAGATTCTACATAAAACATTACCATTTTTGTTACTTCCTGCAGATCATTGAGGGAGATACCACTTGTGGTTCATGGTATTTGTATTCTTCAAATTCCCACAACACAGTCTCCAATTAAAGGATAGGGGGGTTGACAATGAAGGTGTCAGAGGGGAGAGAAGAGGTCTCAGAATTACTCTTCTTTCTGCTCTTTGATTGGTGCATGCCTTTCATTTCTCATCTTGCTATTGCATGCAGTGAAACTTCCAATGGTAGAGATTCAAATCCTTGGCCACATTGACCAGGCAATGAGTTGACTCATTCTCCACATTTGGTTCACCCAGATGTCAGCACTGCCATCGATTATATTCTCTCCATCTACTCATAAATGGCCAGTGTTGATCAGCGTTATCACGAGTCTGAGATGGCTATTATATTTCTGATGAAAAATTATAAACAGCTCTAAGTTTTAAATTACAGCTGATTATTTTTTACATCTCCGAGTAACTTTGTGGATATTAGCATAGAGTAAGTGTACACTACGCTAAAAATGGGTGATAAGTTTTCAAGAGCTTTTTGAAGAATTATTTAGCCGGTGCACACATCGATGGAAGAATTATGGGTTGCTGAATTCGCCGCTATTTGGCACTAACTGTTACGATCATGGTCCACTTGAATTACCACAAATGATGCCAGTTCGTTCATTTGTAATATCGCTGATTACTAAATATACATGGAAGTCATTCAAATAATTTTATAGAGTTTGAATAAATTGTTTAAGCAATATAAAAGGTGGATGTCACCAGTCGCACACACATTGACATAATATGCATTCGTAGACAGCGCCTTGAGGCCATTTTACACAGGGCTCTTTACTGCACAGGCGGATGGATGGATATATGTACAGTGAAAATTGCATCATGTAAAGCGGAGAACGGATGTGAAAGTGTATGAATGCGAGCGAGGAAATTAGATCCTGCTCTAATTCCATGATCAGGTTCACACAGTCTTCAAATCACCCCGTATTTTATGCTGTTATAAAAATGAAAAAAAATTAACTTTGTGGTTCCATAATGATCTTTTTATTAGCACGACCCGGGTTTCGACGTACTGCAATGCCTTCATCAGGTGGACATCAGACCTGGGGCCTGTTTTTCAAAGTTACAAGTTGGTAAGTTACAAGTCTGACTCTTAAAAGTGTTTCTCAAACGAGAATGGAGGACTTGTGAATATTCCACAAGAAAACAAAGATTTTACAAGTGGAAATGGCAGACGTCCAATCCATATTTAGCTATTATTTGAAGATTTCATTTTATTTCATGATGGCAAATACATTGAAAGCTCTGCGATTGCAAACTCCGTGCCAGACTCGAGTCTCTCCAGCCACGTTCCTCAGTGTCTATAAATGCTTGAATACAAGATAATGGTATTTTTGGTTCACAGCTTACCTTAAAATACCCAAAGCGAGGAAGAATCATCTGCAAAACTTTAAGATCGTGGGGAAAAGAATTTCATTACATCATATGAAGTGAAATAAGTCCTCAAAATGAACGTTATTCACAATTCTTGTACGTCAATACATCATGATGTGCAGCTTTTATCTTCCATAGGTACGACAAAACCGACATAATAACGCTATATCGTCAGACAAGCAAAGACTACGTACGTGGAAATGCCAAATTGAATGCCGAGTATTAATACCAAGGGTACGATGCATAACTCAAAGTTCAGTTAACCTAGTGGGTAACGAGCCACTTACCGGGGTCATTGGTTACCAGATCAATGTCTCTCAGGCGGTAGTTTTTTTCTCTTTCATTCTTATGATGTTGGGAGAAATTTTTCCACCAAATTATGTAACTTTGTACTAGGCCTTCAACACTTTTTTTTTATTTTACCAGCCTCCATGCCATACTCCAGTTAGGATAGCTGGACGGCAGATATCTTCACTTGAAAGGCCATGGATTGCTTATTTCATGGTCTCTCAACCCTGTATTAACTCTCCAATCTAACACACAGTAACACCAGCTGCTTTGTTTACCTTCATTTTCATATTTCTGACGAGGTGAAAGCAGCGAACAATTATATTCTGAATTAAAACTGCCAAGGTATGACTAGGAATCTACCTTAACCCTCGCTACCCGTCTTAAAAAAAACCTTCATTCTCCCTACCTGGGGTCTATTTTGATCCCTAATTAAATTTTTCTTTTCACATGAATTGATGTAATCAGTAGCACATATCTGTATCAATATAGTGACTTCATTTTCCGACACATAGGGATAAATCATGGACATTTTTTTCATTGTTACTTTTTGGGATAGAATGTCCATAATAAGAACTAATGGACAAACTTTCCTTCGTAGGGTACTAACTACGCCTTCCCTTAGGTTTGCAATAATAATTAATCGTTTTTAACAGGTGAACATGCAATATACTGACAATTACTGGTAAATATTACTTTAAGGTGGAGCGTTAGCCTCAGCACTTGCCAAAAATTATATAGTAGTTATACACAGGATATACTTTATTGAAGAAAGAACTTTGTCAAGCTCAGAATTGAAAAAGTTGTTTAATAGTTATAATAACATTTTATACCATTGGTAGATCATGGATGCGAAATATGTATATAAACGTATGGGAATTAAACCATTTAAAGAAAGACATATTGATGCAAATTATTTCCCTCAGATAGTTCATTAAAGTAAATAATTACTTTTGTACAACGAACGAATAAATACAGTTACTCTACTTATGTTGCAAGACTCTTAACTTAACCTTGCTTTTAAATTCTATTGGAATCGTCCACTTGCAAGCTTTTTCGTCATCCATGCAAATAATAGCTTTAGTGCAAATTGCAAATGGAGAAAGCAAGTGTCACCTGGCACCCAATTACTATTTAATTTCAATATATTTCGTGCCCACTTCCAGTCTGCTGATAGCATTAACATTGTGCACATCTTTTGCAAAATACTTCCCATAAATCGTGAGTGCCATTCTGCAAAGGTCAACAAAATTATAAGAGGGATACATCAAACCTGAACCATCTTTCTATATATTTGGAAATGTTTTATTTAAAATCAACAATTGAGTTCTAACACTCAAGGGCCGCTTCCTAACAAAACTGTCCCGACACTTTACACATCTGGTCTTTTCCCAAAGCCTCTTAACAAGGTATCTAGCAAAATAAATCTCAGAGCATTTCTGAAGAGTAACAGCAACAACAGCAACAGTAACAAAAAAGAGAAAGAGAAGAGAATTTCTGAAGAGTCGAAGTTGGTGCTATGGACCCATCAAAGTCTCCGTTTTCCGAGGATGTGCTGAGATTTAACTCATCTTACAGATCTCTCCTATTGAGTTTGCCCCCATCACCACCATCCAAGTCTTCTTCATCCAACTGCAACACATTATCTTCTTCAATATTACAGTTGGCCGTTTGAGGAGTCTTTAGCAAGTGCTGGATTTTCACATTTCTGTAACTTAGTCTGAAAGGATTTTACAGTTGGATTCCGATTAAATCCACCCCTTTGACGGATGATGGAGAAGAAATTTTCCAAGCGATCTTGGTTCAGCCAACCAGTCAAAATGCAGTTGTCATTTAAGTAATCTAGTAGTCTTAATATAGATGAAGTTGTGAACACAGCCCTCAAAGCATGGTGGATCACTGCCATTTATCTTCTTGATCGCTCTGAATGTTTTGAGGCCGTTATTCGGAACTTCTAAAATATGTTCACTTGATTTAATGAGTCCAGATCGGTTGATATTTCTGGAATTAAGAGTTCTGCTGTTTAGTGCATTGAACAAATTGTTAATAGTTTGAACAAATTTTGCAGTTGGAAGAGCAAATGTAAATTGATATCCCCAGTCGCATAGCATGTTATTACTGCTGCTACCGCGGGATTGCTAAACAATTGAGTTGCCTGCATTTGGGCACATATATGAGCTGGAGTCAATTTCCATAGTGCTCCTGTGGTCAACTAGAACCATCCCTTTGATACACTCTCCGAATGCTTTCCAAAGAAAGTATTCCATCGTTTAAGACGAAATCACTGCCCATGAAATTGTTCCTAAGTGACTTCACTAGGTCAGGGACATCGTGCATGGAAAAGACTTTTTTGCCGTCGGAGTCGGAGTGTACTGCAGGGTGGTCATGAGTGACATTTCATCAAATAACAGCACACAATTTCGGATGTTTTCTGGCATTGTCATTACCTTACTCCTCGTGCGTTTGAGGAAGAGCTCATCAAAGCCAGCCATGCACTTCGAAGGTCTCCCTACCCATCTACGTACTGTCCTCTCTGCTGGGAGTATTACTTTCCCTAAAAGAAACCGGTAAGCCACTGGTGACTAAAAATACAATGCAGTGGCTAACTCTTGCCCTTCTTTTTACCACGATGGTCTCTTTCGACGATACCCTGAACTGGGAATCACATATTGATTTTTTATGTTCACGAGTAGCAAGGAGCTGTTACCTACTACGTAGAATAACTCTGATCACAAGCTTAAATGTTGCTCTCTCTGTGTATTATGCATGTGTTTTTAGTCGACTAAAATATGGAGTCTGTGCATGGGGTCATTCCCAGCAAACAACAAGACTGTTTAAACTACAGAAGTGGGCCATTAGAATTTTGGTTGATTTAAATAAATGCACTAGCTGCAGATTATATTTTAAAGAACTTAACATCTTAACATTCCCATGTATATATATTTTCTATACAATTATGTATGTTAAAGAGCATCATCTGGCTCTTGGATTGCCCTTGAACAATTATGTTCATTCATACAATACCAGAAGAAATGGTGATTTTAAAGTGGTGTCTCACAATTTAGTTTCCTTCACAAGGCAACCGTCATACGCAGGTTGCATGTTGTACAACAGTCTCGGTAATGAGATCAAACAGACTCGTAGTACCCCTGTTTTACTCAGTCGATGAGTTCTTGAATAAGTGATTGTATTTATGTATTGTTTCCTTTGGAGGTGTCGCTCACATGCTCAAATCACTAACCCCATCCCCAATTTTACATTCAATACTATAGCTACTCCACATTGACACTCATCCCCACCACTCTAGATTGCCCTCTAACTAATACTCCTATAGTCTCCACTGTCCTTCATTCTCACCACGAGAAGCCCCAAGGCATCTATGCTCCTTTTCTCCATAGCCTGTTTAATATTTTACAGCTTCCCTGCCCTCATCATTATCCTGACGTTCCAAGTCTCTGTTTTGATCGCTACTTTCCTCATTCTCTTCTTTTTATTCTCATCTATTGAAGTTCTTTTATTGTGTTGACATTGCTGTGCAAGGATTTCGTGAGATGACGACCTCGGGGGCCCTGCCTCCCCCACTACCGGGTCCGACACCCACCCTAGTGGGCAGCATCCCATTGCTGGCAGGATTCATTGCTCTTTGAAATGGTTTCATGTTCTGGGTAGTTGATAGTTGGGAGGGACTCCTACCCCCACTCCCAGACAGTGTTTTTCATGGGACTACCATTCGTCCTACCCTTCGACCTATCAAACATGGGTAGCTCTACCGAGAGCCATATTGATTGCTCCTGTCAGTCCAGCTCATTGGGGTCATTGGAACGCACAAGCCCATCCACCACGTCAAAGTTGTAGTCCTCAAAAGAGGAGTTATAAGGTAATAACTAAAGAAAATCTAAAAAAAAGGGACTTTTCCGGCCGAATTAGATGTGCTGAGGAAAACTGTATTTCGATCAAAACTGTGCGATAGGTGTCAGCAAGATTATCATTTTTTTTAGGCCATGAGCCACGTGTCCACCCTCTTTCAACGTGGATTTCACACGTCTCAAGCCTTTCATGCAAAATGCCTGGCTGTGCCACCAAGCGACCGAAAAGTCATTTAAACTTCATTACCGGTTCTCCCTATCCCGTGGCCACTCTATACATACTTACTTTATGATATCAGGGAGGAAAAATTTGCTATGGGAAGTGAGCAAGGGATAAAGAAGCTTCCATCATGAGCCCAAGTTGACGGTTGTCAACCACCGAATCAAACTTCAGCATGCTCAACAATATTCATGATTTTGCCATTCCTTCTCCATTCAGAAATTGTTTAGTACCAGGCTGGAAAATAGGGTACCAGCAAATGAAGACCGCAAGTGCTAAACTCAGTTCAAGACGACGGTATGTGAAGACTATTCAACTTTACTGGTTCATCATTCGTTGGTAATTTATTTTTTCATTAGCAGCATCTGCTAGGATTTGATAGGGTAATACCCGGTTCCACCAAGCTTTTGTTAATCGACGATCAGTTGATCGCCGTTAACTCGCTGATCGGGGATCAAATCTCGCCCGTTGATCAAGATCGGCGATTACCTGACCGGCAAACGCATAGCATAAATGTTCTCATAGATTTGTAAGATGAATGTCTATTGGTGGTCATCGTCATGTGACCTCAGTTTATTGAATTGCATAACAACCGCGATATTTAAAAATGGCTTGTCCATGATCCATAAATTTTACCAAAGTTGAAAAATTAAGGTTATTAGACTTGGTGGACGAATATAAAGGAATATTTGAGAATAAGAAAACAGATGTTACCACCAAGGAAAAGAAGAAAGCGTGGGAAAGCTTGGCTGTTAAGTTTAAGGCCACTGAAAATAATGCCATCAGAACCTCAAAGCAGCTAAAAAGTTGCTACGAGAATGTTAAACGGAGGGCGAGAAAGAACGCAGCTGATGATACGGTAAGCATGCACATGAAGCCCAAATATAATATAAATTAGGATTTATTAGTGAGTAATGTTAAAAGAAATTTTCATTGATTCCTTCTAATTTGAGGTGGAAAATTATAACACAGGTGACAGGGATCTGTGGTAAAAAAATTAACACACAACGAAGAACGCGTGATTAGCATAGCCAAGCCTCAATTTGAATCAATGAGGAATCCAAATGATAGCGACACCACTTTTAATGAAGAAGTTGTTGAAGGTGAATATGTCATAATTTAATGTATAATTTTGTATATAATTGCATGAGGATTGATTTAACTAAATACTTGGTTTTCATTTTAGAGTGATAAAGAATTAAGTAGTAATTGCTACAGGTGAGATTATACTGTGTTTAAATAAAGAGGTTATGATGAAAATATTATGATAAAATGATTGCGAGTTGGATGGACAAAAGCCTGCTTCTTTTATGTACTCTTGTTTGTTTTTAAATAGATTGTTTATTCTGTTTACAGATGAATTTGAACCGGGAATGATATTTGAAGTAAGTCTTTCTATATATTAATGATACTCTAATGGTATAATATTGGATTTTTGATGATTGATTTTTTTTTAAATTGCATTTATGAATTTTAGACTCACAAGGATGAAGTAATTAGCATGCCCTAAGCATTATAATTAAGAAAATAAGTACTGAGACAATTATTCCCTGAGTTCTCAAGTTTTGAGATAATTATTATAATGCATCTACTAATTTGCTATCTCTTCCTTTTTAGATTCTGGAAACATCCCCGAGTGCTCAAGTTTTGAGATAATTATTATAATGCATCTACTAATTTGCTATCTCTTCCTTTTTAGATCCTGGAAACATCCCCGAGTGCTCAAGTTTTGAGATAATTATTATAATGCATCTACTAATTTGCTATCTCTTCCTTTTTAGATTCTGGAAACATCCCCGAGTGCTCAAGTTTTGAGATAATTATTATAATGCATCTACTAATTTGCTATCTCTTCCTTTTTAGATTCTGGAAACATCAGTTGACCCACCTACTCCAAACAGTGTCATACCCATACAACAAACCACTAATACAGGAAATACACAGGAGCACAGTGACCCAATAGCAAGTACCTCATTTCAACCTAACACTCCCAGAAAAAAATAAGCAGAGGAAGAAATAGCAGACATGGCAAGACACAAGAGTACACTAATTAGAAGGCAAATTGAAATAATGGAAAATCAAAACAATACTAAAATGGAAATTTTTGAAAATGAATTTAAAAAAGGTCTAGCATTATAGATTTTGAAAATAAGAAATTGGAGAATGAATTTAAAAAATTACATTAGCAAAATCAAAAGAAAATAAATAAATTTTTCAAGTTCATTTCTGTATCATTTATATTCTATATTCCACAAGAAATCCCTCCTAGAAACCATCCTTGAATAAAACTATACATTTTAAGTTTATTAACATCTTTATTCTGGAAATTTAAACGAGCCCACCTGTCTTATTTTAAAAAAATGAATGTTGCGCCAAGGTTAGATATTGTGCTGATAGTTAAATTTTTTTTTTCAATTAGCTCAATTATGAAGGTAATTAATACTTAAAAAAAAACAATCAAAAAAATAAATGAATAATTCAAAGGAGGATCTAGCTTTGGTTGTAATTAACAATTAAAATCCATTTTATTTAATTTCTCAAAAAAATAATACTTATTAATCCCGTTCGAAATGCAGCTCCTGTTGGTCTTTCATTTCGACGTTCCAAAGGAGGGTCAACTTCATCAGCAGGTGGTGGATTAACTACTACATATATTCTCTGGAGGCTCCTCTTCTTGGAGCATTATTGCCACATTGTGTAGCACTCCAGTGGCTATAATTATCAAAAGAGATGTTTCAAGCTTAACTCTCAGACCCAGGGATAAACAAGGAAACCTCCTCTTCAACACACCAAAACAGCGCTCAATGCAATTCCTTGTTTTTAATGTGAGAGACGTTATAACATCTCTCTCCTCTGGTTGTAGGGTTCAATAAGGGAGTAAGGAGATAGGATAACCACCATCACCCAATAAATATCCATTACTTATTTCTGCATTTTCAAGTTTGGCTCTTAGATGGCAGTTATTAAACATGGTGCTATCATGTACTGATCCAGGCCATCTAGCAACAAAATTAGTCAGTCCCAAGTAGGCAGTGCACATTGCCTGAACATTGACTGAGAAATAAGATTTTCTATTTCCAAATAACTCAGCATTTTCTCCTCCAGGTGATGTGATTGGAATGTGTGTGCAGTCAATAGCTCCGAGAACCCCAGGGAACACAGCAATTGCATGAAAGTCTTCTTTTACTCCATTTCTCTCATTTATTCCATTAGGAAATGTTATTATTTCTTGAGACATCATTCCTGGGATTGACAAAGCTTGAGGAAATGTTTACTTTTATTTTTGTTTTAACAGTTAGCTGCATTTCCATAATGTAAACAATTCTCTTTGGGTTATCACTCGTATGGCGCCACGTACCAACTCACTGCCATGCGCTATTAGCGACAATTTTAATTTATTGGAGTTTGAACGGGAATGTGACGCGATTGAATGATGGGAAATAGGACTGGGATATCAGTCGCAGTCACTACCGCTAAAATCCATGGCTTCACTGTGAATAAACCCACCTTTATTCCCACTATCAACCACATTTCATGAGACAATAGAAAAAAAGTTTCCAAAGAATTGCGAGAGTATAGCCGTCCCCGCGATTGATATAATTTAGCATTTAAAACGGGTTATTTCAAATTTTGAAACAGTTGATCCAATCCAGTGGCTCAACAATATAACATTATAATGAACAAGACCTGTGATAAAACGCTAAAACACTTCAACCTGAAGAAGCCATCGTCCGCGTAATATCGTCCTATGAAACATAGTTCATCCCATGATTAAACCAAAAAACTGAAATCTTTAAAATAAAATCACCATGGAAGCCTACTCTACAATTAAATTCCAAGATTTTGTTGGGGTAATTCCATAAAATTTTACAGGAAAAATCCTTCATCCATGAATTAATACAGTGAATTCATTGAGCAACCAAGCCTTGACACATTACATTTGACCTATCATCACTACTATCCCAGATGTTCACGAGATAAATGACCAATTGAATCAGATTTCATTGTGATGGCATGAGTAACTTTGTGTCCTATGCATTTTAATATGCGGATGTGACACAACATGTGCATGAATTGGATCCTGATGCGCTCTATTTCAAAATCACCCGAGGTTTAGAAGAATCTAAGGACGGAAATACTACTCTGCAAGAAACTTACTGTCGTTATCAGGATTTTACCACAGAGAGGAATTAGGTTTCAGCCTCAGCTGCGGCAGATTTTTTCCGTGACCCCTACCTCTTCCTACGGCCCTTGCTCAGCTCTCCGAGAAGTCCCTTGGCCACTTTTCGCCATGACCTGGAAGCACTGAATCGTGCGGAATGGGCATGAATCACAAACCTGACCCAGGATGTGGAGGCCCTCAGTCGGTACCTTGCTAGTGTCCAAACAACATACGAGTGGCCTGGTGTCTCCCCTTGGTTGACATTTCATAGCGAGTTGATCTAAAGTTTTGGGATATGGAGCCCTCACAATCGAAGAGAAAAAAAAGAGGGATATCTCTGGACGAGAAGACAAAAATTATTCAAGAGATGGAATCGAAAAAGTTTAGTGAAAATGCTATTGCTGAAAAGTTTGGAGTGTCACTTTCGACTGTCAACCATTGTTGCTAACCATGATAAAATCCAGGAAAAAGTTACGTCAGGAGTTTCGCTGAAAAGGAAAAATCTGCAAATTCACTGAAATTGAGGATGAGCTCTACACATTTTTCTGCAAGTGTCGCGAGCAAAATCTACCCATCGGTGGCCCTATTTTGCAAGGAGAGGCAGAAAACATAGCCATGAAATTGAAAATTGAGGACTTTAAATGTTCAGGCAGCTGGTTGAGTATATTCAAGTCCAGGTTCAATATTGTTTCCCTTAAGGTGTGTGGAGAAGAAAACTCAGTGGATACCCAGATATTGGATCAGTGGCATGTAGATAATGACTCCATATTAAATGAATATAGACCCGAAGATCGGTACAATTTTGATGAGACTGGGCTTTTCTTTCACGTGCTACCGGACGCTACCCTTGGCTTCAAAGTGCAAAGGTGCCACAGAGGGCGAAAGAGCAAATTACGAGTGACTGTAGGGCTCTGCGTCAATCAAACAGGGACTGATAAAATTAAACCCATTTTAATTAGAAAGTTTGAAAAGCTGTGGTGTTTCAAAAATGTAAAAATTGAAAGACTTCCGGTTTTTTATGACTTCAATAAAAACAGTTGGATGACCCGTGAAATTTTCTGAAAAACAATCACACGGGTGCAATGAAAAATGTCAGGCGATAATACGAAGATTGTTTTAATTTTGGACAATGCCAGCGCGCACAAACATCTTGAAGATCTGAAGCTTACCAATATAACTATTGTTTATTTGCCCCCTAACTCCACCAGCAAGTCCAAGCCATTGGACAAAGGTATTATTCAAAACTTTAAAATCCTCTACCGTAGGAAGCTGGTGCAGTACTACCTACAATTGATCGGTATGTATAAGCATTTCATTTTTATTCCATGAGTTTTCGGTAATCCCTTGAGGCATTTTTTTCAATGGTGATTATTCTTTCATATTGATTCATCACCTTTAGAAATGGGGACAGCAATGAAGGACATTCCGACATGGATGATCCTTCATGCCATCCACGCTGTAGGTTAGTCGTGGAGAGAAATATCGTGTCAAACAATTGTGAACTGTTGCAAATCGGCACGATTCCCTCTCTCACCGCATAATGAGGCTGTTCTCCAAGTTGGTATTTGACAACTATCTGAATGCTAAATTTATTCCAATAAACACCAGAACTGGACTTCATGCGTCATAACTTATCATTAGGAAGAGGCTGTTGATGAAATTGTGGTGTTAAGCACAGGATTGGCAGACGATTTTTGCAGATATGTCCAAATAGCTGGTGGATCACTGCTTGCAACCTCCAGCGATTATATTACTGTGGTTACTTACGTCATGACATATTCAGCTGTTCATCTACATCAACTTAATAACGCGCAAGCCACCACTAGGGTGTGTGGCACTGGGTCTCCTTGAGTTAATTTTTCAAAGTTACGCTTCAAATGGTTAATCTAACTTCGTTTTCATGTTTTATGCTCCACAGTGCAGCCAAGTATGGAAGGCGTAAGTCTCAGAGGGGAAAGAAAATAACTAATTAATGGAATGGAAAACGCTGGATCTGGAATATCTCTGTGATGCCCATTTGGGATGAAGCTTCCCTTTCACACTATTGTGGATAAAAAGTTCCAAAAATCGTGGAGTGATTCGGTAATCACTTTTTAAATACAAGGCACTTCATTAGCTTCAATGTTTTAGCTTACTGAAGTTGGCATATAAGGATGCCATGTGATAAAATGGCATTCAGCATAACACTCAAGACGCGAAGAGATTCAGCATAGAAGGATAAAATATAATCACTTAATTTATTTACTGGATTAATGTTTTGCAGAATAAAACAATAAGCACAAATCATCAAAGTGAAAAGGGACTTTGTCATGAGTTAATGTTTCTTCATCGAACTTCAATGAGTGGTGAAACCGTTTGGCTTGGGACGAAATAATATTTCTTCCCAAGTTCCTATATCCAGCAGGTGATATGGTAGAAACCACAAATAATGACCTGAGAAGGATTTTTTGAATGGACTGAGTCCTTTGCTCTTTTTACCTATTAATGAGCGATAAGGAAAGGCGATTGGAAGCACGGTCGGGCCAGCTAATGTCTTATCTACGGAGATGTTAGAAACATCGATAAGAATTGGATTGGTGAAGCGCTGTCATTGTAAGCGAAGGCATTTCCTGGGCGGCAGTTGAAGCATTCGTTCATTCTCCACGAACCGTGATCTGTGGTTCTATTTTCTTTGGTATCATTCTTCACGACCTCCACATTAATATTCCATCCATCCAAAAAATCTCGCCATTTATAACTGGAAACTTAGTATACGCCGAGCTGATAATGGTATGGAAAATGTCCAGATCACGCCCAATTTGTCGTCACGCGATTAGTGATTGGAACGAAATAATATTTCTTCTCAAGTTCGTACATCCAGCAGGTGATATGAAAGAAACCACAAATAATAACCTGTGTAGGATTTTTTTAAATAGACATTCCTTTGCTGTGATTGAGCGATAAGAAAGGGCGATTGGAAGTGAGGTCGGGCCAGCCACCGTCTTAACTGTGTACATGTTATGGACAAATGCCTCTTATAAACGCCCATACCAGTTGCATGTCCTGATTAGCTGAAGATTAAGAAAGCTAGAGCCTAATACAAAAGCAGAACTTGATTTATATATGTTTTCTAAACTGGACGAAAAATTTGCAAAGAAAATGATCGCCAATTAAAAATCATTCCCATTGGGAACTAAGAGGTGATAGTTATTTCACGGACGTTTGTGACTTTTTTTTAGATTTAAAGGCATTTTTTCGAATTATTTCGCGAATAACGACTATAAATCGTTTTAAAACATTTTTAAAGACCAGAGAAGTCAGTGGGGGGGGGATGGGGGGGGAAGAGAGGAAATATTTTCCGCGATTTATTAAAAAGGTTCGAAAATACAAAACTCGAAAAACGAAGTGCCTATTTTTCGGTCCCGCCAACTTCGTATTATCGAGTTGCTAGTTTTATTAGGGTTCAATCAGATGTTTTAATTTTAATGGCCAATTACTATATCAAATGTGCGAATTTCCACAGAGAAAAAATCATCCGCCTTGACCTGGATTCGAACCCGGATCCCTCGATTTCCGGCCGAGTGCTTTAGCCAGTTAAGCTACCGAGGCGTCCTCTTCCCCTGTGGAATTTTGTGACCTTTACGGGACTAGATATTCTCGACTGCCGGACATACAATGTAACGAACACTCGGCCGGAAAATCGATGGATCCAGGTTCGAATCCCGGTCAAGGCGGATGATTTTTTTCTCTGTGGAAATTCGCACATTTGTGCATTGCAAGTGACTCCGTAAAAGTGGAACTCCGTGGATAGTCCCGGATGGCTTAAAATTTGTACTATATCCAAATTCCACAAATAATTTATTCCATGTAACTGAAAAGCTATCCAACTACAAATAGTAATAGTCTAAAATACTAGCAACTATGATGAGTGTTTGAAAAAACATTTCAGCATTGCCTCTTTAAAGCAAATTTATACCAAAGAATCTTTCATGCACAATCTTAACTGACTGTAAATAATTGATAAGTTTTGCTTCCTTTCATCAATGCAAAATTAATTAATACTATCACCTTAACTAATGATACGTATATGTCATTCCCACCTCCATGCATGGGATTTTAAGCCTGATACGCCTGCCAAATCCATAATGGAGTTCATTGAAGTTCCACACCTTGATCCGGCGCAGGACATTGAAATTGAAAAGCTTAACGTGACCCGGGGGAACTACTCCTCGTTCAGAATCTCAGTGAACAGTGTGTTTCGTGATACCCTAATTAATTCTTCTTTCTGGCCCAAATTTGTGAAAGTGAACAATTATTCTTTTCGGAAACTACGTCAAGACTCCCAAGCAGGATAACGCATTACCTTAAAGTTATGCAATTAAACATTCAGTGTATGCGCAACAAGTTTTTAGATTTTGAGGTTTTAGTGAGAGAACATAAACCTGATGTCGTGCGTGTTCAAGAACACTGACTGAAGCCTGGTGAAGTTAGCGCTTTTAACTTGCCCGGCTATTCATCGCTAACGTCTTTTGCCGATCAATCCGCAAATGCGGAGGCGTCATGATTCTAGTGTCTGATCGCGTGTGTCCTCTCCCGATACATTTTTCTTACGACTTTCTCATCGAGGAGCAAACATTTGAATGCAGTGTTGTTGGTCTCGGCCTTGAAAATACCACGTATATAATTGTGTCGACGTATACTCCTGTCCAAAAAAACTTACCACCTCAGAGCCGAAAAAATCCCGAGTTGACGTCGATGTGACAACGCCGAACCACGCCCCCTTGCGCGGGATAGCAATAAACGCTTGGGAAGGAAGAGAAACCTTCTTCCGAACATACTTGACGAGAGGGAACACCCCTCGGTGAGAAACTTTGACCTGTAACGGATTATTTCTGGGGTGGGGTGAGCGTGGGTTGGGTCTATTGTGTCGGTCCTACGGTCTTATCCCGTCGGTGTCGGGGTGGGGAGGCTTGGAGAGAAAGGTCGATTGGAAGATGAAGTCGCAAAATCGTCCTTGTTTTCGAAGGATACAGGAATGAAAGACAGAACTCAAGTATCCATTTAGTGTCTTCATTGAAACATTCGATGAAATTGATGGGTCTTCCTCGTATTAGGCCGCAGAAAGTCTATTACCGTCGCAATAAGGGGTTGAATCGGGTCAAATCGAACGTAGAAATCATTTTTTACGCTTACATTTCTGATAGCAAGAAGTTGCTGTTTAACAAACGATAGAGGTTCCATTACATAGGCATTAATCGCAGATTGTCATCGCTCGGAGGGTTTGAATTGTGTTGAATTAGATACATATCATTTTATCAAGAGTTTTCATTTGAGTTTAATATTCCATACGACAAATCGTAGACGTCTGAGACAATAAAAACATGTTAAGCATACAATGTGGCCCTCAAGGAAATCATTTGACAGTATTTCTTTGTCGTGCTGGACAAAGTTTTTGTAAACTGGGATAAAGTAGCTTAAAATAGATACAATTATGAATTCACATTAATTTATTTATCATTCAAGTTCTAATCAGCAATTTAACTTGTCTTGCCGAGTCCCCTGAATTGCTTCACGCCTGCTTATACGCTTTGAGCTGGGAATTGAGAGGATATTGGTTGTATCCTCCAAGTCATATTCAATATTTTATTCCCTCTCGCTGAATTTCAACGGGTACCCTCTGATGATTAAACATAAAATGAACATCCACGACCACCGGTTGTGGAAAGCCCGCACTGGTTGTAACCGCACATTCACCAACTTCACCGAGTGAACTATTAACACACCAAAACGAAAGAAAGCCTCTTCGCCACCTTCGCTCGTCTTCCTAGTGAGGCCTGTTTAACAATTGCAAGGGGAGGAGGCAGCGACATTGTTTTCAGATTGGAGTGGGGGAGAAGGAGCGGTCTAGTGGTCGGTCAGGCTCTTTCACCCAAGGTTCATGAAGGCGAGAGTTCCCTCGGGGGACCGAGGTTGGTGGTTCTCAGTATTGCCTCTGCCGTACCGAAGTGGAATTCTTAGATAGGCAGAGATGGGGAAATATGCTATACACCCCCGTAATAGTCTTCTACGTTCATCATTACCATCTGCATTGCGTAGAGCCTTTGTCGCGTCCTTACCATTTTGCGAGGGAAACATAACACTTCGAATTTAGTGTTGAAATATTATGAGTCACGCTAAAGTCCTAATTAGATGTCTTTTATGGAGATATACTTTAAAAAATAGACTATAAAATTTTCAGCTTTTTCTTCAGGGTTTCCTGCATCATTGGTAAGGTAACACAGGGCAGCATTAGCAGTCTACCAAGGTTCCCAGCAGAGAACGTGAAACGTTGGGGCCGAGTAATTTTTATAATAGTATTCCCTAAACACTCAAGCAGCACTGCATAAACGCACCTTGAGAGTGTTATTCATTTGAAAAATTGGACTCGATAAGGATTACGCCAATGCTCAACTTGTAGGAATCCTCAGCGGAAAGGTTTTCCACCTTTCCGCTGTGATCCTGTCAGAGATGTCAGCCTGATCAATGTTATCCATTTCAGAGCGCTTTTGTTGGTGCTTTTGGTGGTGTGACGGAGATCTTTCAGATATCAAAATAAAATGCAATACGCATTACATTAGCTCATAAATACATTACAACGTTTAAAAATACGATGATAATATTATCACAGAAAGATACACGACGATAGTGACCAGAGATAGCCAACATGGAGCAGTATTCTATCACTTTGAATGGACATATCCTCTCAGCGCCTTCAAGCTGTTGCGAATGAGGCATCTTAAGACATGTGGGTCATTTGAATTTGTCAAAGGAGAATCTAATTGATACAAAAAACGATGTTGAAATATAAATATAATAGAAAACGTCAAAGATACTGGCATATCGGAGTAGAGTCCGCGGCTAACCATGTTCTTAGTCAGCACGCAGAGATGTTTCGTATTCTTGAATTTATCGATCGCTGCTTCACCCATAGCGATATGAATCCATTGACATTGTCTAACTTAACAGATCTGCCCCCTTTCTCCTTCACTAATTAGGAAACAGAAGTCCAAAAGCTGAAACTGATATCATGTATAGCAAGCATGTCTATCTAACATATCCTGAAATATAGTTGTAATAGAAGTAGAGTAGAACCTCGATCTATCGTTTTTCAAGGGGATGGGCAAAAAAAAACGATGGATGCGGGAAAACGATCAATGCGGGAAAAGATTTCCCGGGAGCCAAAACGAGATGAAAATGCGAGAATTTTATGGTAACTTTTCACAGTAGAGAGGAATCTTAAAGGAATTTCTCTTAAAAGCGGGAGAATTTTTAAATTTAATGAAAATGCTTAGTGCATCTCTAATTTTTCGTTTGACTACTAACTGTTTAAAATATTTTATTACCATTACATATCCCAATGGTGTATCGGATGATGAAAGTAAAGAAACAAGGTCCATTATCATGTGATTGGATAATCCTCAAGCCCGCGCACCGACCTATCCATGCATAGAAATGTATTCGTTTCAAATATCCTTTAGGGTGAGAAGCGCGCCTAACATTTGATGGGGAGGATGTAATCCTTTTTCGCGCTTTCCATTGGGCTCCGCTGATGGAGGAGTGCCACCTGTTAAAGATGGAGCGAGCTTGACGCTACCAAGTGTACTCCTGTTTATCTGGAGCAATCGTGTAACCCACGAGATATAGAGCAAGAGAGGTGTAACAGGTTTTCGCCAACTGGTTCAGAGAGGAAAAAGTTATCGGGCAATCGGGTTGAAATGAGGAATTCCGATATCGGCGGTTGGAGTTCGGCTTAGCATTACTAAATGAACACCAATTTCAAAAGAATAAATCACTTTGATGGGCCACGGTGCCTAAAAAACAAAAAAACCATGTCTGGCAATGCAAGCCTACGTCAGACAACGGTCGAGAAGGAACTTAGCCCACGCTCGCAGGACTTCCACTACGACAAACTAATGGTTGAAACATCTGCGTTACCTTCAGCCGTCTTAAAACACCTATTTTGAACAGTCTCGGCTTTAGGCTCAGAAATAAATACTTCAGGAAAATGAATAGACATAAATACCTATTTTAACTGGCTAAACACGGAAAAAATAAAAAAAGGAAAGAGCACAGAGCACGTAGGGTTTGGCCGCACTTACTAGGGGCCCGCGAAGTGACCATGACGAAGGTCAGGGAGTGACTGAATTGCCGAGGTTACAAGCCACGCCCGCTGCCCTCTGGTTGGTTCCCCGAGAGTCACATGACGAGAAACCCCACCTCCCTCCCTTCCCTCAGCTCTTCCCCCATTGTAACCCACGTCACTTGAAATAATGCACTGGTTACATACAAGAATTGGGTGAGACAGGTAATTGGGGGACCCTGTTTTCCGTCGGGAGGGACAGGGCAGGTGGAAGACCTTAGACCCTCCCGACCCTTTCCGCGGAAAGGGCCCTTACCCACTGAGGGCCGCATTAGTGGAACGTCAGTTAATTTTGCTAATGTTTTTAATCGGCATAAATCTACAGAACAAGTATTATATGAAGTTCGTCCGTTATTTTCTGTTACATTTGATACGATTTACCCACATGGGTTATATCAGATCTCGATATGGTGCGAGAGCAAGCGCATGACAACTACTGGTAAGATAGCATTGAGAGGATAATAGGAAGGAAGGTTAGAAGCTCATGGCGAAGGAATGCGGCCGCTAAAGAGCGAGGTAGGGACTCGTTTGGGTAGGAAAGGAGGAATGTCAATTGTCCTCTAGGAAGGAGTTTGGGCCATAAAGATAAGAAGGGACTCGGACGGCAGGGGCTACCCGTCCGTCCTGCGCGGCACGTCACCTAACTCCCTCCCCCTCCTCCTTTCCCGCTTCGGAGCGCCGCAAAAATCCAAAAATCTTACTTCGGTGTAAATTTTTGGTTTCGTCTTTTTCAAACAATGAATGCGGGAATTTCGATGTGGGGACCGTGATTTGGAAACGATCGATGCGGGAAAACGATACTTCGGGGAACGATGGATGACGGAATTATTAACGTTATCAGCATGGAACAACATTCGGGACCAAAGGCGGCGAACGATAAAGCGTGAAAACTATCAATGCGAGAACAATAGATCGAGGTTCTACTGTACTTATGTTTGAGTTACAAGTTATCAAAGTTTGGGCTTTGCTCGCACACTGTCAAAAACTGGTACTTCTTACGTTACATCCATGGCAAAAAATATTTAAATAAGTTTAAAATATTTTAATTTATCATTAAATAGCACAAAATAAAAAGAGAAAATTTTTGTATGATTAGTTTTTCTGTAGGTCTTCTTGTTATTTCCTTATTTGTACCCACACTTGAGTGCACATTATTTCTGCACCGACAGAATGTGTGAATCTCAACAATTTGTAAGAAACTTCAAGCACCCATGAACTGTATCTCACCAGGCATTATTGTGAACCTTCCATTTCCTGAGAGGAAATAGTTATCAAACTGGTTTATACTTCAATTATTACGATACAGATTCTCTGGCTGTGGTTCGGGTTCTAGGCTCAAGAACCGGTACAACCAAACCAACCTATCTCTATAGAATACTCTTTCATCTACAAAGACAAAAAATTCCTTTCGCCAGTCTATAAGCTGTACAACTTTTTTCTTAGCTTCTAAGCCAGCACTGGTTTCTCTGCTCAATCTGGTGTGTATCATTCAAATCTGCAAATAACTACCAAAGCTGGCCTATTTTATTATTAGCAATTCCATGACCATTAAGACTACAGCATTGTCTTCAATGAGTATTCTTGCAGCTAAATTGGCAGCTTTTGTTTCTAATTTTTATATTTCAGTTATTTAAGCTCCCAAATTCAAATATTTTGGAGCAATGATCCACAAAGTTCGGACTCTCTTCCAAGTGTTGAGTGCATTCGTTTCTACATCTTCACATTGTCTTTGCACAGTTGCTGGATACATGTTTCTCTAACAGGCAGGCTAACACTTTCAGTCACAAACTGCCGTAAGTCAAACTGCCAGATTCTGACTTCCCCATTGCTAATCTTGAACATCGCTTGACAGCGATGGTCTGAAACTAAGCAATGAAGGGGAGCATGCCAGTAAATGAGCGGTTTTTGAATATGTAGAAATGGGAAATGCCTGCTACCGATCAAGACCGAGATGCCATACTGCCTCATGATGTCACAGTGAGTTTTCAACAGGGCCACCTGTTTTAGTGGCGCTGATACTTTTTTCAAAATTATGATGTTTATAAAGCCTAGATAGTATTTTTTGCATTTGAAATTTGTTTTTATGAAGTAGAGCACAAACCTATAGAACTGAAAATAATTAGCTTAAAATAGTGAATAGTCACTTACCTTACTTTCTTTTCTTTCACACTGTTGGTATCAAACAGAGAAAGTTCAGCCAGCACATCCTTTGGTATGCTACTTTTAATTGGCCTGTAAGAAACAATGAGATATTAAACAGAAACATTCAAATTACTATTATAACCAAAAACCCTTAAGCCAATACGTTCACCAAGCAGGATGTGCTAAGCAAAGAACCAAAAATTTATTCAGGAGAGAAAAATTTTTCCCCATATGACTTATCAACACCTCTGCAGAGGATACATGCTAGGTGAGGAATAGAAGAGTTTGCCACACATTGTCTTTTAACGCACATAAAAAATTAAAGGCATGAAAATCCTATGGAAAATTTTTACTGTTGTTTTACAAAAAGATAAATCTATGGGTAAAATGCACTTGAAACCCTCCATTTTGTTTAAATTTGCTCATTATCGTGACATTATACATCTGGCACCTCCTTCATGGCCACGGTGGCCCACTTGTTATTGCTGCTTACCGTGGAGAGCTTGCCGCTTGCTTTATAAGCACTCCTTAGCCCTTATGTGTGTAATCATCTTCAAAGTACTTTCTGCCAACATTGCTTACCATAGATTTGTTCACCACTGTATTCATTTTGTCAGAGGATAGGAAGCATGCTCATTTGAGACTACTAATTTTTCAAGGAGTCAGACCTACCCAATGATATGAGAACATCTTGCTATGTACGACTATCCATGAGAAGCTATTACTTTTTTATTAATTTTGCTTTCCATTACTCCTCATTGGAACCATCACAAGGTAAGTCAGCAGTTCATTCTGAAATATCAACTGCCCGTTTCGTATGCAGATGGTTTGTCTCACTCACAACCGCTTCTATCCGCATGCTTCTATCACCACCGATGGTGGTGTTGTTTACCACTTGTGCTGTATGCACTCCATATGCTTTTTAATTGAGGTGAATTCTTTCTTCTCACACTGCTTACTGTAGACTGTTGTAAACATATTCCTTTCCTCTCATTATGTGATACGCTGTTTTTAGAGAGGAGACCCTTGATTTCCAAGATAAGGAATGTATTGAATTATATGACATCATCTTGCTGTGAACAGCGATTCATGAGAAGCAATTATTCTGTTATCATTTTCCCTTTCATTACCCCTCATAATAAATCATCACAGTGTAAGACAGCAGTTCCTTCTAGAATTTCAATGGCTTATACATCCTAAGTTCGTATGCAGATGGTTAGTTCAGCATCGCGGGCGGGATTCTTTCGTTTGGACTTGTGCTCATGGAAAGACTATTAGAAAGGGCGAATGCTACTAGAATAATGAAACAGTGTGTGCTATGTTTGAGAATGAACCAAATGGCATGGATGACAGTGTTAAAAGGGATACAAATAGCAAAGATGTTAAGGAAGACGAGGTGGAATATCAACCGCTAGAGAAAAGGGGAAAAAGTTGCCAGCTGGAAGTCGAGTCTTTTCCATTAATGTGCCACAGTGCCATAAGCTGCTGAGAAGCTTTTTTCTCCTTTATGGACATGACGCTTCATGATGCTTATGTGTTGTACAAAAAATTCAATGGCAAATTAACATCAGTTGATGGCTTTAGAAAGAACCCGGCGGAAAAAATTCAGGAGGAAGTAACCCTGCCGGAGTACAAGAGGCAAGGGCCTTCAACATCACCAACAAGATTTCTAGCTGCCAACTGGGCCCACATTCTGAACTGTATACTAGCAGACACAGTGAAAATTAACCCCTCCCATGCTTATGAAGTGTGTAAATCACAGGGAAAGAAGATTGAAAGCCAGTGGGATTGTGAGAAGTGCCATATTGCTCTTCATATACCTGAAAGTTTCAAGGATTATCATACCATCAAAAACTATAATAGTTATGAGAAATTTATCAAAAACAAATTATTATTAATTGTTTATATCAATACTTCGGGATCTCACAACTAACAGAACACTATGTAATGCAACAAATTGGTAAAAATAATTACATGGGATGGTCCTTTCAATTGAAGTACTAAAGTGAGAAATATTGTTTACAGATTTTGACACACAAATTCATCAAAACATTTCTTCAAGACCACTCAACAAATCATCATAAAATAAATTCACAAGAATAAATGATTAGTTTGCTTTTTAAATTTGTAATAATTTATGTGAAATATGATCTGGTAATGATAATAAAACATTTTATTTTGAATTTTTCCTTTTTTTTAACAGGTTGACTGCCAAGGGTTTTTTTTTAAATGTCCCATTAGGCCAAGTTCATATTTAAATGCATTTATTACGGCTAACAGAGATGAACAATACTGAATTTCACATATCATAAATTTCTTCATCCTAATTATAAAGTTAATTAGTGGACTCTGGTGTCTGCCACGGCGTCAGCGTCACAACTGCAAACTTATCCACTAACGGGTACCCATAAACTCCCAACATATGGCAATTACTTCATTTCTAGGGCAGTGAAATTTTCATCCCGAAAAACTGTGCCTTTAAGCTCAGTAATACACTTCTTAGCAGCAGGAAAATATATTTTCGCTCCAGATCCAATCCAGTCCGCCCCCTATGCAGACACTGGTGTCCTCCGCAGAGCTAACTTTGTCTCCTCCTGTAGCATATAGTCATGTCCGCTCTAGTCAGCAGAAACCGCACAGCCGATAAGCAACAAATTATGGTCGTAATTTATACTCAGTTGTGATTTTATGTATGACCCCTGAAAAAAAGGAGTAACTACATTTTCACCAACTTTACTTAATTTCCTTTCACATTGTTCCGGTAATATCTCAAGTCCCTCCTTCCTTCTACATGCAACGCTATTATGTTCATGATGGAGATCTCTTTTGTTCGACTAATGTGAAACATTGTATGGAACTTCATACAACTACATCAACACAATTCATCCATTTCTGCAAATTGAAGAAATACGCAGCATTGTATCTCAATATTTAGAGGACAGAACGTTTTGAAATATCTGTGCTGCCACAGAGACACTGAAGGAGGCAATATTTTTTTCTATTAAACTATTAGTGGAAAAAATGTGAAGAGAATTACATGATGCCATTTTCTGCATCCAGTGCTGCATCCTATTATAGTGCATCATCGTCCTGTGCTGCTAAGTTTGCTTTATATTTTTTGTTGCAATTTTGTGGCCAATTTTAGGTCATTTAGGTTTTAGGTAAGATCATTGCCATCAAGTATTTATCCTTGATCTCTTCACCCATGGATTTCAATTCCTGACCGATAGAAGTGATATGTGCTATGTACGCCTCCATGTTGGCAAAATCTTCGAACTTTGACTGACTCAAATTTCTAACAAGATGCACATACCTCCAATGTCCCTTGGTCTCGAATTTATCAGTGAGTATTTTCCAAGCTTCCTTTGAAGTCTTCGCCCTTTGTACATACTGGTAATTCTGAGGATCAACCATCTTCATCAGGATCTTCGTCTCGATCCAAGATCTTTGTCATTGTCGTTACCCTGAACGACATCCCACAGGCCTTGACGTTGGAAGTAATTTGTCATTGCAAATTCCCAGTTCTTGAAGTCTTCTCACCCTTTCAATTTGGCGATATCGAAGCCGGAAGGACCAGGTGCCGAGTCAGACAGAGCCATGATGCCGGGTCAACACAAAGATACAGTTCCTCAATCCGTAATTATCTAAAGCTATCAATCACAAATAATTATTAATATTTTCTGGGCCCATAACCTGTTAAAGATTAGCGGTGGTATAAATATTAAAATTGAGATTGACAGGATTTGGACGGATAACAAACTTAGATCGAGACATGTTCTTTGTTCTAGCTTTATTCACAGACTGAAACACGTTGCGGTACAAAACAGGCAACTCATCAAAAACAAAACAGTTGAATGTCACTGATTATATGAGAAATTTAAGAGGACAATTTCAACAGAAATTTGGTATGTTAAGATGACACCACCAGCGTAAGAAGCAATAATTAGCGGTTTTTGGTTATGAAGTGATCAAATCTGTGAGAAATGTTCTAATGTGCCCGTTGAAACAATAATATTGCAGTTTATATAAAAATAAGCTCTACAAAACACTAATCAAAACCAGCTTATCCGATATGCGGATTCTTCACAAATGGCATGAAAGTTGATGGAAGTTGTAGTCACCACTGATGTCAATGACAGCAAAGGAACTATTGCTGTATCAACTGTGTTTGCAACAAAGTAAAATTCTGCTGATTAGGTAAATGCATAGAGGTTACAATGATATTGTTCGTGGTTCTTGTTATTACTTAACAAGTCAATGGGGGTCAGCTGATGTTCCGTCTGTACCCGGACATGGTTAATGCTTTGGTTCTCTAGACTTTTAGCTTTGCACTTGCAATGAACGTTGGCATGTGGTGCTTGTAGCTGATAGTGTGAGCAAGAAATCACATTTGATTTTTGAGGTTCATTTATTGGATGGTAGCGCTCAAGGGTGTGAACTATTCCCTTTAACCCTTTGGAGATGGAATTCATTTATATTAAAAATTATGAAGACACCGGGAGATACTTTCTCTTAACCATTTATTTCTCTATGTAACAACATCTTGAGTCTATAACTACTGTTGCCATGACTCAGTAGGCTACATAAAACATATGCCCGATAGATAGAATCGAGCCTCAATGTTTTTTCTCAGTTTCTACATTACGCAGGTTCAACTTCCCGATGCAAACAATATCCCATTTCTAACACTTCCCCTTGTCGAGTATTGTACCTGTGTACCAAGTCAAGTGGCAAAAAGTAACAAATCACTTATCTTCTAAACAAATAACACTTTTCATCTAAAGAAGAACATTTCACTCAAAGAATATCAAGAGATAATACCTAGATCAAAAGGTAAGATCTTGAAATTCACTGCAAACCAATTTTACATACAAACTCTTTTTTTTTCTCCTGACAATATTTTAGTGAATATATCTGCTAAATTTTCATTTGACCTAACACATTCTAGTTTTATCTCACCAGACAAAACTTTCTCCCTAAAAACATGATATCTGATGTCAATGAGCTTAGTTTTATCAGATACAATCTTGTTACTTGCAACACACATAGCACCTTGATTGTCAACACATAGATTAACTGGTTTTCGAATCAGTCTGTCTTGGCTTAGTTCTCTTAAAAAAATACTCATCCACATTATCTCCTTTGACGCCTCATGCATTGCTATATATTCAGCTTCAACAATTGAACTGGTTACTGTCCTATGCTTCCTGCTCACCCAAGATATTGGTCCACCAGCTAGGATCACAGCAAAACCACTCGCACTCTTGCGGTCCGCCGGATCATTGGTCCAGTCTGCGTCAGCAAATACTTTACAGGTTCACCCATTTTTTCGTACATTATTCCCAGTTTGCTTGTACAAATTTACTTGTACTTGTAGCAAATGCTTTACACCATTCCAATCACTCTTAGAAGGTTTGTTGCATTTCTGACTTAACTTACACACAGAAAAAGCTATATCTGGTCTAGTACTGTTCGCTAGTTACAGCAAACTACCTATCGCCCTTCTGTAGATGTATCCATCGAACCCCTCAGTTGCTTCCCCAGTTCCTCCAACTTCTAAAGGTGTGAAGCAACTCCTCGCATCTGTCATCTTATAGTCCCACAACAATCTTTCCAGGTACGCCTCTTGGTCAATTTTAAGTTTACCAGGAGCCTTTTAAGTCACCCTCATTGACAAAAAATGTTTAGCACTGCCTAAGCATTTTATATCCAAAAGTGCTGACAGTTCTCTGTTGAAAGTCTCTAGCCTACATGCATTTCCAATGTATTCCAATTTCTGCCTGATTGATTGAGTCCATATAAGCTTCTTTTCAATTTGCAGACATAATCCTGAGCACTTCTAATTTGGTTTTCAAAACAATCTGGCTGTTCTACAAATACCTCCTCACTAATAGGACTTTTAAGATATGCAGAATTCACATCAAAGTGTTGAATGCTCCATCCATTTTCAACAGCTATAGCAAGGATTATTCTAAGTGACCTCATTCTAAGCACAGGACTATATGTCTCCAGAAAATCAACTCCACGTATTTGGCTAAACCCTAGCTTTGTATTTCTCAACTTTTCCATCTTCATTTCTTTTGATTTTGTACACCTATTTTGTCCCTATCATCTTTCTTCCTTCTGGTCTTTTCACTATGTCCCTGGTATCATTTTCATGCATATTTTTCATCTCTTCTTGCATAGCCTTGTACCACTGTTGTGCATTCGGCCCTGCTTAAGCTTCCCCTGCAAATCTTGGTTCCTCCTCTGAGGAAGACTGGTATTTTACCTGGTTACACCATTTGCATTGTTCCTTTGGTATAGCTATTCTCTCTGACCTCCTTGGAATGAACTGATCCCTTTCCGCATGTCCTAAATGATGTTCTTCTGCAGGTCCATGTCTTTGATTTGGCTCTTCAAGTAGATCCATTTCCTCCGAGATTTCAGCATGTTCATCTTCATAAATATCATCTTCACTATCACTTGAGTACAGATTAGTCTCTTCTTTGCTTCTTATACCTTTATCATCCAGAGTCTATTGTCTTATAAGGAAAAACATCTTCATTGAAAATTACATCTCAGCTTATCATTATTTTTCTTCCGTCTGTGCTCCAAAGTCTATAGCCATTGACATCGTCTTGAACACCTAGAAAAACACATCTCTCGGCCCTTGGCTGCAGTTTTTTGGTTTTAGGCATAACTTTTGCCCATGCTTGGCACCCAAATACCTTCATCTTGCACAGGTCTCTCTCACTTATGTCTCTCCCAGACCATACCGCAATAGGTATCTTGCCATCCAATGCCGACACTGGACAATGGTTTCTGATGTAACGCGCTGTATTCAGTGCCTCAGCCCAGAAATGATGTGGTAGGCCAGATTTTATCAGCATGCATCTCACCATATCGAACAAAGTGAGATTCGGTCTGCCTTTCCGTTCTGCTGGGGGGGTATACGACACTGTGAATCTATGCCTGATGCCTTCCCTTTCCAGGAAAGTTTTAAAGCTCTCTCCTGTATACTCCTCACCATCATCACTGAGAAATTCTCTGATTTTCCTCTTTCTGGTTTTCTACTCTGGATTTGTGTTCCTTGAATTCATCCAAAATTTCCGCCTTTTGTGCAACAATGTCTACACTTACATGGTTGCTATAATCGTCTGTGAATGTAAAGTAGTATTTTCCTCCTCCAAGAGATGTGGGAAAAATCGGTCCTTCAACATCAAAATGAATTAGTTCTAGCACCTGACAACTTCTATTTTCTGTCCTTTGGTTAAACTTCTTCCTTCTGAATTTCCCTTGCACACAGACATCATACTCGCTGCTCACTTTTGTTTCCACTTCAGGTTCCTTCGCTCTTAGTACTGGTATCTTCCGCAGAATTTGTTAACCACAGTGACCAGAACGCCTATGCCACAAGTCCAAGGATGCATTACTCTCTCTCCATTCAACTTCCGTTTCACTTCCTGGTTCTAATTTAAGTTCTGTACACGCAGCCTCTGCTTTACCCTCATGATCACCGGCTAACGTATGCACATAATATAAGCCTTATTTGCAGAAAGCTCTCATCATTACTTCACCAGTCACTCTATCAATTACATCAACTTTACCACAATCAACCACTGTTTTTGTGCCCTTTTTCTCTTGTTCACTTACAGATATAAGATTATGCTGCAAGCCTGGTACATGCAAAACATCACTTAATCTAATATCCCAACCACCGCAAACCAATTTAAAATCAAATCTAAATCGTCGTAAACTAATGCCTGCATTGTTACCCAAAACATTTTTTGCTGACAACACACGTAGTTAACTAAGGTCGTCGTTAACCAAGTTACCACTGTACTCTATTTTCCCAATAACTCTCACCCCTCTGGGTAAGCATTGGAGACCTGCAGGCGGTTGAGAAACCCGGGCTATTCTCACCCATCTCTTTTTATTACCCATGTTCCTGTTTGCACCAGCCCTAGTGACGTAGATGCCCGTTCGCCTTGTCACCCATCCTCCTGCCGTTCACCCACTGACACTGTGAGAGAAAGGAAGGGGGTTAACCTTCGGAAAGAGATTTGCATGTGTGGCGGTATAGCATCAGGAAAATAGTGGTGGAAAGGTTTATTTCCAAAATACAGAAGATGGGCGCCCGACTAGGGCACGGTCGCCCGTCCACCCACTGAGCGATCGTCTGAAGAGCGGTGTGCGCCACTTCCCCTTTTGCCTTTTCCACTCCTTAGAATGGAATGGGGAGGAGTGTCTCTTTATCTCTCGCTGGGTTAGTGAGGATTTGCTGCCTGCCTGCAGGTCTCCTAGTATACATAGAGATTGAAAATTATTGGATGGGTCAAATTTGATGGGAAAGAAAGGAAGCAGTGAATAATTTACTCCTCTATTCATTTTCATCATTCATATTCATCGTTAATGTTGGATATAAATCCCAAAAATATGTAAGATTCATTTAGCCAAACGAAGGATCATGTTGCCAACGAATAAACCGTCGGAAGGATTGGGAACAGTCCTCAAAAAAGGTTTCCCTTATGAGGCATTTCCCTTCCCTACCATTGCCTCTCCAACCTCCTTTATCTTGGAGCAGCACAACTTGGCTTGAAGACATGACTCAGGGTTTTCAACACACTACATAGTAATATTGTTGACGCGGTGAGAAAGTTTGCGGGCAAGCAAGATTGGTTTTTGAAAGCAGCCACAAATCCCCCCTTGTAAGCTATATGCCCATGGGACAAACAAAGTAAACGTATAAGAGTCAGCGTTCTTAGATATTTGGGGACTGCTGAGAGACAAATCAGTTTGAATTTGACCGGTGTGAAGGCGTCCTTGCTAGTTAGACCTATAGACAGTGGTGCTACAAGGAGTGTATTACGGTTGGGACAAGTTCTGTGAAATTCGTGAAAAATGTATCCATCAGTACCAAAGAAATCTAGGAAAGGTATATCTTTGGATGATAAATTAAAGATGATAAATGTAGTTGAAATAAACAAAATTAGCAAGACATTAGTGGCTAAAAAATTTTGGAGTTTGTGTATCGACGATTTCCACCATTCTCAGTAACCGTGAACAAATTCAAGAGAAAGTGGCAGAAGGAATATCACTCAAGAGGAAGACCCTGCGAGGCGCTTAAGTTATTGACATTGAAAATGACGTGTATGCTTTTTTTTGCAAATGCCATCTAGAAAACCTACCTGTCAGTGGCCCTATTTTAATTCAGAAAGCAGAAGCAATTTCCCTTGAAAAAAACGTCGAGGGTTTCAAAGCCTCATCAGGTTGGCTGACAAAGTTTAAAGCACGTTTCAACATTACCTCCCTGAAGATTTGTGGTGAAGAAGGTGCAGTTGACAATGATGCTGTTACTCATGGCAAGGGTAGAATTTTTCATGGCATGGATCGAGCGCGAAAGGGTAAAAAAAACACAGGTAGCATACAATAACATCAACTGTAATTATAATTTATTAAAAATCGTCATTCTTGTTTTGAACTACAATATGTTTGCTGTTATTATGACCTGGCTTGGTTCTTCAGCTCAATTTATTTAATGGTAAAGTCAAACTGCGCAAACTTCTGCTCAACAACGCGTGCCAGTGAGATGACACGCTTGCTTTTGGAGGACCCAAAAGCGAGCGTTATCTCTTCACTCGGAACAGCTGAGGGGGTATATCTTTCAAGGTCAAGGTTCCAGCGCAACTGTCCGAGCGTAAATAAGTTGGACCTTGAACACCTTGGACCCATGACTTTTTGTGCTGAAAGACGGGAGAGTAAAATAATAGATTATACCATGAAAATGCCACATATTACATAGGTACAGTTGAATTTCACGGTCGTACGGAATTATCATGAAGATTTTCGTTAAAGACAGGCTGGAATTTGGCCGGTTTTGCTGAAATTTAAGTTCTGTTATATCATTTCATCAAATCAATTCGATACCTCCACCGGGTACCGAATCAGCCATGTGTAAAATTGTAACAATGCATTTACATAAAGTCAAGTAATGATTTCACAATGAGGTCTAATAATAATTCCATATTGCCTAAGGAATCGGGCGGGACCACTCACTAACTTGCGAGAAATCAAATTTTCCATAAAATCGATATACTTTTTTCGGAATTCTACTGGATTCATTTTGCCGATTAGTAAATGTACAGGCAGCCGAGCAGTTTTTCCGTGGAATTAATCTCCCAGCTGAATCAATTTCCCAGCTTGCGACTATTACTACAAAAAATAGTGTGATGCATGATTTTCGAACAACAAATCAAGACTGTTTGATTTCACATCTTTGCGCATAATTTGATTATTATTTACATGCCTGATATCATTTCACAGAATGGCTGTAACACACGAAAGATTAAAGAGGTCAAAATAGAGCAAATGGATATTTTTTGCGATTTTGGACACCACGTTTTGCGGGTCTTTTCTCATTAATGACAGAAGACTGCAAGATGTTCTCATACCATTGGGTAGGTCTGACCCCTTGAAAAATTAGTAGTCTCAAATGAGCATGCTTCCTATCCTCTAACAAAATGAATATAGTGGTGAACAAATCTATGGTAAGCAATGTTGGCAGAAAGTACTTTGAAGATGATTACACACATAAGGGCTAAGGAGTGCTTATAAAGCAAGCGGCAAGCTCTCCACGGTAAGCAGCAATAACAAGTGGGCCACTGTGGCCATGAAGGAGGTGCCGGATGTATAAGGTGGGGCATGGAATAAAAGATTGCCCAAAGCCGAAAGACTCACCTACTTAAATTTGAAAAGAAGAAAGAAGACGACAACAAAAAGATAGTGGGAAGAAAAAGTCTGGTGATGGAAAGAAAACATTTCTGTGTGCATTATCTGCTAGATGTGATAATAGTACTTCAATTATTATTGATTCTGGAGCAGAAGGTCACATGTCACCCGACAAAAATATTCTCGAAAACTATCGTAATGCTAGTGGTGATCAATGTGTGTTAGTTGGTGATAATGGCAGATTAAAAATTGCTGGTACAGGTGACATGAAACTGTCTTCTAATGGTGTCATTGATAAGATTTCAGATGTTTTGCATGTACCTGGACTTAGTTCTACGTTGTTATCTGTTAGCCAATGTACTGATCGTGATATTAACGTTGTTTTCACGAAAAAAGAAAGACAATTTGTTGACGCTGAGGATTGCGTTGTAACTGGATCTGTGTTGGGCACCGGACCTAGGGTAAATGGCCTCTATAAGCTTGACAACAAACCAGCTGCTAGATCAGCATTTGTAGGTAATGTGAAAAATTACGACCTTTGGCACAGAAGGCTACGGCACGTAAGTACTCAAAAGTTGAAATATTTGTGTGAGCATACAAATGATGTGAAATTTTCAACAGTGAATAATGATATGTGTGAAGCTTGTGCAATAGGAAAACAGAGTCGACAAAGTTTTCGTCGATCTGTATCTCCTAAAGTGTCCGAAATTTTGGATCTCGTGCATGCTGACCTGTGTGGACCATTACCAGAGAGTTACGGAGGCGCCAAGTATGTATTGACAATCACAGATGATTATTCAAGGTTTGTTAATGTCTATTTTTTGGTTTCCAAATTGCAGACCAAAGATAGAATTAAGGAGTATGTTGTTGAGAATAAAACTCAAAAGGGTAAAACTGTGAAAGTATTTAGATCAGACAACGGTGGAGTGTTTCTCAACAAAGATTTGTGTTCCTTTTTTAAATCAAAGGGAATTTTGCAACAAAGGTCTGTAAAGTATACGCCTGAGCAGAATGGAGTGGCCGAAAGGCAAAATCGCTCAATTTTTGAGGCTGCTAGGACCATGTTATTTAATGCTAAATGTTCAAAGAGATTGTGGGCAGAAGCAATAAACACTGCAGTTTATGTACAGAACAAAGTGCCTCACAATGGTTGCAATAATTCAATTCCAGAAGAATTGTTTACGGGTAAGTCTGTTAGATATTCTCATTTAAAGGTATTTGGGTGTGACGCCTATGTGCATATTCCTAAACAAGTCAGAGGTGATAAGTTAGAGCCTCAGAGTAAACTTATGTTTTTTGTTGGCTATGATGTGCAAAGTAAAGGTTATAGGCTGTTTGATCCGGAAAAACCAAAGAAAATATCTGTAGAGCACAGCGTTAAATTTAATGAACAGAAATTGTCAGCCTGTTCTGTAAATGTGAATGATGGCGTGAGTGAAATTGTGTATTTACCTGTTCTTGATCCCATTGAAGATAATGATGCAATTGAAGTCCCAAGAGTGGAAAATGAGGATGACCAAATTAATGTAAATGAAAATGATAATCAGAATCAGAGGAGATATCCTATGAGAGATAGAGTGAAAAAGAATTTCGATGATTATGTAATGTACGCTGCATACCTATATGTTTATGTACCTGTTTTTGATGACCATATAGAACCTACTTGTGTAAGCGAGGCTTTGAGTGGTGAAGATAGAGTGCATTGGTTAAAAGCCATGGAGGAAGAACTCAAATCTTATTTCACTAATGATGTGTGGGATCTTGTCGTATTACCAGAAGGGAAAAATGTTGTTAAATGTAAATGGGTTTTTAAGATAAAGAGAGACTGGAATGGAAATATTGTTAAGTTTAAAGCAAGGCTTGTGGCTGTTGGGTGTACACTGAAGTATGGGATAAACTTCCATGATACTTTTGCGCCTGTAGTCAGATATAGTACGCTGCGACTGCTATTTGCATTGTCAGTTAAACTTGATCTGAATGTTCACCATGTAGACATATCAACAGCTTTTCTGAATGGTGATCTCAAAGAGGAGATATACATGTCACAGCCTGAGGGTCTAAATGTGGTTGAAGGAAAAGTATTCAAGTTGAAGAAGGCAGTTTATGGGCTTAAGCAAGCGAGTAAAAGTTGGAATGAAAAAGTTCATGTACTTCTTGAGGATATTGATTTCAAGCAATCTGAGTATGAACCATGTGTATATGTTTGGAAGCAAGGTGGCAAACTTGTGATTGTAGCACTATATGTAGATGATTTTTTCATTTTCTTTAATGATAAGACTCAAACTGAGAAATTGAAGACTGTGTTGTCTAAGAATTTCTGCATCAAAGATTTGGGTGAAATAACTGAATGTTTGAGTATGAGAGTTGTGAGGACTGAGAATAGTATTAGAATTGACCAAAGAGGTTATTCTGAAAAGCTATTGTCCAAATTTGGTATGTTAGATTTTGTACCTGTTAAAACTCCCATTGAGTGTGGTTTATTACTAAGTAAATGTGAGAAATGTGATACTGGATTTCCCTACCAGGAAGCAATAGGAGGATTATTGTATTTATCTCTTTGTACTAGGCCTGACATAACCTATGCTGTAAATTACCTGAGCCAGTTCTGTAATTGTTATAGCAAGGAGCATTGGAATGCAGTGCTGAGGATATTCAGATATTTAAAGGGTACTATAAATCTGGGTATTCAGTATAGTAAGAATGACATTGTTGGATATTGTGATGCATCTTTTGCTAATGATTTGTCTGGTAGAAAATCTGTGTCTGGATATGTGTACGTGCTAAGTGATGGGGCAATAAACTGGGAAAGTAGGAAACAAGAAGTGACTGCTTTGTCTAGCACTGAAGCAGAATATATCTCTATAGCACATGCCAGCAAAGAAGGAGTATTTTTGAGAGGTTTTTTGTTTGAATTGTGTGGGAGGTCTGGCAGTATGTTCTTGTACAATGATAACATGAGTGCATTGAAATTAACTGAGCATCCAGGTTTTCATGCTCATACCAAACATATAGATGTTAGATTTCATTATATAAGAGAACTGTGTAAATTGGACAAAGTGAGTCTGGGGTATATGCCAGCTGATGTTTTGACGAAGGGTTTGAATGCTCAGAGTCATGTGAAGTGTATTATTAAGTAAGGAATTGTTTAAGAAAGTGTTGATGTCATGATTAGGGGAGTGTGTTGAAATTGTCATCTTAAATTTCTCATATAATCAGTGACATTCAACTGTTTTGTTTTTGATGAGTTGCCTTTTTTGTACCGCAACATGTTTCAGTCTCGAAGAACATGTCTCGATCTAAGTTTGTTATCCGTCCAAATCCTATCAATCTCGATTTTAATATTTATACCACCGCTAATCTTTAACAATTTCAACTGCATGCACCAATAGCTGATACCTGTGTCAATCATAGGTGAAATTCATATTTCTGTGTTTTTGTGGGCAATTAAGCCTGATAAGGCAGATGAACCTTCTGAAAATGCTTAAAAGAGATAAATCAATCAGAAATAAATGCTGACCTCCTGGGTCTGCTATAAGAGCATGTTAGGATTTTGTTTTATCTTTACCTGATCCTTGGGTCAACTTCAATTTAAAAAAAATAATAATGCAATATTAAAAGGAGTTGACGAATGTTTAACATTAAATCTTTATACTATTTTCAATTTCATTTGCTGGAGAAATAGCTTCTCCTAGCAACAAAATTTTACAATATCCAGATGAAGCCATGGTGGCAGGTATATAACCATTCAACTCTCTCCCTGAAGGAAAACAGTTGACTGGCCCATTACATGACACCTCCCTTTTCCAACTTTGGAATAAAAATAAAACTTTAGATAATAATCAATCAAATCATGGATAAAATATTGATTCACACGTTTTGTCACATATCAGAAATTTTGGCTCATCTGTTGAAGAAGTAGATACACTAGATATAAAAAATTACCTTTGAGAAATTCAGCCAGAGGAACCACTGAAGCTAATCGTCATTCACTATCGCCTACCAAAAGTTGTCCCTTGATCTATTCATGTGTTCTATTTGATCTCTCTGAGTAGACAACAACCAAAGTCTGAGGCATCACAGGGACTTGAAAATGACTAAGCTCTGACACCACGTAAAAATATTAGCATAACCTCTGTAACTCCCAAAAGTACTTATGTACATTCTACTTCTGAGAAACAGAAAGAACAGACTACAGAACCATTCAAAAGGGCTCTTTTTTGGCTGGAACCATAAGTACAAGAGGCAAATAGAAAAATACAGAAAAGATCCCTTCAGTTGTTACATCTCAACAGTGGCAAGACTACAATCGCTACGTTTTCCAATCGAACTCAGATCAATATGAACTCGGACTGATCTAAACATTCTAAGCCAGCAGACTCAGGTTGCCTGGTTTACAAATGCGAAATCCATCGAAATATCGATTTGAATCGGTTCATATCGATTTGAAATCTCAGACTGGTAGGGAAAGCGGGCCGAGTTAGCCCGCTTCTCACATCGATCCCAATAGCCTGTTGCATTCGCCATACCTAGCTGAACCGCCCAAATCAATATGAGTTTGATTGGTAAACGTAGTGAATGAAATGAAGGCAAAAGAAAAAGAGAAGAAAGCTAAGGAGAAAGAAGACAAGAAAAATCTCACAAAGTTGAAAAAGTGAAAGGAAAAGTTAAACAAATACAAAAGATTAAAGGTAAAATTCAAGATACAAAAATCTAAGTCACAAAATGTTGACTCTACAGATGCTGATATAATTCCGTCCAATTCTGAAATGTCTTTGTGTTCAGAACATGTGAATGAAATATTTAGTGACCTTGAAGAGAACTCAAACAATTACTTCATCATCAGTGATAACATAATTATGGTGTGTTACTAACATTTCCTCAGACAGATTCGAACAAGTTACCAAACAGGGTCGGGAATACCTCATTTCAGTAATGACTATGAAAGGGCCATTAGGATGGCACTGGCCAGAAGAAAGAAGAAATTTGGCACAAGTTTTCCAGCAAGATAAACCCTCCTTCAGCAGCAAATTTAAGGGGTGCTTGATTATTTCCCGAAATTAGAAAGTTCAAAGAGATATTCTGAAGTGTATGGGCTTTTGCAGCTTTTGGTACATACTGGCGAGAACTAGGGTATATCATACTCTCTGTTAATCCGGTCAAACTCGAAAGCCTCGTCAATGAGTAAAAGTGAAGCTGTCCAGCAAAGAACTTTAAATAAATCTACTTAAATACATACTATGTTTTAAAATTTTCTTCATTCACCAAATATTATGGAGCTTTAATCAGGATTACTTGGTTTTGTGGGAAATAACAAATTAAACTCAACCAATTATTAACTGCCTAAACATAAAATTAGGGTACAACACACCAACTCCTTGTCAATCCGGTCAAGATAGATTTAAGTTAGCCTCTAGAGTTAATTATTTGCAATATTTTCACTAAGGTAACGAGAAATCAGGCATAACACATTAGCCATCCCCATTAAAAAATATTCACTCCGTGGCAAGTTGTAGGAGTTTTTTCGGAGTCTGAAATGGAGTAAATGAAAGTAGATAAAGCCACTTTCCTTCACTTGTGTTAAATGTGATGATGTTAAATTTATCAATAAGAGTCCAAATACATGTCACTCGTTTTCATACACTATATGAATACTTAAATTAATTCCAAAGAGCCATTCCATATGAACTCGTCTATAGCGTATTTAAATTACGGTGTCATAGTTGACATCAAAATTTTTGCACGGGAGTGGATCGCAACTATACAAATTACATTAATTTTATGAAAAATTGATAATTAAAACAGATTAGAATAATTCACGGCAACTGCCATGCACTAATGCTGATTTAGCCATAAACAAATACTTCACTTACTTTAATGCAGACGCTTTTTCTTCTTGATTGCTCTCAATAACCTTCATGTATGGATTTTCATCTTCCATAGCGAGAGCCGATCTGATATAGCTTAAGAGTCAGTAAATTATTCAAATTAATGAAGCAGTATTTCACAGTAGCACTGCCAAAATATTTAGCATTAGACTACTTCATTAAGATTTGTCTAGAAGGTACACAAAGAGGTAGACCACAGCTTTGTGATTCACCAGCCCGCGAAAACTTGCGATGTTGCCGCCAATTTGGGGTACAGTTATATAAGTTAGAGTAGCTTAAACCTTTCAGCATTCACTAGTCCCGTGATTATGACGTCAGAGAAGGAAAGTATTACCATATCAATAGGGTTGTTCAAGCCTATCTAAACTGACGCATTGAATGAATGCGTATCACTTCTGATCCTATTTACTTATAATATGAATTCAAATAAGATACGTAGAACAAGTAATGGTCGAATTATTAGCAATCAAAATTCGAATACTTTCAAAGCCGCCAAAAACGGTCCGCCACAGAGTTGATGACGTAACAAGCCTGTACGCTCGTACCAAAGATTACTACCCTTCTCGTACAGTCGAACACGATCCGCACCTGCCGGCTGATCATCAACTACAATTATTCCGCATTTTGAAATGTCCTATGATGTGGATGAAACTGGCGGATGGATCAAGGTGACATGAAAAAATCTTCCGTCGGTTGATACATTCTTGGTGGCAGAATTTAAAAAAAATGACGAAAGATTTAAATCTCAATTAACTCTCAATAAATACGCGGTGTCAAGGCAAAATATTGAGTGCTGTAGCACAATGATTTGCTAATGCCTATATTTTTGGGCCTTATTCCATTACCTATAAGTCATAGTCCCACAATTTTCAAGCATTTATATAATGTAATTGTATTTCCCACTCCTTCCATATTATCGCCGTTAAACACACAAGCAACACACGTCAGGAACACGGGGACTCTGCAATTGGAGATGTCAAATAAAAGAGAGAAGTCAATTTATGTTTTTGCAAGAATTTGCCCAGAGCATAAAGTTAATAAAATAGGATACTCTGTAAAAGTAAACGAGGAAGAAAAAAATGTATTAGACGTTAACTGCGAGTAAACTCCACTTTCTCAGGCGAGATATCGTAGAACAGCATAATGAGTAAAAGCTCAAACGATTTCGTACTGTCTACTAATTTTTATTTCACCTCTTGCTACACGTGTTTCAACTGAACAACAGTCATCCTGCCTGAGGATGACTGTTGTTCAGTTGAAACACATGTAGCAAGAGGTGAAATAAAAATTAGTAGACAGTACGAAATCGTTTGAGCTTTTACTCGTTAACTGCGAGGATTGCCCGGCTGCTAAAGGTAAGAGGTATCGATGATACCACTATTCTAATTATTTTCGGTTCATTCGAGTTATTGCTCCATGGTTTGGTGTCGTTGAAGGTGCGATTTACCCATGGTAGGTACTCGATTGTTACTTGAAGAGTTTCATTACTCTTCACATTTCATATTCTTAAGGAGGATGTTAACATGCGTGTTCAAGAAAAAAAGGTTTAATAGCAAGTTCCCGGATGTGAATTCCGTTTTTCATTTGTTTTTCATGCTTATTGAAGCATGAAAAGGTATTGAAGTTGAAGTATTGAAGGTATTGAAGTGCCTTCATTTTTTGTGCTTAGGCCGTTTTCGAACTTGGCAAACGCATAGTTAACTAGATATCAAGATATCTTGATACCTAGGCAAGCGAAGTTAAGCCGTGTCCCAATTCGCCATTTAGGCAGCTAAATCGGCAGATTTAGGGAGGACGCCATTTTGAAGTGTGTCCCAATTCGTTAGGCATCATGGGGGAGCGATTAAAGGTGCCTTTCTCGGGGGTGAAATTTAGGGTAGATGGAGTTTATCCTAAATCCGCCTCCATATTGAATTTCCCGTCATGCAAAGCGCTGCATGCGTCGTACAAGGAAACTCGCACCGCTCGTACCCAAGGAAGTAGTTGAAAAGTGGCAAACATGGCAAGTAATTGTCTGTTGTGAAAGAATTCTCTAGAATTTCGCAAACCAACACCCGACTACAAAAGAAAAATTTTACGTAGTACACTTAAATAAAACGAATTTAAGTCCCAGAACACCTACACAAACTTACATACCCCGAAAACTAAAAAATCTCCAGACAACGAAATGGATGAAAAAATGTTATTTCACTTTCCAAATCTCACAACGCACCCGAAGAGCCACGGGCGTCAAAAATGTCTTTATTTCAGGTTTCATTTGTTTCATGCAGTCCTTTATTAATTACTCATGTTTTTCATTCGTTTCCAGCTCGGTAGACGGCAATAGCAAATGATGTCCCAAATCAAGCTCCCTTAGCGAAAGGCATCTAAATATTTAGCTAGTTAACCGCATCCTCCCTAATGCCTAACGAATTGGTACACGGCTTGCACATGCTTACTTGACACTTTCGTAGCCCTTTTACGCCTTTTACCATGGAAGAGACATGCGGCCAATCTCGTAAAACATACGAAAAGCGCCATCCGTGTCCATAATTTTTGTGGTTGATGGAAGTCGATTGCTTCTTTAAAATGCTTCCCATCCGTATGCGACAAATTAAAAGGGAATATAATTTTTAAAATCTTATTGCTTATGAATAAAATAATTCTCATATACAATTATATGGTAAATAACTATTATGCTTCGATTGCTAGGGTCTGCGGAAGTGGACGACATATCACTCACTGTATTTCACCACAGTGAAATTCACCACCAAAGCATGGAGCTCCATGAGATCGAGAAACTACGCGGTGCTGAGAACTGGAACATTTGGAAAATCTCCGTGAAAAATCTACTACGCGGAATTGACAATGCATACGAGGTTTGCATTGGTAAAATCAGTAAACCAGCGCGAGTGGATGGTGCTTCCTCGGAACAGCGTGCATCGTATGATGCAGAATATAAAGTTTGGGACAAGGCGGATCGAGCGGCATGACAGGTTAAGTGGCAGCTCTGATCGTCGCGTGTGACTCTGCCAGAGACATGTATGATGTAAACTGCACACAGTGTTCAATCAACAGACTAAAAAAGCCGCACACACCGTTCAAGCGGAATTTTTTGGCTTTAACATGAGCCCTGGTGACGATATGGTGATGCACATCGTGCGGTTCGAAGGGTTAGTTCTGCGAATGCAGCAGTTTAATATAATGCCGGATGCGTCATCGCCGATGGAGAAGCTGTTAGACCCATTACCAGACGAGTAGGAAAGTCTATGACAGGCATGGTGGGTAAGACCTGAAGATCATCAGACGTTCGCGAATTTGGTGGCACTATTGACTTCGGATGAAATGCGTCGTTTGAAACGAGGTGAAAGAAAAGAAGAGGTAGTAGCACCAATGACAGCGAAGGCAAAAATTCAGGGTAAAAGCTATCGTGCCTCGTCTTCCGGTTGTTCAAGTAAGTAGAAAGGGGAATCCTCACGAGAGAAACTAAAAGACAAGAGGAAATTCAAATGCTATGGTTGTGGAGGAGGAGGACACATAAAACGAGATTGCCCTAATCCAAAACAAAATAGAATGCAAAGTCAACGCAGTGCATCGCACCGTAATGACGGACCTGATCAGGCCTTCATAAGTGAAATTTTGGATGCAGAAAATGTTGTATGTTGGTACTTTGGTACTGATGCTACAGGTTGGCACCAGTGCATTTTCGGTCATATTGTAATAATGATTTCCGGCCACATGGCAATAAAGTGATATACAACATGGCGCAGTCGTGTGGAAGTTAGACGAACCCGAAGTTTTATCGTCGAAGTATTAACGAATTAAAAATTTTCACGTGTGCAGGACGTTTTCGAAATGGCTAGCGAATACGTGAAGTTACCCGCCACAGTGGACTTTGAGGCACCGAACGCATATTCGGACTGGTTAAATTTTGTACGGGAATTTGAAAACTTTTTAGTAGCTACAAAACGAGACGGTGAGTCGGATAAAGTGAAAACAGCTCTTCTTTTAAATATGTTGGGGGGCATGGCCTTGCAACTGTTTTCCACTTTTTCTCTGACGAAAGCCGAAAGGACTGACTATGCAGCTGTGATAAAGGCTTTTGAAAGGTATGTGTCGCCCAAAGTTAATGAGACCTTCGAGAGGTTTGTATTTAACCAGCGAATACAGGAGGAGGGCGAAAATTTTGAACATTTTTTCGCCGATTGCCGTCAGCTGGTGAAAAATTGCGGCTTTGATAGGGCTGAGCCTCAGGAGGAGTCAATGCTTCGTGATAGAATTGTGTTTGGGATTCGCGATAAGGCAGTCCAAGAAGCCTTGCTGCGGCTGGAGGACCTCACCTTGGCGAAGGCGGCAGCGCATTGCAAAGCTGTGGAGCAGAGCCGCCGGCAGGCGAAACAAATAAGGGATTCGACGGATGCCTCCGTGAATGAGAAAGCTTCTGTAGGCGCCGTGGCAAGGGTGAGGAGTTATCGTGGTCCCAAAGGCACCAAAAGTGTTGCGAGAAGTGATGAGCGAAAGTATCAAGGAAATGAAGAATTTCGCTGCAATCGCTGTCAGACAACGCATGGCCCTCGGGAGTGTCCAGCGTATGGGAAAAAGTGTGCCAAGTGTGGGCTGCTTAATCACTTCGCCGTGTCGTGCAAAGTGCGGCGGGTAAGAGAAGTGAGTGTGTACGACACCGATTCTGATGTGTCGTCAGTGTCATGTGACACCGTAAAATTGTGTGTCAGCTCAGTTGATGTGATGTTCAGGCAGGTAATAAGTCCAATGAGTGGCACGAGATTGTTTGCATTGGTGGTAGAAGTGTGGAGGTTAAGCTTGATACAGGGGCTCAGGTGAATGTGTTACCTATTAAAGTGTTCAAAAAACTGCCGGCCAATGTGGAATTGATACCAACACAAGTGCAACTTGAATCGTATGGTGGTACGAGAATTAAGCCAAAAGGCATTGCAACATTGCTATGTTTATTCAAGGGTTGTGATACATATCTAGATTTTATGATTGTAAGTTGTGAATCACAGTCTCTTCTTGGGTTACCTGGTTGTGTTGGGTTGAATTTGGTACGGCGTGTATTCTCTGTAGAGATTCCTGAGAAAAGTAAATTTCTTAAAACTTATAATTGTGTTTTTGATGGATTAGGGTGTTTTCCGCAAAAGTGTACTATTGTGACGAAAGGAGAGGCTGAACCAATGGGTAGGCCTCCTCGGAGGGTGCCTTCGGCTCTAAAAGAGCGTCTTAAAGCAGAACTTGATAGATTATTGAAGAAAAAAATAATTGCTAAAATTGAAAATCCCACAGGTAATGAATGGATCAGTAATTTAGTAATTACTGAAAAACCAAATGGAAATTTGAGACTGTGTCTTGACCCCATTGATCTTAATAAGGCTATAGTTCGCCAATATTATTGTGTTCCCACCATAAGTGATATTTCGGAAAAGCTTAGGGGCAATAAATTTTTTACAGTGTTTGATTTGAAAGAGGGTTTTCATCAAGTAAAGTTGGATAAAGATTCATCATTAAAATGTGCGTTTTCCAGCCCATTTGGCTGTTATAAGCATTTAAGAATGCCCTATGGGATTGCATGTGCCCCTGAAATTTTTCAGCATATGGTAGAGCAGAATTTTGGAGATATTTCTGGCACCGCGATTTATTTTGATGATTTATTGTGCATGGGTAGAACTGAGGAGGAGCATGACAGGGTTGTTACTAGGGTTGTTGAAAGAGCTAGATTGCTGAATATTAAATTTAATTCAGACAAGCTCCAATACAAAGTGGGTTAAGTGAAATATATGGGTCATCTATTTTCAGCCTCTGGGATGAGGATTGATCCAGGTCGGGTAGAAGCTCTTCAAGGTTTGATTGAACCATCCAGTAAGAAAGAATTACAGAGGGCAATGGGCATGTTTAACTACGTACGTAGCTTTATTCCAAATATGGCTGCTTTAACAGCCCCATTGCGGGAATTGCTTAAAGGTGATACAGTATGGAAATGGCTTAAGCCTTAAAGCTTAAGAATAGTTTGACAGTTGCTCCAGTATTGGCAACATTTGATGCGACCAAGAAAATCACTATTCAATGTGATGCATCACAGTCTGGTTTGGGGTGTTGTTTGCTACAGGAGGGTAATTCAGGCCAGGGGTTGCAGCCAGTAGCATTTGCATCACGGGGCCTTACGGATTCAGAGAAAAATAGTTTTGCCCAAATTGAGAAAGAGCTGCTTGCAATTCAGTACGCTACTGCTAGATTTCACAATTTTATTTATGGTCTTCCTGTAGAGGTTCAAACAGATCATAAACCATTAGTTTCAGTGATGACTAAAAGAATTAGTAAAATTGGATCTGTACGGCTTCAAAGACTTAGACTTAAACTTTTAAGGTACTCACTTAAGGTATATTATGTGCCAGGTAAAGATTTGCATGTTGCCGATGCATTGTCTAGATCCTACTTAAAAGGTGGGGAGGAGGAGGATCCCCAGTTAATGGAAATGGTTCATACCATTAGTAAGTATCTTCCTATGACTAATGAAAGAAGGGAACAATTTCAGTTAGAAACAAGTAAGGATCCAGTGTTGAAGGAAATAATGAAATTTATTTGTGAAGGATGGGGGACCCCAAGTAAATTACCCCCAGAAGTAAAATCATTTTATAAATTAATAGATGATCTTTATGTTGAAGATGGGTTGGTTTTTTTGGGGCATAAAATTATTGTTCCTTTAACACTGCAGTCATATGTTTTAGAGTTATTACATGAAGGTCATGCAGGAATTGAAAAAACCCGTTCCTAGGCTAGGCAGTTATTTTACTGGCCTGGGCTTTCAATTGATATTGAAAATATTGTAAATAAATGTAAAATATGTGATAAATTTAAGCCAGCTAATAGCAAACGGCCTTTGTTACCACATGAGGTTCCACAACTTCCATTTGAAAAGGTAGCCTGTGATATATTGGACTTTGCTAGACATCCATACCTGGTATTGGTTGATCATTATTCTAAATGGCTTGAAGTGCTACCATTATCAAGCACGGCGGCTAGGTCAATTATAGAGTCATTGAGAAATGTTTTTAGTACTCATGGCCTACCCAGAGTGCTTATCGCAGATAATATGCCCTTCTCCTCGTATGAGTGTAGGAAGTTTTTTAAAGAGAATGAAATTGAATTAAAAACTAGTAGCCCTCATTATCCACAAAGTAATGGTTTGGCAGAGAAGGGTGTACATATAAGTAAACAGATTTTGAGTAAAAGTCAAGAGGTAGGCGTTGATTACAGGGACGTATTACGGGAATATAGAAGTACCCCCTTGAAGGACCTTAATTTGTCCCCAGCTCAAATTTTGTTTAGTCGGCAATTGAGGACTAAGCTTCCTGCTACGGCAGAAACGTTAAAACCTAAAATAGCTGAGGGAGTTTTTGAAAAATTGTGTGAGAGGCAAATGAAAATTAAAGAAAGATATGATAAGACAGCAAAAGGTAAAGTCAAGGTATATCAGGAAGGGGATGAGGTGATGGTTAAAGCTTCAAAAAAGGAGCTATGGGAACCAGCTAAGGTTGTTGGGAAACATAGTGCCCCGAGGTCATATTTGGTAAAGAATAACAGAGGCAATATTGTAAGACGCAATGATGTTCACTTGCGTCCTAAAAAATCTAGGACATATATATATGAAGATATTATGTTATGGGAATATAATAATGGGTCTAGTGCATCCACTCCTGGTGAGGTGACTGTGGAGAATAGACTACCAGGAAAGACAGTCACAAGAAGTGGCAAGAGTGTTAAAGCACCGACAAGAATGGACTTGTGAGGGGAAGGTGTTTTGTGTATTTTTATTTTTGGTATATATCTTATTTGGATATATCAATTACTGTATGCATGAGCTTGTGAGGGGAAGGTGTTGTATGTTGGTACTTTGGTACTGATGCTACAGGTTGGCACCAGTGCATTTCCGGTCATATTGTAATAATGATTTCCGGCCACATGGCAATAAAGTGATATACAACAGAAAACATTAGTGACGCGTGGGTTGTTGATGCGGGAGCCACCAACTGTGTGGTTGGTAAGAGTGAAGGGATCGACTCGATAGTTATCGATATGCAATCTTGGTAATCCCGGACATCTCCCGCCACCGGGCACATGGCCATTTGACAATCACGGAGTACACGGGTGTTGCTATATTGAACCCCTCTAACATAACGGGACCGGTCGATGGTGGCAGCGGTGGGATCGGTGGTGATTAATCAATTCGTGGAGTACGATTGAGTAACTAAGTAATCATCCGAATGACGGATTAAAAAAAAAACGATCAATCGCCGGTAACGGTCAGCGGACTTTCCGTGCAACCGCCCGATTCCTTTAATTTTACGACACCCGAGTCCTGGATAGTATGGAAGAAAAGGTTTCTGCGCTATTTGTCCGTGACAGGGTTGACGGGGAAAACTCAGCAGGAGCAGATAGACATTCTGATGTACCTAATGGGTGAGAAAAGCGAAGAGATCATGTTACAATTTTCTCAACAGCCTGAGACTCTAGAGAATGCGTTGAAAGAGTTCGATACGTATTTCGTACCGAGACGAAATGTTATTTTTGAAAGGTTCAAATTCAATTCAAGGGTACAACAAGTGGGGGAACCAGTGGATTTGTTTATTACCGATTTACATTCTCTTGCGGAGTATTGTGAATTCTGACTGATAAAAGAGGAATTGATCCGCGATCGCATCGTAGTCGGCATGCTAGATACTAGAGTCAGTGAATCCCTTCAGTTGAAACCCACTCTAACCCTACCTGAAGCTATCAACGCCGCTAGGCAAGCTGAGCTCCAGCGTAAGCAGAATAAGATCATCAGGGACAAAGGAGATTACAGCGTCAACCTGGTGAAAGGACGTCGAGACATCCAGGCGGCCCATCGAGGAGGCTCATGTCCGAGAGGAGGAAAGACTCAGACACCAAAGAGCCAGGGGAAGCCAAGATCGTCGGAGAAGCAAGGGCAGTATCCTGGAGGAAGTTCAGGAAGTTGTGTCTTCTGCGGTGGAGTTCGCCATCCTCGGTATAAGTGTCCGGCCAGAGACTCATTCTGCTTTGTTTGTAGGGTGAAAGGGCACTTTGCCAAAGTATGTAAGTCTAAAAAAGTACAATTGGTTGATGATTACTCTGATGGGGAAAATTACTCTGATGGCATGGAAGGGTTTATTGGTGCTGTCGAGAATCGGTCAAGAATTTATCGAAGAAATGCTCGATGGAGTTGCCTTGTTAAGATTAAGGAAATTGATAGAAATTTAAGATTTGTTATTGACTTAGGGGCATACTGTGTTTGCATTCCCTCAGGGTTTTTACCCAGAGAAATTGAACTTCAAAGTAAAGTAAATGAAATTTTGAGAGGTCCTGATGGGAAAAGGTTGGATGTTGAGGTAAAAGTAAAACTTACCCTGTGTTATGATGGTTCTTCATTTTTTTGTACTTGTTTTATAATCAGGGGCTTAAAGTCACCTATACTAGGTAGAAATGCTTTGGAACAATTGAATGTATTAAAATTTCCCTCTCGAGATCTTCATGTTTCCAGTATATCTGAGACAAAGGTTGTCCCTTCTAAAGAATTTCCTAAAGTTTTTTCGGGAATAGGGGAATTCAAGGGGGATATTTCTATTAAGGTTAAACCTGGATCAAAGCCGTTTGCACAAACTGTTCCTAGAATTGTACCAATTGGTCTCCTTGAAAAGTTAGAGGCAGAGTTGAAACGACTTCAAAGGTTGAATATTATTGTTCCAGTTGAGAAGGCGACTGAATGGGTTGCTCCTATTGTATGTGTGCTGAAAAACAATTTGGAACTCCGTATGTGTTGTGACTATACTGAGCTGAATAAGTGCATTGTGAGACCGTATTTTCCTATCCCTAAAGTAGAGCTAACACTAGCCAAACTCCAAGGAGCCAAAATATTTTCTAAAATAGACTTAAACAAGGGTTTTTATCAGATAAAACTTGATGAATCAAGTCAGTTACTTACCACATTTATTAGTCCCTTCGGAAGGTTTATGTTCAAAAGATTGCCCTTTGGTATATCATGTGGACCTGAATATTTTGTTGGTAAAGTATCAAAAGTGTTAATGGGAATGAAAAATGTGATTCATCATGTTGATGATATTTTAGTTTATCATTCTAGTGTAGAGGGTCATGATGAAGTACTTCGACAAGTTCTATCCAAGCTAGAAACAGAAGGTATTACAGTAAACCCAGATAAAAGTGTTTTTGGAGTAGATCAAGTGACATATTTAGCGCATGTGTTAACTAAGAATGGAATTTCTATAGATCCAGAAAGAATAAAAGCTATCACAAGATTCCCTGAACCTAGTAACAAAACAGAGCTCCTTAGATTCTTGGGAATGGTGAATTTTGCCGCTAGATTCGTTGAAAATAAATCACAGTTACTAGAGCCTCTCACTTCTCTTTTGAAGAATGATGCTCCATATTTATGGGGTTTGTCTTAGAAAGAATCATTTGAAAAAATTAAAACTCTTTTATCGAGTGCCCCAACATTGGCTTATTTTGATCCTAAGAAACCTATAATAATTAGTGCTGATGCAAGTTCCTATGGCTTAGGAGGATGCCTGTTTCAAATTAATAAGAACAATGATCGTGAGATAGTTGCTTATGTATCACGCACAATGACTGACACTGAACGTAGGTATGCCCAGATTGAACGAGAAGCTTTGGCTCTTACTTGGGTTACAGAAAAAATGTCAGAATATGTAACTGGATTAGAAATCATGTTAGAAACTGACCACAAACCTTTAGTACAGGTTCTGCAATAAAAAATGTAGATTTAATTACTCCTAGATTACAGAGATTTAGAATTAGACTGATGCGCTATGATTACAAGGTAATGTATACTCCGGGAAAAAATCTTGTTATTGCTGATTCGCTATCAAGAAATCCAGTGGAAACTAGTACCAAATTTGATGAACTAAGGGAGGAAGTGGAAGCATTTGTAAATTTTGTAGTAACTAGTTTGCCTGTAAAAAATGCTTATCTGAAAAAAATAGAAGAGGCACAGCAAGATGATTTAGTTTGTAAATCATTGATGAAATATTGCAATGAAGGGTGGCCTGATAAGAGTACACTTACTCCAATCTTGTATCCTTATTATCAATTCAAACATGAATTTTCCGTTGGGGAGAATCTACTGCTAAAGGGCACTCGGATTGTAATCCCATCCCAATTACAAGATGAAGTCCTCGAATTTATTCATTCAGGACATCAAGGAATTGTTAAATGTCGTCGACGAGCCCAGATGTTAGTTTGGTGGATTGGATTAAGTAAGCAAATAGAACAATTAGTTCGGAACTGCCCAAATTGTATTGAAGAGAGAACTAATATAAAAGAAACTTTTGTTAAAGATGCATTTCCAAAATATCCTTGGCAAAAGATAGGAGTTGACTTCTTCAAATGTAAAAACCAATGGTATTTAATTGTGACAGATTACTATTCTAGATTTTTCGAGATAATTCCTCTTTCTCAAATGAAGGAAGAGTTTGTAATCACTCAACTAAAACACATATTTGCTCGTTACGGAATTTGTGAGGTGATGCGGTCGGACAATGGGCCTCAATTTGGATACAAATTTAAAAAATTTGCTAAATCGGGTGAACTGCTTAATAAATATATTGAGTTATATGTTGCGAGGAACCTCAATAATTAGCATTCCTTTTGTGGGTCCACAGGAGGAATGAGGAACCTTCCCCTAAAGAAGTAACATGCTATTGGTCTAAGCCTTTGTTGGCTATACTGTGGGCACTTCCCTGAAATATATCAAGGCCATTAATTTGAAAGTTCATGCAAGGTCAAATATTCCACTCAAGAACACTGCATAAGGACGCGACTCTTGATGCGCTTTCGACCGTCTTTTGCTAAAATAACCGTCTCAGGTTAATAGCATTCCAGAACCCTCCGATAGGTGGCTCAGTTACCAAATGGATCCTTGTTGATAACGAGTAGTGCATTGTAGTGAAGGGAGTCCGTAGTGTAAACGTGCGGAAAAACGACGAGGATTTGGTTAAAAATGGGTTAACGGTGTTGTTTTGTGCCGGGGTGCTCTACAGGGTACGGGAATACAAGGAGGAGGAACAAAATTCTCGGCGTAAAGAAAATAAGCTTGTTTAAGGCTAATGTAAGTTGACTTGTGTGGTTGTCCTTACCACTTGGTAGCCATTACGGTCACATGGAATTGTGAATTTATAGCTCTATTAATCTCGTGAACATATTTCAATCGTGATGCTTTTCTATTTATTCGAAATTTTTCATCAGTCGGAGTCTCAGCTTCAAAAATGGAGGAAGGCTAGTCATCGAAAGGATAAAGTCCTAGGGAAGGAGGATTGGGTGTGCGAGCTACATTTTCCTCCCGAGGACATACAATAACCTTGTTTTCATATCTAGCCCGCCGAAAGCACAAACTTGCGAAGATTCTATTCGCAAGTTTGACCAACCACATCAGTTGATTTCGCTAGCGAGGGTTTCGAAGTACGTAAATTGGCATCGAATAACCCGAAATGAACTAGCTTTCGTATTAATTGCATTAATTATTACTTCAATGGATTCTGTTCCCTTATCTTACATCATAAATTAGAAATTTTAGGGTGGAATTCGGTATACGAATCCACGGATCACATCACCTAATTCTGTACGCTTTCGGTGTCATTTATTTATTTCGCGACGCTCTCGAGAGTTTTTTCGTCGATGGCTTGGTACCTTAGGTACATAAATCTACTATCCAATGCCTTAAAGTATTACATGCAGTATAAATCATCGTACTGGCGGAGAAAAAGGAGACGTAAAAACACATATAGTTAGCCCAGAGACGCCTGCTATAAGGATCAATTACTCAAACAGCGCAGCCTGTGGCAAAAAGTAGAACTTCAATTCTTTCGCTTCCATGGCGAACTTTGGCCAGCAAGGGGCGGGTGAAATTAAGAAGACATTGACCAACTTGGTCCGATTTCTCCACCCGCTCAAGTCAACCCCTCCTCCTCGCCGTGCAGGCTGGACACCAAATTTTTGTTACTGACGGGGCTCTGGCGATAACAGGACTTGCGGGCTACCACCCCGCTAGTTCTTTTAAGCATTGGTTCAAGTAATATACAAGCCTCGGAATCAGGACAGGACATACCCGAAGGGTCCACAGGCCCGGAACGACCATTGCACCGATCGGACAACGAGTATGGAAATGCAAAAAACCTAATACCTTGTGATTTTCCCGGATGTGACCGCACTTTCTCTTACCGGCGAGGGCTAGGAGTGCATAGGAACAAGATGCACCCGGATTGGCACGACGTTAAAAAACCTTCAAAATATATCAAAACGGGCGAGATGGACCCTCGAGGAAAAATACATCCTTGCTCACCATGAAATCAACCTACTCGAATCTGGGAAGGCTACGAAAAGTAATATTAACCAAAAACTTTATGAAGTACACACTGATGGAACGGTGGAGGCGATCAGAAGATGTCCTTGCCACGTAGATAGGATTGAAACAATAACAAATAGGGCAAAGGAAATAAGTGAACCTCCGACACCAAATGAACCGGAGGTCGAAGAAACGCGACCCAATTGGACTGAAAAATTTAATAACTACTTTGCCCAGATAAACCTATCAAAAATTAAAGGCCATGAATCTAATTCCCTGGAAATGATCTGCAGAAGTATACCACCCCTAACAGGTGAGGAGGTGATGGCAGAGATTACTCCTTATCTAAGAAGAATTCTCCCAGCGGGGAGAAAGAAGATGGGCACCCATCAATCGACCGCTAAAAGACCAGAAGTAGATAGGAAAAGAAGAAACGTAAGACAGTTGCCACCAGAGTCCGCCACTGTTTGTGTCACCTCCATTTTGTTTTTCCCTCCCCTCCCCTGCCCTCCCCCTCCCCTACCTCCCCCTCCCCACTCCCGCCCCTCAAGTGCCCCTACGCTGCAGCCGCAGCCGCCGCCCCCGCCCCGCCCCCGCCGCAGCTCCTGTGGATATTTTAGGAAGCCTTTAAAAAGGCTGTATATATCGGTTAAGCTTTATGTATCGATTTATTTTCGGTATCGTTTTATTTGTATTGGTTATTGATCAGTTATTAGTATCGGTTATTGATTTTTATTCAGGAGGCATACACTCCCGACAAAGTAATGTTGTTTCCCATTTTTTCATTAGTATTCGACGACATTTCTCGCCAGCCCACGTTTCAAAATTCTCGCTAAACTCTGGATTGTAATATAACGAAGACTACTGTATTAATTCGCTCGGTTTATCAGCGAGACGTATAATGTCTGTGTAAACGTTTTTGACGAATTCGTGAAGCATACAGCATTTCTCTGTATTGTTGAGTATTTCTAACATTCGGTGTCTTAAGAAGTGCTCGCTAATTCGAGACTTTTGCTTTGGTCCCTCAATTTCTCTGTTGCGGACGAATGACAAGACATCCGTCGGGTTCATGGTGCGAGAGTGGAATAACGATTTTCCTTTCCTAAACTTTCCCCTTATTTCCTCTTGCTGGAATGAGGCTTATGTTCCCGCATGTGTATTTGAGGCAATGACGCAATCAACTCTCCCTCCACCCCCTTAGTTCCTTTCTCTCGCGTGTAAAGCAATCCCACTGGTTACTCTGCAATGGATCTCGACGGAATCGAGTTGTCACATTATTCGAGTTGTACTGTGGGGCATTATTATCCGCTCCGTTTAGGATCTTTGTGTGCAATAGCAGTTAATGTTCAGATACGTAAAGCACATGAAAAGAGAGTGAGAACGAATGTTTGGCTAAAGACATATAAAGACATTTTTAAAGAGTTGGAGCTGCCGAGAACTCTAACTAAATATTTATGGGATTACCGACTAAGCGCTATTTATTTCGCAAGTCCAGACAGTCGACCACCACAGTTGGTAGTGAAATACGGGGACGCACCGTTCTCGATTTGTAATAGAGTGACCGAAATATGGTGCTGTTCAATGTCTCTATCGATGGACAACTATACTCAAACATCCGATGAACAGCCAATACATTACTGGTTGAAAAAGGATCCCAATCGATGTGTATGGCCTTTCCGATGCACTGAAGAAGAATATCTGTTTATGGTGTGGGAAATGAAGAGAGCCGTTCCACCGCGTGTCAGGGAAGAGATCAGTTGTAGCGAGAGACAGACACAAACCTAAAGTCGATATTAAACAATGAAATAAAAGCTCAAGTAATAACCAAACCGAAAACCGAAACATTAATTTTAACCGAAACTTACAGCCTTTTTTAAGGCTCCTATTTCATCCAGATATACGCGAAAGAGAGAGATATGGAGAGTCATTCGCGAAAGGAATTTTGAAAAAAATAAAAATATCTCTCCAACAGTGCTCTCGCAGTGCGTATCGGTTGGCTTTATCAGCCGCCAACTCTCCCTCCACCCCTTAGTTCCTTTCTCTCTCTCTCCACCCCCTTAGCTCCTTTCTCTCGCGTGAGAAGCAATCCCACTGGTTACTATGCAATGGATCTTCACAGCAGCGACTTGTTATATCAAGCGAGTTGTACTGTGACGCATTATAATCCTCTCAGTTTAAAATCTTTGTGTGCAATAGCAGTTAATCTTCAATTACGTAAAGCCACCGCAGAAAGATTGAAAACGAAAGTTTGGCTAGGGCGATGGAACGACGTTTTTGAAGAGTTGGAGCTACCGAGAACTCTAGATAAGTATTTAAAGGATTACCAAATGAGCGCTTTTTATTTCTCAAGTCGAGACTGTCGACCACCACAGTTGGTAGTGAAATACGGGGATTCACCGTACTCGATTTGTCAGAGAAGGACCGAAATATGGAGCTGTTCAATTTCTCTATCGTGTGATAACTATACGCAAACACCCGATGATAGAGACGTATGGGATCTTAGACGATTTTTATTGCCTTTCGGTTGCACTGAAGAAGAATATCTGTTTATGGTGTGGGATATGAAGAGAGGCGTTCCACCGCGTGTCAGGGAAGAGATCAGTTGTAGCGAGAAACAGACGCAAACCTATAGTCGATATTAAACAATGAAATAAAAGCTCAAGTAATAACCAAACCGAAAACCGAAACATTAACTTTCACCGAAACTTACAGCCTTTTTTAAGGCTCCTATTTCATCCAGATATACGCAAATGAGAGAGATGGAGTGTCATTCGCGACATGCATGCAGTTGCCTTCGTAAATCAAGCGAGTTGTACTGTGATGACATCAACGTCGGAAAAAAATTAAAATTCTCTCCACGTGCACGCGATCTCTTTAACATGCACGCGATCGGCACTGCCCGGCTGGCTTTTTTATCGACCGCCTACCCGCCCGAAGCACCCTCCCTCTCTCGCCACCATATGGAGGCACAGCTCTCGGCGCGGAGTAAATTACGATATACAGAGAGAACGAAAATTTCGCTGCGATGGCCCCTTTGGAACACTTTCCTCTCCTGGACGTTGGAGCTCTTCTCCGAGAAGATGAGAATGAGGATATGGACACCGAAGAAGAAGAAGAAGAGAGTGACAGTGAGGAAAGTGAGAGTGACAGTGAGGAAAGTGATAATGATGACGGTGAATACTTCGTGTGTATGTATTTACAATTTCCTCTTGTTATGCCCGCAATAACGAACGAAGTCATGACGTATACGTTGCAATTATTGATCAATATGGACAGAAGGTGGGAGCATTATGAAGTATTTGGAGGAGAAAGAAATTGGACAATTCATTGGAGAGCTGAGAATTTTAATGAAGCCGAGGCAATGCTATACATGACACCTATGATTTTCGGATTCGGGCATGCCTGCATAACTAAAAATGGGGATTTAACCCGCTCCATTGTGTGTTAATAAATTTAAAATTACTAAAACCGAAAAAAACAATCGAAATAACAACCTATACTGACAACCGCGAAAACCAACCAAGCCGCACGGTCTTTTTAAAGGTCAAATAAGAGAAATCCATTAAGAAATTATGGAAAGAGAGACAGTTTAAATAAGTTTTTTGAAAATAATAAAACCAAAGCAAAGAACGTGCACTCTGGCAGTTTCGCTCGCTCCTTATCGCTGTCGTTTCCTGTGACCACTCACCCCACTTCTGTGATACTCCGAGCGGGTGCGTGTTGAGTGGGTGTCGCCAGGCTAACACCCACCCCAATTGCGCAAAATTCTGAGTGAGTCGTGCGTTTGATAGACATTGCCATCCCATCATTTGATTTCCAGACGCCGGAGACGTAAGTACTGTTTCATCTGAGTCTCTCCATTACCCTCGTATTAAACCATTATTTTGTTGATTTGATACGCTCTTTCTTTTTCAGATGGACGCTCTTTCTGTCCGGCTGGAACTTGTTAATACGGCTTCACCTCCCTTCGTAAAGAAGGAAGATTTGAATGTCGGTTACAGGTACCAGGTCTTAGAGCTAGAGAGAGTCGATAATGCCCGATACGGCCCCGTGCTCCTAGCACTGATTAGGAGCACGGAGGCCGTAATCGGGAAGATCTTTCTTCCAAGAAGGTTCCTCGACATCTTCAAAAATGCCGAGGACCTTGTTATATATAATTCGGCCCCAACCGAACAACTTTGGGGCCTGACTTGGGACGGGAGGCGTTTGGAGATGACGCCGTCCCATTAATTAAAGGTAATTATTAATTTCCATAGTTTTTTTTGTTTAATTTAACATGTCGGAACTCAAATATTCATTTATATTCTTTCTTTTTATTCTTTCAGGGGTACAAAATATATTAAAAGGATTATGGAAAAAAAAGAATAAATAAATAAAATTAAAAAAAGGTGTATAGTGGAAATAAGTGTTTTCTTTGTGTTTTAACCTCAAAAATCCCGTTCCTGATCAACTGGTGTTTGAAGCCTTGATGGAAAGCAGCATTAAAGGTTAGTCTTAAATTAAGAAAGTGTTTGTGTCTTAGGAGTGTAGGGAAAAGTAGGGTTTAATAAAGTGCGTCTTGAGAGTGAAGTGGAAATGGCTCGTCATCAAAATTGGGCGGCGGGAAAGATGGGTACCGTTAGTATTTGGTGGGAAAGATGTGTGTGTCATATTGGGCGGGAAAGATGGGTGTCGTTAGTATTTGGCGGAAAAGATGTGTTTGTGTAAGTGAGTCATAAGCATTTGGCGGGAAAGAGATTCAATATAAGTTAGGGATTATTTCCTTTCACGGTGCAGTTTCCCTTGAGCGTTCGTGAAACATGGCAGTTGAAGTATTGTGCGACGTGTGTTTCACCTATTACAGATATAGGCTGAGCCATGAAACGAGTGAAGTGCACCGAAGACATTTATTGAATCAAATTGGTGGTGAAATAAGACCGATTGTGGAACTTGAGTCAGCTGTGCGAGACCGATTGAAGACATACTGGGTGAGTGGATTTGAAGAGCTAAGTGACGTTGTTACGTTATTAGGTACCATTAAACATGTACTCTCCGCAAAAATCAGGGAACAGTTAGAAAAAACCGCTTTAAAAGTTAACGTGATTTTGAAATGTACCTTTGTGAAAGATGAGATATCGGATGAACGTAGCTTCAAAACCAAGAACCTTCGTGTGTTGCAATCCGATGACATCGATGAAATTTTAGACAGGCTTTTCGGTAAACTAATGAAGGAAAAGAGTGAACACCAGTCGAAAGGTTCAGGATAGGTTTTATCGATAGTCCAAGGGTTGGAACTTAGAATTAACAAATATAAACCCCTGAGAGGATCCACATTTATCGAGCTTCCGGCAAAAATTAAAAAAACAAAAGCTGTCATTAACGTTAAAAATGATGATCAGTTCTGTTTCAAGTACGCGATTTGGGCGAAGAATATCTGCATTCAACCCGAGCGTGTTTCAAAATACAATACCACCGAATTCCGCAATGGTTATGATTGGGGTTGTATAAGTTATCCCGTTGAAGTATCACAAATTTCAAAATTTGAAAAAGCGAATAACATTTCGATTAATCTTTTCGGGCTCGACGAGAAAGAAAATGTGTATCCCTTGAAGGTTGTCGATAAAGATCTCGAGGATCATCGCGATCTCCTATTCTTGTCTTCCGACGAAAAGAGTCATTACTGTTACATTAAAAACTTTAACCGATTGATTCAGAAACAAATGACCAGGAACCATAACCCAATCATTGTCTGTAAGCGCTGTTTTAAGCCGTGCTATTCTATGGAAACCCTCGAAAAGCACAAGATGGATTGTAACCTTAATTCGCCATCGAAAATAATTCTTCCCGAAGGTGATGACGCTTTCTTAAAATTTAAAAATTATTCTCATACAGCCAGGGTTCCGTACGTTGCTTACGCCGACTTTGAGTGCATTTTACCTAGAGTAATGGGTTGTGATCCCACAAACGAGCATTCGTACATTCAGACTCGCCAAAACCATGTGGTTATGTCATTCTGTCTTCTCTTGGTAGCTACCACTGGTGAACTTTTCGAGCCGATTCTATACCGAGGAACAGACGCAGTGCAAGTATTTTTAGAAAAAGTTAAGGAACTAACACTTTTCGCACGAAGGAAGTATAAAAATCCAGTACCGATGCTGGAGATGACGGAGCAGGAGAATGATGCTTTTAACAAGGCTTTCCTTTGTCACATTTGCGGACATGAACTGGGTCACGAGCGTGTCAGGGACCATGACCATCTTAATGGAAGGTTTAGAGGTGCTGGCCATCCAGCTTGTAACGTAAATTATAAGGTTCCGACTTTTCTACCAGTTTTTATACACAACCTTTCCAATTACGATGCACACCTCATAGTACCACATCTAGGCAGCGACAATGACAGAATAACTTGCATACCTAATACCGAGGAGAAATACATTTCTTTTGCAAAGTACGTTGATTCACACTTCTCATTCAGATTTATCGATACCTTCAGATTTTTAGGGGCTTCGCTCTCAAAATTAGTTGACTCAATTCCTCGCGACAAGTTTCATCAAACTGTTCACATCTTTGGTGATAAAATCGAGCTAATCACATGCAAGGGTGTTTTTCCATACGAATACGTTGACTCTTGGGAAAAACTCGACGATGCATCGTTGCCTCCGAAATCTGCTTTCTTCAGCTCTCTGACGCTAGACGATGTAAGTGACTCTGACCATGAATTTGCCGAGAGAGTATGGAATGAATTCGAGTGCAAGTCTCTAGGTGAATATTCCGATTTGTATTTGAAAACCGACGTCCTTCTCCTGGCAGATGTATTTGAAAATTTCAGAAATTCCTGCATGGTGGCGTATGGATTAGATGCTGCGTGGTATTTCACAATGCCAGGCCTTTCATTCGATGCAATGCTTAAACACACAGGGGTCACGATTGAACTGTTAACCGATTACGATATGATACTGATGATGGAGAAAGGCATTCGTGGAGGCATAAGCCAGTGTGCTAAACGATACGCAGAAGCTAACAATAGGTACGTTAATCAGTATGATCCCGATCAGGAATCAGTGTACTTGGTATACGTTGATATGAACAATTTGTACGGATTCGCATTGACCCAGCCTCTTCCAAAGTCAGGATTTCGATGGGTTGACACCGTTGATGTAATGTCGATAGCAGACGACTCGCCCAAAGGATACGTTTTAGAAGTGGGTCTTGAATATCCAAAGACATTGCATGACTTACACAATGATTTACCGTTTTGCTCCGAGAATGAAACTCCACCGAATGGAAAACATAAGAAGTTAATGACGACACTAACTGATAAAGAGCGGTACGTAATTCACTACAGAGCTCTCAAACAAGCATTGACAGCAGGCCTTAAATTGAAAAAAATTCACCGAGTCATAGAATTTGATCAATCACCGTGGATGAAGTCGTATATTGAGAGCAATTCACTAAGGTGGAAATTGGCGACTACTGATATCGATCGCGATGTATATAAAATGTCTAACAATAGCATATATGGGAAGGCGATCGAACAGGTGAGAAACAGAATTGACCTTGAACTTGTCAATAATGAAAAACGATTGAATAAACTAATATCCAGCTCTCTGTTTCTTGACCGAACGATATTCGCAGAAAACCTTGTGGCCGTTCACAAAAGAAACAGTACTATCAAGATGAATAAGCCCATTTATATTGGACAAGCAGTGTTAGATATTTCGAAAATACTCATGTACGAATTCTTTTACGATAACCTAAAGGTGAAATATGGCAACGATTTGCAATTATTATACATGGATACCGATAGCTTCATCTTAGAGATTAAAACGCAAGATTTTTACGATGACATGACCACAGACCTCAGTTCTTACGATACTTCCAATTATCCCAAAGAACACCCATGTTATTCACCTTTGAACGCAAAAGTTATTGGCAAGATGAAAGACGAGTGTGGAGATGCTATAATGACACATTTTTTTGGCTTACGAAGTAAGTTATATGCATATCGAGTGCAAGGTAAAGCTGAGGGGAAACGTGCGAAGGGGGTAAAAAAGACAGTGATAGATAGAACAATAAAATTTGAGGATTACGTCAAATGCCTGCATGAAAGCGTCCCATCGTTTAGGAGCATGACTATAATACGATCCCAAAAACACCAGCTTAGCAGTCGAAATAAACAAAATTGCATTGAGTCCAATGACGATAAAAGATACATTTGCGAGGATGGAATAAACACTCTTGCGTGGGGGCATTATAAAATCAACCGATTAAAACGAACTTGGGAGGAGGCGTTTTCCGACACGTGAATAACACCGTTGCTCGAGCTTAATTTTCATCAGTTCACATCAGGTTAGCCGAGAGAGTGGAAGTCCGTCGCTGCGAGAGGAAAAAAATGGAAATGATGGATCGAGTAAATGAGGCCATAAGAACTTGCGTTGACTTGAAGGGTGACATATCCCTTTTGAGCGATGAACACGTCAAACATCTGCCGATAGAGTTCTTAAAGGTATTTCGTTCGAGTCAAGTGCACGTTTTGTTGGAGAAAGTGTACGGAAAATGTGATACGGAATACAGTTTGTGCTACGAACACTATAACAAGGGAAGAACACACATTGATGGCCCACCCCCAATGAAAAAAGATTGTTATGGGTGTAAAACTTAGAGACATTGCCAGAGTGCATATAAATGAGCTGACAAAGCGAGGAGACGATCAGTTGCCTGCGTGATACGAATGCGACATCGTGATTCGCGTCTTATCTTCGCGCATTATGGGAATCATACTTTTAGTCTTGCTTCTCACCGAGCTAGGGCTTAACATTGGTGATAGCATTGACAAGAACCGCATTAATTGCATAGCCGATTATCTACGACAGTATGGTTACCTGAATGTGAGTGAGAACGGATTAGATAATGTGAAACCAAATGCCCTCACCGATTCACTTAGAATTTTTCAATAGTATTACAATATCAGCAATAGTGACGGAGAGATAGATGAACAGACTTTGGAATTCATCAACAAACCCCGTTAAGGCGTCGCTGATGATCCTGCTTTTACCTTATCTCCATACAAATGGAATAAAGGTGTCTTAAAATGGCATTACGGCTTGGTGAATCACATGTACATAGAACTGGCGAAGAAAGCATTTGATGTGTGGGCCGGAGGAGCGAATTTCACATTTGAGCATGATTCTCAAACGCCAGATATTATCATCAAAAATACGCGGCTCACCCATAGAAATGTGCGTCGTTTGGGGGGTTTTTGTCCTCATCCCTTTGACGGTAAAGATGGTACATCAGCCCATGCAGATTATCCAACGCGATATGGTGAGTTGTTAGAAATTCACGTCGATCAAGATGAGAATTGATACATCGGATTAGACAGAGTTCCCTTTCCAAAATCACAACTCAGCCTTCTTGCGACGCTCATCCACGAAATCGGGCACACACTAGGCATCTCACATTCCAATTATAAAAACGCTATCATGTACGCTTTATACGATGATTTTAATTATAGACTCGATTTGCATGAAGATGACATTCAGGGAGTTCAACATCTTTACGGTCAACCCGTTGAAAAGGAAGAAGTTGGACCAAACGAAACAGACTTTGGATGAGAAGCGGAATGAAGAAGAGGAGGATGCAAATATCAATGCCAATCGTGTCGAGCTATGCGAATTGAGAAGAGTAGATAAATTTCTTATAATCAATCACCTGTTGTATTTGTTTCATCGAAATTTGTTTTGGTACATGGATATGGAAAATACGGAAAAATCAATTATCATTGGGCCCCAGCTTATTACAAACTGGCTTCCATTTCTTCCGCAAAAAGACTTTGAGCTTAGCGCGATTTACCGCAGACCAAGTGGAGAGATTGCAATATTCATCAATGAAACAATTTACATGGTGGATTATCCAAGTATGCAATTGGTAAAAGATTACCCTCGTCATGTATCGGCCATTGGGTTTCCACGCAATGCTAAAATCCAGGCAGCAGTTAACACATATTCCGGGATGACATTAATATTTCATAGCAGAGATTTTATTTTAGAAATGGACGAATGTCAATTCAGACCGAAAAATCAATTTCGTCACACTAAAATGTATCCGCAAATTCCCACGGACTTAAATTCAGTGTTTAGATACACGAATGGCATCCTGTACTTCTTCCGCAAAGACAATGTGTATGAGTTTAGTGAATTCAATAACACATTAGTCAGAGCCGGTAAAAATAACCTTGGGTTATTCGGAATTACTTGTCCTACGAAATATTCTTCTGCGTTATCCTCCATCACAAGCGATTTGAAGGGGCTAGTTATTCGCATGGAAGATATGCTTGAAAATAAAGGATAAAAGTGCGGCTCGAAAGAGGGACTGGTCCATTCATTTTCTTTCACTCTCAGAGTCAACGTTAATAATGATTAAGTGGAAACACCCTTTTACCTGTATAATTGCAGGTCCTTCAAGCAGTGGAAAAACACAGTTCGTATTGAAGTTTCTCAGAAATTTACCGTCATTAGTGGATGGAAAAATAAAAAGAATCATATGGTGCTGTAGTTTTGGAATCGCACCAAATATTAAGAAGGTTAAGGGTATTCCAAAGGTCAAATTCAGTTGGAAACTTCCTAAAAGCTTCTCAAATCCGAAAAAGATACCAACTCTTTACATAATCGATGATTTGATGCATGACTGCTTCAGTGACAACAAAGTGAGCGAGCTTTTCACAAAAGATTCGCATCATTCGAATATTTCTGTCATTATAATCAGTCAAAATGTTTTTTATCAATCCCGTTTTTCACGTACGATATCTTTAAATGCAAAGTATATTGTGTGCTTTAGAAATGTTCGCGATCGGTCGCAATTCAAATATTTAGCCGGTCAAGTTTATCCCGAAAATCCAGCGGCGCTCACAAACGTATATAGGGAGGTAACACTGAGGCCATTCACTTATTTAGTGCTCTTCTTTGCTCAAGAGACGGACGATTGCCTGCGGTACAGGACGCACATTTTCCCCACAGAAATCACCGAAGTTTACGTGCCACCACACCTGTTGGACAAGATACGAGATAACACTAGTGTCCCACCACACCTCCGAAATGGGTAAAATGGATAGAGTAAAACGAAACATAGACATATTTTAAAAAATCAAGAAAACGAAATCGAAAAAGGAATGCAAAGCTATCATAAAGTCGGTGAGTTCGGATGTCATAAAGACTGAGTGAATGTTGCCGAAATGTGTTAAACGGAAATTTTAAGATAAATCCAAAGTTAAAGAAGAAATTGCTCAGTTACAAGGATGCGATCAGAGAGATAGGTTGTTACAAAGCCCCCCTGAAAAGAAAACGTGCGGTGCTCAATCAAAGAGGAGGGTTTTTATCATCTCTTTTAGCTGCCATTCTCCCCTTAATCAGTGGAGGGTTAGCTTTAATTAAAAAATGAGTTTTCAAAAATTTCTCTTGGTGGACCCCACCATTTATGAAAAAGGATGAAAGAGCATTAAAGACCGATTGTCGAAATTGGACAAGGAAATGCGTGGTGTTTTGGATCGAAAAGATTTGGCCGATAATAAAAAATGGCATTACTACCGAAAGGTACTGGATTCATACTTGCAAACAGTAAGTGATGAACCTGATACTTCACCACGAGTTGATTTTGAGAGTATTTTAGCTACCACCGGTCCAAAGAGGAAGGAAAAGAAGAAGAAATCGGTACGACTAGGAAAACACTCGAGCGTAAAAAAGGAATATGATAAATTACCTGATGAGAAAATCGACATTTTTGGGGATCGGAGAAGACAAGTTATAGCAATGGACAAGAAAATTAGAGACATTTTTGACCGAAAGGACCTCTCAAACTCTCAAAAGTGGTTTCATCATAAACGGATATTGAATTCGTATTTATAAAACGTTCCCAACAGTAAGCAACCCATTCCTTTGCCGATATCTGATGTGGGAGGATATTCTAGTGGGGTAGAATCATCGCATAATTTAGCGAGAGCTGGAAAGGAGTTGTTGCACACCAATGCTAACATTGGAAAACAATGGGAAGAACGGCAGGAGAAAGGAGAAAAACAAATGGAGGATCTACTGACCGACCTAGAGCGGCAACTTCAAGAAAAGAAAGCAAAAGCAGAAGCGAATCTAGAAGAAGAAGACAGCAGCAACGACGTGGAAATGGAGGAGGAGGAAGAGGAGGAGGAGATACCTATGCCACTGAGAAGAGGAAACCGGAAACGAAGAATAAAGGAACCATACACTCCGCCGTCATCCCCCATAAAGCGGAGAATAATGGAAGAAGAGAGTCAACCTTGGATTCCTCATCCTTGAGTAAAATCTATTACGAACCTTCCCATCCAGCCAGTTTTTCTACTACAGACGCACTGTGGAAGGCTTCTGGCAAAATATTTTCCAAGAATGAAATACAAAAATGGCTGGATTCGCAAGATGATTATACCTTGCACAAACCAATCAGGAAAAATTTTTATCGAAATTATTATGACGTCTCTTACATCGATGAGACTTGGCAGTGTGACCTTAACGATATGAGAAATTTGAAGAATTATAATGATGGCTTTCAATATCTCTTAACAGTCATCGACTTATTTTCTAAATATGCCTGGGCTGTTCCTTTAAAAAATAAGACTGCTGAAGTTGTTATCGAGGCTTTTCGAGCAATTCTTAAGGAAAGGAAACCATTGAAAATTCAAAGCGACAAGGGGAGTGAGTTTGCAAACGAAAAATTTAAAACATCCTCAAGAAACAAGGAATAAAATTTTATACTACGAACCAGCCAGTCGTCAAAGCAGCCGTTGTGGAAAGATTCAACAGGACATTGAAAAGTAAAATGTACAAATATTTCACCAAGAACAATACGCTCAATTACGTGCGTGTGCTTCCGAAATTGCTCCAAAGTTATAACAATCGGGTGCATTCCAGTATCGGACTGGCACCCTCGAATGTGAACATTTCGAATGCTTTTTCGGTGGCAAAAAGGCTATTAGAGAGAAGAAGAAAAAGGAGAAAACCGAAAAATGAAACGAGATTTGCGGTGGGTGATCACGTTCGAATCAGCAAAGAAAGAAATCCATTCGCGAAAGGATACACAGCCAATTATTCCAAGGAAGTGTTTAGGATTAAAACCATCTCGCAAGGTTTGAACGTACCTACTTACCAGTTGGAAGATTTAAATGGAGAAGAAATAAAGGGAACATTCTATAGGGAAGAGTTGGTCAAAGTTCGTCTGTCAGAAAGTACATATTTTCAGGTTGATGAAATACTCAAACGTAGGGGTAAGGGTAAGAAGCTCGAGTATTTCGTTAAATGGAGAGGCTACGGTGATGATTTCAACAGTTGGGTTCCGGCTTCTTCCGTGAAAAGGCTTCAGAATGACGGATAAGGATGATTTTTATGTTACACTTCTCAGCGACAGCTCTGGTAATTATTTCCCAGACAATACAATCGCTCACTTTTGCACGATGCTACCCGAACGAATTTCACTGCAGAATGGTGAGTGGACCGTCGCCTTGATGGAAATTTCTGTGCCAGATGCGTATGAATCTCCCGTGGAAGATGTGTCGGTGAGAATCCTCCCAGATCACACCGTAAAATTGGATAAAAAATACAGTTCCCTTAAACATTTGATGGATTCAATGCGCGTCGGCGTCCCTTCGGAGAAACAAGCGGAGTATGTCATTGAAATCTATAAAATTAGAAATGAACATACGAATGTTGATATGGAAGTTGGTGTTGCTGAGGAGAAGGAGGAGGAGGAGAGTGTTCCTTCGCAGCTTCCGCCGACACACACCAGTATGGAAGGTGTAGTTACTCAGGAGAAGAAGAAGAAGGAGAGTACTTCGCTATCGCTTAAACATTTGATGGATTCAATGCGCGACAGTGATAATGCGAATCCGCAAATGCGAACCAAGCTAGTAAGGACTGCTCGTGTAGCAGAAGAAACGAAACATACTGGAACACTTTTCGTATACAATGATTTAATTAAACGACAATATATTGGAGACAAGTTGATCAGATTTTTGAGAGTCATCAATACGGGAGGCGGAAGGCAACAGATCTTTCAAAACCCATATTACTATCCTATCGAACGAAAGGAATTTGATAGTATCGAGATATTTCTCTCAGATAAAATGGGTAAACCGTTTCCATTTAGCGATGGAATTGATCCAGCGGCGGTGATTTTGCACTTTAAAAAGAAGAAATAGCATTAGTATGTTTAGTATGCTTCAAGATGTCGAACGATGTGGATCGATATATAAGATTCTTTATTTCAAATCAGAGGGGTGGCGATATTGGTCCATTATATCAAGCAAGTTATTTTAAACAAAGAGGACACGGATTAGGATCTTTTTTCAGTGGATTGTGGAGATATGTGAAACCCTTGGTCAGTTCTGGACTGATGGCAGTTGGCGAAGAAGCTGTAAAAGCGGGGATTGGAGCGCTCTCCGATGTCGGTACGAAATCGGGAAAGGAAATATTACAAACGCGTTTCGGAGAGGCAAGGGCTAATTTAAAGCGAAGAGCTCAAGACAAGTTGCAAAGAATGGCGGGTGCGGGCTTGCGTACGGCAAAGAGACGACGCAAAACTGTAACTGTGATGCGAATGAATAAGCGAGATGATCCTGAAAAGACGAAGAAGAAACGACGGAGAAAAGGACGAGGGAAAAAGATAATTAAAAAGAGAGGAAAGAAGGTAGGGAAGAAGAGGGTAGGGAAGAAGAAAAGCGAAGGAAAGAAGAAGAGGGTAGGGAAGAAGAGGGTAGGGAAGAAGAGGGTGGGAAAGAAGAAACAAAGCGGTGGTGAATGGAGGGATATATTTTCGTAAATGAGAAAATCGTGTCAGTCTTTCTCGAGTGTTGGTGGAGCATACATCAAACGAGATGGAGGAAGTAGTTCCTTCGTGTTTGTACTTGTTCAAACACCTACCTATCCAAACTAGCATTATCGAACGCAGGACTACACCGTATTATCCAATCAATACAATCGACACCAACTCTGAATTGAAATTTTCAATAAAGGGAAATGGTGACCGATACCTTGATCTAAACGATATTAGGCTCAAAGTTAAATTAAAGTTAGTGAAAAGGGGGGGAATTCCTTACACCAATGTGGACTCCAAACAGCCGGGAGTCGTGAACAACATTCTACATTCTATGTTCGAAAATTGCAACGTGTATTTTAACGCGAAAAAGGTGACGACCTCAGAATATTATGGATACCGAAGTTATTTGGAAAATCTGCTTAAATACGGCTCCGGCGCAGCTCGCACACACATGGTTTGCAGTGGGTGGGAGCTCGATGAAGGAACGAATTTAGACAGCATGGAAAACACAGGTTTTCTGGAAAGGCAAAGGTGGTTGAAAGATAGCTCTTTGTTAGAAGTGGTGGGGAAACTGCACGTGGATGCTTTTAATCAGCCGAGACTGTTAGTTAATAATGTTGACGTCACTATAGAGTTATCATTCGCTAAGCCGGAATTCTTCTTAATGGAAGAAGAAGGAGAGGATGCCATTTTGAAAATTGAAGAAGCAACACTGTATGCTACACAATGCGAGCTCGATCCTTCCATTCTGGTGGCTCACGCGAAACTTTTGTCAGATGGAACGCCGATGGTGTTACCGTACAAGCGAGTAGAAATCAAAACATTTACGATTCCCGCGCACAGCACAATGTTCAACAATGATAAACTCATTTTAGGCAGGATTCCAAATACGCTCATCGTCGCGTTTGTGGAGAGCAATTCATTTCTAGGCAAAAGAAATAAAAATCCATTTAATTTTCATCACTACAGCATGTACGAATGCTCAGTCTTTGTGGATGATCGTGAATATCCTTGCGGAGGATACAAGAGTGATTTTCATACTCCTTCGAAAAAATTCTGCACGAACGCGTATCACCAACTATATGAAGCCTTGAGATTGTCTCATGGAGATGTCGGAAACCAAATAACCAAGAAAATGTTTGAGCATGGATATTTCGTCCTGGCATGGGATCTCACTCGCGACGGTTCGGGACACGAGGACCATGTTAGCCTCACTCGCACGGGAAATTTACGCCTGCAAGGAAAATTTCTTTAAAAACTTCAAAATGCAGTAACCGTACTCGTTTATGCCGAATATGATGCGGAGATATTGATAAATAAACATAGGGAGATTACTTTAATTTAGTCGTGAGGAAACTCCGAAAGAGAGAGATGCAAACTCACGAAATCGAGCGCGTCCTCAGACGTAATCCACTCACGCGTGACTCTTTTCGTGGTGTCTTTCCCTCTGATTTCCTACCGAAATATAAAAACCAGGCACGTATATAATTAATTTCAACCCATCCAACAGCCCCGGAACGCATTGGGTAGCTGTTCACGTCATCAACTCGCAGCGTGCTGAATATTTCGATTCTTATGCGATCGAGCCTTTCGTGATCGGTATTCTCAACTTTCTCTCAGAATTTAAGCTGTTTAGAAGGAATACCAAACGGCTACAAAATTTTGAATCTGATTTATGCGGAGAGTATTGCTGCCTCTACGCTCTCTTCGGATCCACCGAACGTTCACTTCAACAATTCGTGGAAGTCTTCCCCCATCCAAGCAAAAACGATTGCAAAGTTGTTACATTGTTTACGAAATTTTTTGGCTCGGGAGTAAGAGATAATCGTCGGTGTCACCCAAATTCTCAAGTTTGCTGCGCGTTAGCAGAAACTGCTATTTGGAAGTGGAGACTGCTGGATAAACAAGATGCTGGCTTCCATCGGAGAAGACGTGCACAAGAGGAAGAAGAGGAATCATAAAAAGAAGAAACAGAAATCTCCTGAAAATAATAATGAAAAACTTTTGGCTTTATCGGCAGAAATAGAGGCGTTACTTCAAGTTTTGATTCCTCCAGATGTTGAAATAAACGTTTACGTCAACTGAGCAAGCAACACCAAATGGAACTTCATATCTCTTCAGTTTCCGCCAGACGTCGAAGTGAACCTTACAGCTCATTTTAGATAAAGAGACAGAACGTGATTGGTTAAAGATAACGAATGTGTTCTGAGTGACGAATACGTTTTCTACTCAATCAACATGCAGTCGTCGAGTGGAGAGGTTCTTGAGCAGCCGCTTGAGCAGCAGCAACAGCCACAGCAGCAGCCACAGCAGTCTTCAGCTTCCGATCCTCGGCGGCGGCGGAGAAAGGTAACGAAGAAGAACGACCAACACCAGAAGGCGGTGAAAAGGAAGAAGAATACGGACAGTGAAATTGACGAGATATTCAAACTTTTGGAGAAAGAAATAGAGGAAACACTTCGAGACAGCACAAAGAATAAGAAAAGGACTGTTTCCCCCGGTTTTCCCCCTTCTCTCAAACCACCTTCTCTTCCTACCGATTTCAAACCCCTATACTGTCGCGGTGCTGTGCTGAGTGCCAACAAGGAGATTCACATCGCCTGGCAATTGAGACCGGGTGGTGGACGAGCCTACGCAAGATTGCTGATCATCCCATCCGAGTGTGGTGATTTGGACGGACTTGATCTCTTTGAATCCGATCTAGATTTTTTGTCTGCACACGAAAAAATATTAAGTGACTATTTTAACAATACTGTGCCAATACCAGACGATCTTGTGCATGCAAATTTCTCTGTTGCTTTTACATCGCTCTTGGGTGAGAAACTAATTGTACTCAATCGAAATTCGGGTGCTGCACTCGTTGATAAACGGGAAGGTAATTCAATTCTATTGAACAAGATAGAATGGCTGGAATTGTCGAAAATTTTAGAGAATGTCCGAATTGCTATTCGTGTTGCCAACCAATGTTCCACTCATCTGGACGAACACTTTCTGCCTGTGGAAAATGCTTCGCGCAGACTGGGCTTGCAGCATTTGAGAATAACGTTTGGGGTGAAGCAGAGTGGCAGTATAAACGTCCCCTTTCCAATGGATCCCCTGCACACGGAAGGATGGGCAAAGTTATTGTCGACTTCCAGGCGGGAAGTAATGGAAAACTATTTGTGATTCGGGAGTTGGCCATGGAAGATCTGGAATCACCGTGGCGAAGGTCGTGGCTTTTCCAGATTCCTCCAAGTTACCCCCATGACAAGAAAAATGAGTGGTTAACACATAATTGGCACGGAATAGATTATGATATGGGAAATATTCCTTACGATAATTTCCCGAGCATTCTCGAAAATGAAACTAAACGATTCCAATATGTCTTTGCTAAAGGTTTGGAAAAATGCAAATTTTTATCATTACATATTGGGAGACCAGTAATCGAGTTGTAAAAATTTCTCGATGTGCCCAAATTGGCGAATCTTCCAGTCACGTCCATTAAATGCAATCTTTATTGTCACCAAACGGAGAAATTAGCATGTGCAATTAAAAATTGTTCAAAGTTAAAAAAGTGGATTCATGAAAACGTACCTTATAATAAACTCAAGGCAAAATTGGAACTTATTTGATGGACTCAAAGTGATAAATTTGAAATGGACTTGAAGTGATGAACACAAAGTTGAGAAGTGATAAATTATTTATGTGACACTTGAAATATTCTTGAAAATAAATTACTCTAAAAAAAGATGTTTTATCTTCTTATTTTACCCACTCATCCCACCATATAATTATTAGGAGAGGTTTAATCATAAATAAAAGTCATAAATCCTTCAAACATTTGACATTTATTATTTCAATATATTTTTTACATTTATTGGTAATATGGTTAATAAACGTCTGTTTTTGCATACTTGAAAGTGAACACTAACGTCTTCACAAGGGAATCCTTCTCGCCTGGCACGGGTATATAGTCAATCAGAGATTTCACGTTGTCGGTGCACAGCACGGGTTTTGAAAAACTCACCGATGGCCCCTTTGAAATGAGGAAACCGTCGGTATTCTCCTCGTCCTGGACGCTGAAAATGTCGACCGTGAGGACAGGCAATTGCTGCTCCGCTTTACTGCGCACATTTGGATCATCTATAGATTCCAGTGGAACGATGTTGAATCTCTCGTACACACCTTCCGAATTTTTGAATCCGGAAAAGGGAACTTTCCTCCCAATCAAACACGCCGTTCGATCCCCGACACGAAAATCACAAATTTGTCTTTTGTCGAATTCTAGGGTCAGGGAGAAGTCGGTCCCGGGCATGTCAGTGGGCAGCAAGATGTCATAGTGGTCGTCTCCGGTCTCCTTCACGCTGATGACGCGATCTCCCCAATTTTGCCCTGGGTCGGGCCGCTAACCATCCCCAAGGAGGAGGAACATAACGAGATCTCCCTCGGACCACCCGCTTCTTCGGCTGCTTC